>JAEIFU010000177.1:0-203050 GCA_018904235.1 Lordiphosa stackelbergi | reverse complement strand
ATAGCCCCATAAATGCTTCTCAAAAATAACAATTCCATTTGATCAACTATATATTCTACTAATAATTCTTCCAATTACACAACAAAAACTTATCATATTATTTGTGTAATTGCATCAACAACGTTTTGCACGCAGTTTCAACGTGTCAGCAGGAGTGTGACCAATCTTTCATTAGTATTTCGACATTTGCGTCCCGCGGTCACACTGGTTCTGCGAGTCCGTGTTGTACGCTTTACAATATATTTGCCTTTACCGGTTTTGTGCTTCATTTTGCAAATTCCAATCAATTCACATATATTTTACAATAATTATTTAGGTGAGTCTGCCTGCCCCTCAACCATCCCGCAACCAGCTAGCCAGCCGCAAGCCATCGAATTAAAAGCTAAAGAAAACGGCCATACAAATTGTACAAACCGTGCATGTGTGTGTGTGAGTGAGCGTGCGTATGTATATGTGTCTTTTCTTCAGTGCTGCTTCTTCCTGCCGCTCGGCCACATTCTTATTTTCGATTAGTGCAACGGTCATACTGCGAGTGTGTGTGATTTTTTTTTGTGTGTTAAATCTTCTATGTCGACCGGCGGTGACGGAGCTCGGGCCACATAAAACAAACAAACAAATGCTAAATTGTATAAATATACAAGACAATTTCGGTCTCAACTTTGCCAAAATAATTCGATTTGTATCGACGCCGCCATTTTTACTATCGATTGCGAGCCACCAAGTTTCGTCGCTCATCGTTACGTTTCTTGACGTGCGTCCGCCCGCTCCCCGCTCCCCCTCCTCCGGCCATCTATGGTTTTTTTCAACAATAAATTCGTTGGCCAGGCAAATTACGCAAAATAATTCCCCTAATGTATGTGAAAATGTGTAAGATGCGCGGCCAGAGGATTGTGCTAGTGCGAGTGATGAGCGATCCTGGCCAGCAGCAAGAATATTTGTGTTTGGTATAGTGTAACGGCATGTGCTTCATCACTTTTTCCCCCCCGTTCCGTCTCTTCCCGCAGCAAAATGAGCAGCTCCGAGGAAGTCTCTTGGGTCACCTGGTTCTGTGGGCTGCGTGGCAATGAGTTCTTCTGTGAGGTAAGGATTTGTTGGATTGGCATGGCAATTGGGCCAGAAGGCGCGCTCTTCTTTTTTGCCCAGTGCAACAATTGCAAGCCAAGTGCATTTGTGTGCGTGTGCGTGTGTGTGTGTGCCGCAAGGTGGGGCAATTGTGTCCAACTGTACACAGACGCACACACAAACACAAACTCATTGAGCTTCTTCCTCATCCCCCCTCAACTCGTCTCTCCACCAGGTTGATGAGGACTACATACAGGATAAGTTCAATTTAACTGGTTTAAATGAACAGGTGCCCAATTATCGCCAGGCCTTGGATATGATCCTGGACCTAGAGCCGGGTAAGTGAAAGAAAACGACATAAATATTTGCACACACTTAACATTTGCTTCATTATGCAGAGGACGAACTCGAGGACAATCCCTTGCAATCGGATATGACCGAACAGGCTGCTGAAATGCTTTATGGGCTCATACATGCCAGATATATATTAACAAATCGCGGCATCGCTCAAATGATTGAGAAATATCAAACTGGCGACTTTGGTCATTGTCCACGTGTCTACTGTGAGAGCCAGCCGATGCTGCCCCTAGGTTAGTATCCCAAAACAAAAAAAAAGAAAGGACAATACGCAGGCAGGGATTTGATTCTGATTAGTCGGCATTAAACGTGTAACCCTCAGCCCAAAGCCCTTAAAAATTGTATAAATAGACGGTGTTTATGTCCAGAGTTAATTGGAAACTTCGTCTCCGTCAGACGTAAACAAACATTTCTCTAGAACTTATTTGTTGTTTATATTCTGCTTTCATTACAAAATGCAAAGAAATCAAATGCCCGGGTATCGGTTATAGTCTGGGCCTCTGAGGAGTAATTAGATATTCTTAATAAACAAAATTTCGATCGCTTTTTAAATGAGTGATATCGGCTTCCCAGAATGCTTCAAAGAATAACTCGCAAAGACTCTTCTTTTTGTAGTATAATTCTTTGAAAATCCAAATCACTTTAATAATCCAAAGATAATACCGAGATTGCCCTTTGGAAGCTCTCCTTAGAGATGTTGTTGCGGTAGTTTCTTTTCACTCCAGCTTCAGAACGCTTCCTTAAAGGTGTTGCTGTGACACTCCAGTTCCAAAAATTGACTGGCTGGGTCTAAATATAATCTGCCTTAATGGCTAACTGTCTACGAAGCTTTTTCAAGATGCTTTGGGTATCTATTGCCTTCCTCATTGACAAGACCATTCAATCAAATTAAAATAAAAACGAAAAAGAGTCGAAACTGATCACAAAAACGGGGGTAATCAACTGTTCCTATTTTACAGAATAAGAACGGCAAACGATTTTTCTGATAGAAGTTCTCATATCTGTGATGAAAAGAACCGAACCGTTTTCTATTGCGGTTTTTGGTTCGTTACGACTTTCTAAAGAATTTGCTTTCATGTAAATTCGTTTAAAGGGCATAGCCCAAACTGCCCCAGAAGATTTTTGAATATTTTGAATCAGGAATGGTAGCTACATTCCTGCCCAAAATTATACGACACCCCGAAAATTTTAGTTTCGACTCTCGTAGGAAAATGGTAAAGCATAATACAATGAAATCAAGTAGCAGAATGAAAGCTTAATGAATTCTGCTTAAAATCTGATATTCTTATCTCTGATTGCATCTCGCGTTTTCAAGTAGCGGTAAAAAAAAGCAAAAAGTTCGATTTTGGTCATGTTGTCAGTAACCCTCAATTTGAATATGCGCTCCCGTACACTACAGTGGAAGTCCTTCATGCGGGCATTTCAAATTCGCAAGTGTGTCTGGCCATTAAGACGGCCAAATGTAACAGAGCCCCAGAACTTGACCGAGTCCCTGTCGAATTCTTTAAGAATGCCACCCCAATCTGCATCCACATGATGACTCAGTCTTATAATCGGATCCTGCGAACAGCCAGCACTACAAATAGCTTTAGGGAAAGCATAATTTTCCCAATCTACAAGAAAGGAGACCCTACATCAGCTTCCAACTACAGGGGTATATCCTGCATAAATGCAGCCACGAAGTTGTTCGCCATAATTTTGCTAAGACATCCTACGGACTGGGTAGTTGAACATAATATCCTTAGAGAGTTTTAATTCGGATTTCGGCGAGGATATTCAACAGTCGATAGCGTATTCGTGCTGACCGCAATTGCCAAATCCTACCTCTCCTCAAAACGAAAGCTGTATATCTGTTTTATAGATTTTAAAACATACCGTAAACCGTAGAAGTTTACTACTAAAGCAAAGCCTCTTAGGAGTATCTACGCGCTTCATAAATATGTTTTCAAGCCTGTACGAAGAAAACACTTTTGCTGTTTGGGATGGACGAGAGCTTTCACATAAGTTTCCAAATAACACCGGAGTTAAGCAAGGATGCCTCCTTAGTTAGAACCTATCTTCCGTGAGGCGTTAACATAAATGGCTCCACCAAGATATATAGATGGGTCTTAAATGGTGTGGAGCTGACCATCACTGGAAATCTAAGCTTCAAATCTCAAGTACAGGAAAACGATATGCAAGAGTCTAAAAACTTTTGAAAAAAGGCACTTTGCCGAGCACTAAATGTTAGAATGTTTGGAAGCTCGCTAGATCAGTAATGTGCTAAGCATCTTAAATCTGGGGACACTGCCGAAATGAGGAGGTGGAGCGTTTGCTAAGATTATTTATTACACGGTTGTTTTTGATTTTATTCTCGCAAGAGTAAAGGAATCACATTTTTGTAAGAGCACTGCCTGAGGCAAAAGTATCGCAGCAAAGAAATCAATTAATAGAATGTTATATAGAAAATACTCTAAGACTCGAAATTTCATTGATTCCGCAATGCTGAGCTTACAACTGAATTTTAAAGATCTAACCAGTGCATTTTGTGCACGCAAGCATGACTTGGGTGCAGACGCGGAGAACATTGTTTCGGGAGGGCACTCTTCAGAACTCCTTTCGCTCTTAATTTTAAAGTCTCTTTATGTTTTTTATACCCTTGCAAAGGGTATTATAATTTTGCCCAGAAGTTTGCAACGCATAGAAATATTCATTTTCGACCTTTAAACTATATATATTCTTGATCAGGGTGACGAGCTGAGTCGATTGAGCTTTGTCCGTCCGTCTGTCTGTCTGTTTCTACGCAAACTAGTCTCTCAGTTTTAAAGCTATCGAGCTGAAACTTTGCACAGAGTCTTCTTTTTACTGCACACTGCTAATATGTCGGAACCGACCGGATCGGATGACTATATCTTATAGCTGCCATAGGAACTATCGGTTGAAAAGTGGGTCTTTGTGAGAAAACTTTTTTGTTTTTAATGTTAACGACTCCCACTTCAGCGACTATTAATATTATACGCTTTCACATAGATTTGGAAGTTTTTGTCAAAATCGGATGACAATAGGCTGTTCTCGTTTTCGATTCGATAAACCATCGGAATTGAAATTGTTAATGTTCTCGCTTCCAAAAACGATGTGTTATCGACTTTTAGCTTCAAAGTCCCAAAACCTTCAATAGAACCTTGGTGACAAAAGATTCGAGGTGATAGCTGATTCTTAGAAATCACTACCCTTACCAATTCCGAATAATCGGTTTATCTTGCTTTAATGAGAAAAACTTTTTTTGTTTTTAATGTTAACGTGTCTCACATGACCGATTATTAATATTATACGCTTTTATACAGATTTGGATTATACGCTTTCACATAGATTTGGAAGTTTTGGTCAAAATCGGATGACTATATCTTATAGCTGTCAAAGGAACTTGCGGTCGAAAAGTGGGTTTTATTTAGAAAATTGTTTGTTTTAATGTTGGCTTTCTTAAACTCTGATGTATTTAAACATTTGCAAGGGGTATAAAAACTTCGGCAAAGACGAAGTTAGCTTGGCCTTCGTCGTAAATTTAGTTTATGTCAAATCTACTCTTATCTTTTCGTTACATTTAGGCTTATAAACTCTTTGCATAGGATAGTGTTAGTTTTCTATTCTATTTATTGTCTGCAAATATATATAGAGACGCACGCTCTAGTAACCAAACTCAAAAGTGTCATTATTGTTGGATAACATAAGCAATACCAATGCGAACAGTCATGCTATGGTAAAAGTTTTGAGTAATCAATATAGTGGACTACATGTCTGCCATATCAATGCACAAAGTTTGTCCAAAAAAATAGAGGAATTTAGATATTTGTTTGTAAACTCAAATGTTGATGTTATATGTGTGTCCGAAACTTGGTTTACGTCTAGCTTATGTGATTTGTCTATTGACTGTGACGGATATAATGTGTTTCGTTCAGATCGTGTAGGTCATGCGGGAGGAGTTGCAATATATGTAAACAAAAGACTGAAGACTAAAATTATATGTAAACAACCGACAGGAAGTCCGATTGAATATTTATTTTTATCCATAACAAATAGCCATCTTGACGATTTAAAATTACTAATAGGTTGCATTTATCGGCTACACCGTGATACTGACTATACTGATCTATCAAACCTTATTTCTGACATATCCTTAGAATATAGTGACATCATCTTGACTGGAGATTTTAACTCTAATGTGCTTGCAGAAAATCACCTAACGGATAATATAGAGTCGCTAGGTTTGGTACTGGTAAATGATACACATGCCACCCATTTTCTCACAATAACAATACTTTACTTGACCTTTTCTTCGTTAGCAAAAAGAATAAGTCCCTTTTCCAGTCAGATCTCAAAACATGACTTGATATTCTTGACATTTGACATTTATGTAAATAAAAGTGACACTTTCATTAAATATAGAGACTTTAGCACAATAAATTCGTCACAATGGTTAAGAACAGAAAATCATCCAAGGCTTCTCTTAAGCCAACTTAGATTAAACTGTAACCATAATATCAAAGCAAGCTATATCAGAACGTGATAAAGCCTACTGTAAATGGAAAAGATATAAGACGGAGTCACATTATAATTTATTTAAGGCTTTGAGGAAAAATGTAGTAAATGTGATAAATGCTTCTAAGAAAAAATATTATTCGGATAAGCTTAGCAGTGCAATAGCTAATAAACAAACATGAAATGAAATTCAAAAAACTGGGTGTTGGAAAACAACATAAAGAAATAATCTCTGAGGTTGATGCTAATGAACTTAACAACGAATTTGTCAATTTAAACGAAATTCTATAACTAAAATTCTTCTAAAATAAAAACACACCTTCAAAATCACGCTCTTTAATTGACACACATATGTAAAAAAAAAAAAAAAAATGTTTGAGAAAATTAGAGAAAGTAAGGGAAAAAAAGAGAAAATAGAAAGGAAATACAATATTAATTAATAAATTATATGATAAAACAATGACCTAATAACTTTAGTATATAAGAGTAATGTCATTATTTCATATAAAACCAGAGGTCCGGAATAACTCTCAACACAAATTTTCAAAGTTTTTCTCACTGAGAGAAACACAAAAATCATAAGCAATTTCGGTTTCTCATTAAGTTTAATTTTTATTTTTGTTTTATTTGTGTTTTCTGTTAACCGAAAAATGTTGAGAGAAAAATTTAACTGTTCTTCAATAACACTTAAAAAATAATATATGTTCAAAGTGTTTTTTGATAACAGTTATAGTATAACAGAAAAACGAAATTAAATAAAGATAAGTGTTATTTCTCTATTAGCTATGTAATGATAATTTACTTTGTAGATGTTATTGGGAACAATGTTTTATAACAGTCCAACAACAAAAACAGTAAAAAACCAACCTTATCAGATAAAATCGAGTCGGCAAACGAGACACACACTGCATATGTTTTAATTTGCAAACAACTACTTCAGTACCAAGCGGGTCTCGATCGCGAACAGTGTACCTGCTGCGCCCAGATGGCGCCGTGCGTCAATATTGCAATGAATTTTGTTGTTTTAACTTACTATAATGTAAGGCAATTACACTTGTTGCGACGTATGCTTGCGCGTGTCGGCGGCCTCAAAGCGAGACAATTTTCTTAAGCTTCAGAATGACTTAATGAAATGAATGAAAATAGCTCTTAGATCAGTGGAAACATGGTCATCCATGGTATATATCGCGGTTTAGTATTGTCGTAATCATATTTTTGTAGTTATGTGATGTCCTTTGTGGTCTTGAAAAACATTTTTTAAGTGTTATGTGGTTTTATTCCCATAGTCCATGGAGGTCTCTTATCATGGAATTGAGCTTATGCATTGATCCTTGCATGATTTCCCCTTGGTTGAGAGTAGAGTTTATTTGGCATTATTACAATTTTTGGTCCTCTTTGGTATTTTTCAGCGATAAAAAGAGTAGTCATACGCAGAAAGTAGTTTGAAAAAATCTTTATCATTTTGACTACATTCTTTACCATTGGTCATCCATGGTATTTATCGCGGTTGAGTATTGTCACTATCACGGCTATGTAGTTATTTCTGTGTGAATTCGCATTTCTTCGGGGTGTGAGCGCCATTTTTTGATTACTGTTAAACGCATTGTTGATTGAGTGTGGTCATTTGAGGTTTTAAAAGCAGTTTTTTTAGGCACTTGTGTTACCATGAAGATCCTGTAGCTGTGAACTGCGATTTCACATTGATCCTTATATGATTTTCCAGCCCTTTCCACCCACAAGGCCAAACTTCCTTTACAAATTTCTTGTAACGACTCTGGCGAACACTAAGCTATAACGACGGCAAGAAAATACTTTTCAGAATTAAAGTTTTCGGTTTTTAATTTTATGCCCTTATCGCTTTAAATGAAATTTAGTGTTGAAAATGTGCGATCCAAAGACTTTGACTAAAAAGACACTTATATTTTTCTCACAATAATAAGTGTTATTTGAAAAACACATAACAGAAAAAAAAATAGAGGGAAAGCTAACTTCGGCTCGACCGAAGTTTATATACCCTTGGAGCATGATATTTTCCTGCCAGTTTTTTATATGGCAGCGGATATATTCATCCGATTTTGATAAAATTTCTCTAAAATTGTGTTGAGACCGATAATGTTTATAATTGGAACGTAAAATACGCTTCCATTGAAAACAAAAAAAGTTTTTCTCACTAAAACTATTTTTCGACCGATCATTCCTATGGCAGCTATATGCTATAGTCGTCCGATTTGGATCAGACTTGAGAGAATTAGGTGTTAGCATATCATATTGATCTGTAACGAGTTTGGGAGCGATAGCATTGAAAACAAAAAAGTTTTTCATACTCAAAACTTTTTTTCAGACCTATCTTTTGTATGGCAGCTATACTATATAGTTGCCCGATTCGAATAAAACTTGCTGAAATTATGTGAAAGCATAAAGAAAAACTCATAAATACGAGGGTTGGGAGCGATAGCATTGAAAACAAAAAGTTTTTCTCACTAAAACTACTTTTTCAACCGATCGTTCCTATGGCAGCTATATGCTATAGTCATCCGATCCGGCCGGTTCCAACAAATGTGCAGCGTATTTGTACCAAAAGACTTTGTGCAAAGTTTGGTTGCGATAGCTTTAAAACTGACGGAGGAGATAGCATAGAAACAGACGGACAGACGGACGGACGGACAGACGACGGACATGGCTATATCAACTCAGCTCGTCACGCTGATCAAGAATATATATACTTTATGTGGTCGGAGATGCTTCCTTCTGTGCGTTACAAACATCCGGACAATTTTAATA
Organism: Lordiphosa stackelbergi; assembly: GCA_018904235.1. NCBI lineage: Eukaryota > Metazoa > Arthropoda > Insecta > Diptera > Drosophilidae > Lordiphosa > Lordiphosa stackelbergi. The sequence goes on along the minus strand of JAEIFU010000177.1, from coordinate 194,335 downwards.
TACCCTCTCCAAGGGTATAAAAAATGAAAAAGTGTTTCTCACTGAGATAAACACATACACTCGAAAAATAAGTCACTTTCACTGAGCGAAACACTTAGAAGACATATTTCAAAGTGTCTAAAAATAACAGGGTTATTTTACAACACTTTCATTTTAAATATTCGGACCTTGTATAAAACATTAGCTGTTAAATTACGATTACGATTAGTAATCAATTACATTACTTTTTAAAAAGAATTGTAATGATTATATAATCCCCTTTGTTAAAAATATTTGATTACTAATTGATTACTTTCAGAAATAATCAAAAATAATCGGGATTATTTAGGATTACCAAAAAATAATCAAAAATAATCAAAAGTAATCAAAAAGTAATTCGACTACTTTACAAGATTATTTTTGAATATTTTTGATTATTTAAAAAAAAAAGGCATAGCCAGATTTGTGGCCCTCAATGATTTTATATAGCACTTTTAGCTGCCTACTGAACTTGTCGGAAATGGTGTAGAGGTTAAGGCCTATGACTGAAAGGCAATGAGTCCTAGGTTCAAGTCCCAGTTTGGGAAATGCATTTTTTTTTTTTTTTTTTTTTTTTTTTGTAATCTACAATTTTAAAACAATTGCATTAGCTCCCGTGTACCAGTTTATGCTATTAAAATGATTATTGTAATGTTTCCAAGAATTGTGCACCACATAGAAGAAATCATCTCCGTCCCTATAAAATATCTGACGAGCATGACGAGCTGAGTCGATTGACCTTTGTCTGTCCGTCCGATGTCCTATAAATTATAAGATCTACTGACTGAGGTAGCTACTAACTAGGGTTGAATCTCGCCTCGGACGATCTAACAAAAAAAGGTTTTTCTTTCGGTAGAAAATAGCTTTTACACATCCGGTCCCCTTTACGAGCTACTGGCGCCAGCTTTGAAGTAACAAGCCATGAAAAAGCTTCTCAAACTTTGCCGTTCGGATTTGGAGTTAAACTGTAGGTCTATTTGTCTTGTGCAAAAAATTATAAGCGCACACACGCCAAGAGATTGCGAGAAGCTTGACTTTGCCCTTTTGGGCTGTAGAGCCAATTTTACATTTTTACTGACTAGCTTAAGCTCGAAACCGGAACTTCAGGCGATGAACCGAAGAGTCATTTCAAACGAGATGTTGAAAGTCCTGGAGGGAGTTATTATGCAGGCCATTACACTGTGAAATGAAAAGAAGAAACAATACATATTTTCCTTGCTGTGCTTAATAGCATTAACTGGTACACGGGAGCTAATGCAATTGTTTTAAAATTCTAGATTACAAAAAAAAAAAAAAATGCATGTCCCAAACTGGGACTTGAACCTAGGACTCATTGCCTTTCAGTCATAGGCCTTAACCTCTACGCCATTACCGACAAGTTCAGAAGGCAGCTAAAAGTGCTATATAAAATCATTGAGGACGACAAATCTGGCTATGCCTTTTTTTTGTTAAATAATCAAAAATATTCAAAAATAATCTTGTAAAGTAGTCGAATTACTTTTTGATTACTTTTGATTATTTTTGATTATTTTTTGGTAATCCTAAATAATCCCGATTATTTTTGATTATTTCTGAAAGTAATCAATTAGTAATCGAGTAAAACTAAAAAATAGTCGTAATGTAATCATTACTTTGCCTTTAAAAAAAAAATAATCAAATATGTAATGATTACGATTAGTAATCATTATTTAACAGCTATGTATAAAAACCCAATTTAAATTATTCTATTATAAATAAAATTAAGTCTAAGTTTAATATGTTTGTAAATCCAAGTTTGTAAATGTTTTTTTTATAAGTTTATCTTGTAGCACTAGGAAATAAGCTCAATAAATCAAAAGCAAGTGCGGAGCGGTGTTATTTGTCAAGGTCAGTCTTAAGTTCTGCCGTCAGTTCATCATTCAGCAACATGTGTGCGCGCGTTCTTAATGATAAGAATTTTGAAGTAATTTTCAATTTAATGTTGTCCGAATTAGCGATAAAACAAAGTTATTCCTGAATCTTGGTTCAGCAACCTTCTGAACTCGCTAACATTTTAGGGGGAGTGAACCACTTCCTTTGATTTTTAGCAGTTTTGCAGTCCTGATTCTAATACTTTTCTCACTCTTTCAGGTTTATCGGACATACCCGGTGAGGCAATGGTAAAGACCTATTGCCCAAAATGCATTGATGTTTATACACCAAAATCATCGCGTCATCATCACACTGATGGCGCCTATTTTGGCACTGGATTTCCACACATGCTCTTCATGGTGCATCCCGAGTATCGTCCCAAGCGTCCTACTAATCAATTTGTTCCACGGTGAGTAAAGCAATGATTGGATTGTAATTGTTGATGGAGTGTCAACCATGTGCTTACTTTTTCTTAACTTTTGCTTTTTCATGGACAACAACTGCTACACCAACTACAACTACAACTACAACAACAACAACAGGCTGTATGGCTTTAAAATACACAGCTTAGCTTATCAAATTCAGCTGCAGGCAGCAGCCAATTTCAAAATGCCACTACGAGCGGTAAATTTAAAACTCATTAATAATTAGTTGTTTTCTTTTTTTTTTTTTATTTCTATATTGACTAAAAAATCGAAAAAAAAAAATACAAAAATTCAACTAAGCATATATATATATATCTATTTTTTTATTTGTTTTCTCTCCCCACACATATACACCACACACACACACACACAACCATACCTAATGGTCATCTCCTCTTGTGCATAGAAAAACTAATTCGAAACACATTTACACCCACACACACACACAAACATACCCACACACAACAACCAACAGAAACCACAACAACAACAACAAACAAACAAAAACCCATAAAACATTGCATAATAAACAAAAACAAAATTGTACGATTAAAGAAACAAGAGACATAGTTTCAAACGGGAAGCAGAGAGCAAACAGACAGAGCTACTACACACACACACATAAGAACACAAAGCAGTGACAAGAGAGAGAGAGAGAGAGCGGGGTTAATGAGCGCCAGGAGCAAAGAATCATTTATACAAATATAAAAAAAACTGCGTTTATATTAAAATCTAAAAAAAAAACACAAAACATAAAATACGAAACAAAACAAAAATAACAAATAAACATCGTAGTGAAAACGTGAAAAAGTAGTAGAAAATGTATTACGAAAACAAAACAAAAAAAAGTAAAATCGAAAAAACGGAAGTGAATTAAAGTTTTCTTAAGCTACACACGCACATACACACACACACACACACACTTATCACCAACACACACACACACATATACATACATACAAAACCCAATCACATTTGCATTGTATCCAACTCCAAACGCCAGCAAGAGATTTTTCATTATTCAAACTGTTTTCATTTCAATCCAAAAAAAATTATATATATATATATGAGAATATATGTACACCAACTTATGGGGTGATAAACAGGAATAAAAACGATCAGTTGTGTGACACTTTTCACATTTAGATATCAAAAAAGAAAGCTACAACAATATGAAGGAGTCGAGTTGAACACTTTATATTAAATGGAACCCAGCCCCCTATTTCAGATAAATGTCCTTTTAAGTAAGCTAACTTTATTATGTTAATATTTATATATCTTTAAACCGCATTCACTTAGACTGTTGAAGCAGTTAAAGGTAAAGGTTGAAGGTATATTTTTTTAATTTAACAAAAGTTAATTTTCATAGCATACTTTGAAGGGCATTTATCATGATAAAAAGTAGTTAGTTTTTTAAATATGTAGAAACCCTGCAAACATTTTGTCGGGTTCCTTATCTCCCTCGTCAAAAAGTGAGTTTGGCGATAGTTTGAGATGAGAGTCTGATGATAGTTTGGCGATTTACAAAAACAAAACACATAGGGTGTCGCATTTTTAACATAAAAGGGTTAAATTGGCGATATGTGGCATCAATTTCTATGGCCCTATTTAAATGGTCAAAGTGATAAATAAGAACTTGAGAATTACAACAGGCACTTATCCACAGCACTTACCCGAATGTTTTCAAATATATTCATTACAAGTAACCCTTTAGTTGCCTAGACTGAGATGCGCGGCGTAGCACAGTCGTCTAATACTTCAGTTCCATTGTATCTTCAGTCCAAGGGAACCAAGTTCCAATCCCCTCAGAGTAAGTAAGTAATTCGATGTTTAGCGGAACAGGCAAGCAGCAGCAGCAGCCAGCAGGTTGTAAGCTGCTAGCAGCGCGCACAAATTTTTATTTTTTTTTTTGTGTGAAACGCTTTCTTATCCCTGAGAAGAGACTTTTTCGTATCTCCCAGAAGAAACGCTTTCTCTCCTCTAAGAAGTGTCGCAGAGTGACACATTTCTTCCCGAAGGGAGATGAGAATGCGATAGATATGCGATATCGCCAGAGTGAAGCGACACCTACTGGAAGAATCGCATTCTTATCTTCTGCGATAAAAAATGTTTACTGGGAATAATTGCTTTGCTATAACACTATCATCAGAGAAACTCACAAGTGTAAAGCCAGCTTAAACCATATCCTGTACGACAGTTTATCGCAAAGATTTCCTTAGAATGCCTTTACAATAGTTTTTGCTTATGTGCGAGTTAAGCAAAAAAGATTAATCAGGATATAAAGCGGACAAGTTTGAGTTTTGTCCATCCGCCTGTCCGTTTCTAGTGTCTCAATTTAAAGCAGTGTCCGGCAAAACACACATGCTTATTTTGCCTTTGCATGTGTGCTCTCAGTTAGCACATGTTTGTTATTGCAAAAGAGAGCAGTGTACGCACGTATAGTGTCTGTGTATCGACGCCGCTGCTACAGAGGATGGACGTCGCTACTTGTATACACAGAAAATTGAACGGTACCGGACGCTGACTTAAAGCCATAGATCCTGGCAAGGTATACTAAACAAGGTAGCCGCACTCGCTCTGCCACAATTCCTGTGTCAAAGAGAGTGAGAGAGTAATGCGTTTCTGTACCGTGGAGATTCGCCGCTTACAACCAAGTTATACTAAACAAGGTAGTCGCACTCGCTCTCTCACAACTCATTATTTTTGTGTCCAGGAGAGCAAGAGCGAGAGAGTAATATATTTCAATTCAAAGCCCACTAAGTTTCTAAGTAAAACACAAAAAATTCTACTAGAGAAAAAGGTTGTTCAGTCGACACCGCTTCTGTCAGAAAATCGTCAGCTGTTCGCTCTCATTTACGCTCTCTAGATACTTTTGGTCAGCTGTTCGCTCCGGATACATGGGTTATGGTCTTCTCCCTCAACCACAGTGATTTCCTACGGCACTTTGAGTATCTTTTGGGCACTATAGTATCTTTTGGGCACTATCGTTTAGCCCAGCAAATGAGGGCAGCGCAAACGTTCTCTCTAATATTCTTTGCTCCATGGCTTACTGACTGCAATTTAACAAGTTGTCAAGAGCATGGTGGAATTATACCAGGTGGAGTCATTAAAGTAGGCTGCCTCTTTTTGGGGTACCAATTGAATGGTGAAAAACACTCAGTAGCAAAGGGAATGTCAACGTGCTCTCACATTTTCCTATCAACTGGTACCTCTCTCGCATGGTGAATTCCTGACGACACTACCTTGTTAATTATACCATGGTCAAGAGTGTGAGAGAGCGAGTGCGCCTACCTTGTTTAGTATACCTTGCTTACAACGTTTGCTTACCGACTGAAATTTAACAAATTGTCAAGAAAGCAAGAGAGCGAGTGCGTCTACCTTGTTAAGTATATCTTGGACCCACCAAATGCTCGCCGAAGTCATCTATTCTCTATTCTTTGGGAAAAACTGATTAACTTTTGAGCGCCTCACAGATTTCTGTATATATTTATTTGAATTTGAAAATTTTGTTCTGACTTTGAAGAGACATCAGTTTTTTGATAACATATCGATAGCAAAAATAGCTAAACCTCCACGGGCGAATTGTTCCCTTGAAATGCTCATTCTTCAGAAAGTATGTTACAAAAACTAGACTTCTATTACTTGTATCCATATGAAAAGATCAGTTAGTGAAACGACCATTTACATCTTTCTCTTTGCCTTGTTTTTTTTTACATAAATAAAGTCGAAGTATCCGCTTAGGCCAAATAGTCTTCATCTAAACACAAAAAAAAACTAAAAGAAGGATTTATCAAGTTTTTTAAATAAATTTTAAATTCCATTAATTGAACCCAAATATTTCCAATAGTGTTATGGGAGTCACATTGAATTGCAAAACAAACAAAAAATCCAATGAAGATTCAATAAGTAGGCTTATATCTCCTTCAGTAGGCACATAAAGCAGGAAATATTTGGACTGTGTTTTGGTTGCAACGCTATATTTCGATGGTCAGGTCAAACTGTTAATTTGGCAATCAAATCGCTGTCAAGGCAAAGATTTTGTGCCTTCATTTCTCAACTCGACAACCGAATAAAGAAATACATACAGTAAAAGTAGGGAAACACAAATTTGCTGGCACGCTGGGACTGCAGAATAAAGGGCCGGGCGTTAAGGACCAAGTGGGCTATGCGTTGCCCATCGCTGCTCTAGATTTTCTTCCTTAATGACACATGAAGAAATAACAGTTGAAGCTCTTCATCTCATAATGGTTTACGCAAACAAAGCTTCACAAATCTATGAAAAGTATTTTCAGAGTCTTTAAGTAGTTGATTATCCAGAAAATTGTAAGCTTAAATAATCAAGCCCAGAACGACTGAGAATAGCGAAGCTGTGAAGGGTTACTAAAAGGAAATCTCTGATACCAAACAGAAAAAGTGAAGAATACAATTTTGGTCGAGTCAGAAGCCAAACAGCTCGGTAAGGAAAATTTTAAATATTCCGTTAAATAAAACTAAAATTTGTATCCAAAGAAGAAAGACTACTGATACGAGAGAGTTGGCAATTGAGTCGAATGGGGCGCTCTGCTTTATGCAAATCTTCAAATTTCTGCGGATCTGTGTGAATTCTAAATAAAAAAAGTTAACAAATAAATTCTTTACTAAATAAAAATGTTTAAAAAGTTTTAGGTTCATTTTGCCAATTTTAGGTAGAAAATTTATCAATTTAATTTATACACAATATACAATTTTTCATAATTATTAGTTTATTTTCAAATTTGAATGTTAATCGAACTCGAAATTGATGAAGAACTAAGGACTTTATATGCGAAATGATAAGAATAAGGTCGGCAAAACTACATTAAACTCTTGGCCTTGTAAAGCCTGTTTTAAATCGCTCAACTTTTGTCTCTAATCTCGTAGCCGGGCATATTTGTGGCACTTCACATGTAAGAGCAAGCGTTTATACCAAAATCTCTAGAGATTTCTAGAACACACCCGATTGTTTGTCTATTTCTTACATAAGAAAAGTTGGTAAAAGTTCTAGTTTCCCAGAAAAGATTTTAACATAACATAAAACTTAAAGTGATAGAAAACGAAAGCGGGTGCAGAAACTCTTTAGTGACCGTTAATACCAAGTAGATAGATTGAGAACATTTCATTTTCTGAAGGCAGATCTTGTAAAGAAGCCATCAACACATATTTTCACTCAGCTCTGCACACATCACAGACTGAACATATTGAAGCAGAAGCTTGTATTGATCTGTTCACTTTTAAATAGCTTTGTTTAAGCAATCAGCACTGACAGTAAGGCCCACCGCACACAGACAGCGGAGCGGAGAGTTGCATATCAGCTTAGGAAAATCAAACACACAGAGCACATAGCGAGCCCGCATTTGTATGTAAAATTCGTAAGCTCCTCTAGCTCTGCTCATCTCCGCGTTCTGTGTACGGTGGGCCTAACCCATTAAGGACCATTTTAATCAAGCGCTCATTAAAAGTGTGTTTTTTAAAGACTTAAATGAGTCCTTAAGACTTGAACATCAGCATTTTTCAAGTAGAACGTTTCAAAAAGTAAGAGTGAAGGAGAGATTGTCTTGTAACGCTAACTGTACTAGACTTTCAGACACTCATTCAGTAAGAAATGTTTTCAGAGTGAACTACCGAATGCGTTCGGCCCGGGAACTCCCTTTCAGAGTCTCCTCTCTTGACTAATGAGCAATTGAAGTGTTTTCCCCTGCTTCTACTATAAAATGTGTTGCCCCAAACATGGTTTTTGCAAAGAATGCAAAGCGGTTCAGCAAATGTGACAAACTCTGTCTGAAAATAACTGAATTTTTGAGTTCGGCTTGACTTTTGCCATAAACTTTGGAAGCGGAGACTATTAAAGGTTTCTAGAACTTGTAAATTTTACAGTAAAACAAAATTATAATTGGTGATTAAGCACGAATCGGAATTGTTTAAAGAACTTTTAGAGTTTAATGTTAGCCTGCCTTAGACTTAAGTCCTATTTGTGCTAAGTAGAGGAACTTCTATACTAAAACAAATACCTTAGCCTATAAAATTGAATAAAATTCTCTTTGATCTAAAACCAATTTCTTTTTGTAAGTAAATCCAAACTGTTGAGGTCTGATATCAGTCCCTCCGGATTTATATTCTCAAGCCTGTTCCGTTTCTAAGACCGATTTTACCTAAAAGAAACCATATTGTGACTATTTTTACAACCTTTTTAGTAAACAAACTAGCAAGTTTTAGCCGGCTCGAGGTCATGTTATAATTACACATAACTTTAAACACAACGACTCTGCAGTTGCTTCAAGAACCTCCCGGTTCTTTGTCTCTGCCCTTCGACTGCATCCAAAATTCCATATTGTTTAGGCAAAGCTTTCTAAGGCCAACAAATTAGCAATCCTTTTTTCAAATTTATATGATTATTGTTTTCTCAAATTGTAACATAAAATCAAGCATTTTCCACATATTTTTTCAGTGGTCTTCTTTTTCTTCTTCTTCTTCTACACAATTGATCGTTGTTATTCCTAGCCAAAACTATACCCCGATATTCCCTGTGTTATATGTATATTATGTACTTTTAGTATTTATTAAACTGAGCAATATTTTAGAACTAACCGCTTCCACCACACACACAGACGCACACAACCCCAAGCACCATTGAAATCATGTTTTGCTTTTAGTTTTTAGCCTAGTTGAACAATTGTTAATATTATCTTTTCCTTGTTGTGTGCTTAATGTAATTTTTACTGTATGTTTTGTGTGGCAACAACCAATCGAAACACCATTTAGACAAAGTGAGTGAGTGAGTGAAAGCGAGACAAACAGAGTTTTAGTGTAGAAATACAACGATTATAAGCAACTTAGTACTTCCAGCATAATAAAAACAATAAAAGCAGCAAGAAAAGCAAAAGCTAATAATAATAATAATAATAAAAAATATTGTATAAATCGCTCATCCGCATATATATATATATATACTAATATATAGACAGCAAGTAACTGAAGATAAGGAAACTGAGGTAGAAACGAATGCGAAGAAGTGAAGAAGAGAATGGAAACATCAAGCAAGCATCAAGCCAAACTCCTCCATACACACACTCATACACACTGACACTTACACTTGCACATCTCCCCATCCAAAACCCCTCCCCCAAGTCAATCAATCAACCAGGACATTGCAGCTGAAACACCTCCCCACATACTCATACATCCGAGTGTACACACCGAAACGCGGCCACCCACCACCCACTCCCCTCCTACGCATTCTAAACGCATCAGCAATCAATTACTCCCACATAACGAAGGATGAGACCACAAGAATCGCCAGCAGACCGCAATTGGAAACTTCATTGGCAGCAAGAACAAAACGAAACACAGACAACAACCCACGTCATTTGATATATATATATATCTAAAGATAATGTAGTAAATCGATCTTTTGCGTTCTAAACTGCAGCAGCGAAGTGTGTGTGTTTGTTTGTTTTCTTTCATTTTTTTTGGTAGCCTAAACAACAAGTTGTGTTTCTCCAATTTTAGTTTTTTAAGGGTCCAAACCGAGTTAGTTATTGTGTTTAACTATTATTATTATTATTATTATTCTCTTTTTTTTGTATCCCATCATATTCTTCTCCTTCTTCTTGTATGTAGTTCAATGATATTTCACAATTGTATTATGATATATATATATAAAAAAACACAAAAAGATTTCACACTTTGCCAACAAATTTTTTTTTTTAAGTATAATGAAAAAGGCAGAAGAAGGCAAAACAATAACATTAAACAAAACAAAAAGTGAACATTTTTTAAGCAAATTAGCAATAAAGTAAAATATATATATATATACATGTATATATATATATATATATATGTAGAAATCGACATAAAGGCCGAGGACCGTTGATAAAACAAAAACGAAAAACAACAAAAAAAACTGTTTACAATTGATAAATGAGAATTATGAGAAATAATGGAGAACAAAAGTAATAATAATAACAATAACTAAAATAAAAACGAAACTGATATTTAATACAAAAAAACAAAACCCCCATTTTGTAGTCTTATCATTTTTTTGAGAGAGAAGGAAAGGAAAGGGAGATTAAGTTGAACTCAGTACTTTTTAACCGGACAAACTTGACTCAGAAGCGGAAACAATTCTTAGAGATTCACATCAAGCAGACGGGCCAAATGTGAAATGCTTTTTCTGTGCTTACGTGACACGAGTGACTTCGTTCACCGATGGCTATGGGTCGGCCGGCCCTGCGTCGAAATTGAAACACCAAATCAGTTTGTAAGAATATAATACTGCTTACAAGACATCCATAATGCCCTTTCTCGTAACCTTAGATCGTTATTTGTAGATTCATATACAGGCTGGTTCTGAATTCCACTACTTTTTGAAGACAATTTCGAATGAAATTGCTCTCTTTTTACTTTTTGCAAACCACCTATCCCATGGGATAGGAACTCATACCCACGCATAGAGAGAGAGAGAGAATACGTGCGTTTTATAAATAGCTCCCTCACGACGAGTGCTTTCGTCTTTTTCTTTTCTCATGAGGCATTTGTTGGTTTGCTTGTTGCTCATGTATGACGTCACGACGTTTACTTTACAAGCGCAAAGCTTGATAATGTGAGATTGGGCACCACTGCTATAGATACACAATAGAGAAACCACAAGTCCAAGCGAAACGTTCGAAAATGGAACCAGCTGGAAATAAGAGAGGCTGTCTTTTAGGTTTCACTCTTCGTTTATGTTGTAACAGCAAATCCTGGACCCATTAAACAAAATAATTCTTTATAAATCAATTAAGGACTAGAATGCAAATTAATCCACTAACAATTTCTAAATTGATCACAGAATTAATAAAAATTCACTTTATGTACCGTCTAGCAACTGTAAGAGTGCCCAATTTGGCAATTACGTTTCCTTCCACCGACCAACAAGCATTACTTTTCTACACGATAAACTTTAATGTTTTGGTGTTGAGAACATGAATCAATTCCACTATCGAAAAGATGCTGTGGAAGTGAGAACATAATAGTCTGTCTAATAGTCTTCAAAATTGTTTTTAAACAATTGAAGGTTTTGAAGAGATACCTTACGTTCAGATTTAGGGAAAGCTTTGCTTGCTCCAAGGCCCATTTTCATGCAGACTCAGATTGTTATGGTCATGAGCACGGTATATGTGCTCAAGGCCCGAAAAAAATATATTCGTAAATACTGTTTTCTCGTATAATACTGTTTTAAGAAAGCCACAATACCAATTTATATTTAACTAGCTCCATATTTGTAGGAGTTCTAGTACAATTAAGATCATATATACTTGTGTATTGGTTTTTACACCCTCTTCAAGGCTCGGAAAAGGTACTTCAAGTTTCAAATTTAAAAAAGTGTTTTAGTACAATCCATAACGCACATGAGAGAAGCTTTTCTTTTGGCTGCGTATAGCCAATTTTACATAACGCACATTTACTTTAAGCCATATCGATATTTGTAGGGATTTAAATTGTTACGGTCAACAACTTAGGCCAAAAAAATGTACTTTACGTCCCAATTTTAGCAAAAAAAACGGTTTGTAGAACACGATAGAGGTTCCGAGGCATCCCTAGCGATCATTTTCCTTAACCAATTTTAAAATTTCAAGGAGTTACACGCAGATTCAGGTCTTCAAAGTGGTTTGTTGGAATGTTTCACCCTGTTAAGGTTGAAAAGTTGGCTTGTAGAAGTATAATACAGGTTTCAAACAAAGAATCAAACCGCGACCAGAACCGAAACGGAAAACCAAAAAGAATCGATTAAAACTTCGAACCAGAACCGATGTTATTCATGGTTTGTGTTCTAGTATCCGAGAAGCGATATTTTTGGTACCAAAAATACCGCAAAAAAAAACTAGACTGCAAAGCGGGCACTTATTGCTAATTGGTCAAATTGTAAGATTTACAAACGGAAAAAAGTTTCTGACTTAAGCACGGTACCAGGGTACTACTCTAAACTGTTTGGGCACACAAAAAAGTCAATTATTGCGCGTGGGAACAAAAAACAAATTAGTGTGCTGAGATAGCCAAAAAATGCCAACAACGCCAAAAAAATATGCCAAATTTGGGATTTTTAAGTTGCTATTTGTTTATGAAAATTAATGAGAATTTAAAATCATCATTAAAAAATGCAAATTTTGAAATACGGATATTTAAGGGTGTAGCCAGGGGGCACCTCTCCCGCACAAATCGTGTTGTAAGAGAGATGAGGATGCCAGAAGCAACCATCAATGTTTCAGTTGCCTTATTTTCGGCAAGGGGGAAACATGGGAAGATTTAACAAAGCTATGAGTATTCTGATAATGCGAAGACAGATTGTAAGATCTAATGTACTTCACACAGAATGGATACGTTGCATACGAATCAATGAGGGAGACCGGAGTCTCCCATATAGCCATTTGAAAAGCAAACTTTTGGACATGACAATTCCGTATGATATAGAACTCCACGTCGAGACTTAATTTAAAACTCAGCAAGCCCCAGGCTTAGTTCAGAGGGTAAGGACTATGGTCGGCATAGTTGTCACGCCCTTTATAGAGGGAGCATATGCCTTTACATTCCAAAACATTCGAGACAAATCTTCCATATGAGCGCCAACAGTTTTATTTGCCTCTTTGAGTTGGCGCCAAAACGAAAAATCCTCTCCAGCCGCAATACGAATCTGGTGTCGTTGCTTTTATCCCGGACATGATTGTTGCAGATCTTTGTCGACTGCTTCTGGAGGCTCTCCACGTCAACTGCAGCAAAATTTATGGTCAACTTATCTTTGCCTCTACACTATTAAGCAGCGCAATTTGACCCTTCTTTTCTAACATTTTTTTTTGCTTCTGCGTCAAATAAAAATTTAATTGGGCCCAAAAAAGGCTCGCACAGCTGGTAATACCATCCACAAATTCAGAGTTCGACGTTCGAGTTCGATGTTCTTGTGGATCTACGTTTCGATTCTCTGCGTACACACTAAAACGTTTGACGTCAAACGTTTTGCGTGTGGTTAGACTCTTTTATAAAGCCTTTGAACCGAAAGGGTTCCAAGGAGGTTTGGTTCTGGACCGGTATATTAGCCCTTATAGTGGTTTTCTTGGTAGGAGTACACTCTCACAAGACGTGAAAAAGGACCATTTACGTTCCGATATAAAAAAAAAAAATGTTTTCAGAACGATGTTAAACAGAGTTAATAGCAGATTCAGTTCATATAGTTGTGAATTAGGCTTTGGAATACTTTCTTGAAATGTTAAACCCTCTTAAGGCCCGAATAAAGCTACTTATTGAAACCAGTTTAAAAAAAGTCGGCTTTTACAAGTATAATATCGGTTCCAAGGAATCGTTAGCATCCTTTTTCATAACCCTTGGTAGATTTTGGTGGAAGTAATTGGCACTTTCAGGTCATTTGTCTTTAATCTGAAACCGAAAAGACCGTAAAGTATCGAATCCTCGTAAAACGTTTTGTTTTCCGATCACTTTTGACTATTAGTTTCATGGATTTGATAAATTCATCCCCGTTTTGAAAAATGAACAACAATATATGCGCGTGCTTCGTATATGGATCAAATTAAGTAGAGGAACTAAAAAGTCTAACTAAAGTAAAAAGTATTAATTTGTATTTTTCTTTGTCTTTTGGTCAATTTATGAAGTGAGTGAAAAGCCAGAAACTAAAATAATAATCAAGAACAGAAAAAAAGTCAAAGCACACGAAAATTTATTTTTAAATAATCACGAAAATACCACATTTTTTTGCACTAAATAGCTCACAGCTCCTGTGTTTGTTCATAGAATTTGATCATAGTTATCTGTTTTTCTTCGTAGAAAAGCGATTCTTAAGAAGAAAAATTATTTTTTTTTGGATGTTTTGATATTTTTCCTAGGCGTTTAAAAAGTGAAATTTCATACATTTTCGCCCAAAAAAACAGATTTTTTTAAATATTCTCGATCATTGAATTGAAACCTAATACACCGATTTAAAAACAATAGTAGTATTCCTGAAAGTTGATTTGCTTTTGATTTGCTTTCGTGAAAGCAAAAGCAAAGCAGTTGGTGGAACGAACCTGATTTCATTTTGATTTGCTTTCATATAATTTACTCACGTATACAATGTGACAGATCCAAAGAGGAAGGGCAGAATAAAATTTTGGAAGAATTTGTAACTTCGAACTTTCTAGGAGAGCTGTGCAGATAAGTAACCGTGAACATCTTTGACCAAGTCAAGCAGTTCTCGAAGAGAACTTTCACACTAAAACGAAAGCAAATCAAAATCAGCTTCGAAGCTGATTTTACGAAATCAATTAGTATGACCTTAATTTCCATGCATTTTCTGGGCACACCGCTTATTTTGTATGGAGCAGCTGTTATCAAGCTGTTTTACGAAACAGACAAATCAAAAGGAAATCACTTTCAGGAATACCACTAATATTCTCACGATTATTGGGAGCTTAATTAGCTTTCGATTCATATCTGGCTTGACTCTTTTTGACTATTACGAAGTGAGATATGGTTTAAAAATGTAAGAGCACCTACCGAAAAAAAAAAATCATATTTCAAAAAAGGAGCCTAAATCAATTTGTTGAAATCGATTTTTGAGATCACCATTCCAAATGGGTCTTTTTGGCTGTAAACTAGGATAATCATTTCAAAATTTAGTGGCACACAAGCCAAGGCTTATTTATAAAAAAAAAATTTTTAAATTATTTAAAATAGTCCATAAGGTGCCAAATGCAAAGATTAAAAATTTGTTTGCGCCAAACGCGTATAATTGACAGCCCTGTGCAATAACAAAATGTGCTAACTGAGAGCGCTCACAATTAACGTTACAAGTGCGAAATAATCAAATTGGGTTTAAATTAATACCTCATACTTCTCGGGTTGACCCCCAAAATTTTCTGAAGTTATGGCCCAAAAACCGTTTATTGATCTTTTTGCTCAATTTCCCCACTAAACTTTAGCAACCTATACTTTTAGGGGCAATAATGTTAATTCAATCGATTTTCTCATCAACACACTTAAAAAGAATACTAGATTTTCGAAGTGAGTTCAGATATCCGCGAATAACTTCGCCATTAGGTAACCAAATTAATCGGGAGAACCAATGTTAAACGCAGAATTAACTGGGCATTTATAATAAACCTTAAGGAAATATCGCGTAAAATAAAATAGTGAAACCAGTGGTGGTCGAAGTACAAATTTCGAAAAAAAAAAAGTAGAAAATACCAGATCTGTAACCCGCATTTCTCAGTCATCGCGGTAAATCACTTTAACCTTCGAATATAATATACTAGACTCTACCAAACGTCGCTATCAAAATTGGCAAAGCTATATAAAATCCGAATGGTCCATTCGCGAGTTACTTCAATTCTAAGTGAGCAAAAAGATCAATAAGCGGATTTTGGGCCATAACTTCAGATTTTGAGGGGTGCCGTGGGAAAACCAAGTAAGCTGAGGAATTGCTATACGCGACCTGTTTTAAAGCGTACGCTCTCCAGGTTATTTCAATTTTTGGAAATTTCCGTGCACTGTGTTATTGAAACGCTAATTTCAATGTTTAAAGTAAATAAATAATTTATTCGTTTGATGCAATCTATCCTAGAAAATAATGTTGCTTACCTTTTTTAAAATTTATGCTTGCTAAAATTGTTGGTGGGTGGGGAATTTTGCTAACAATACACGGGAGGTTTGAAACCAACCAAAAGAAATTTCTGTGGCAGCTAAGAATGTTTGGGAATTTGGTTGGAAGAGGTTTCTGTGGCACCCCGAATAAGAAGATCTATATGTTCAGGAACCGGTCCGCGAACCGAACCTTATACTTTACAACGAGTTCGAACTTTGATCACAGGTTTGCAGCTTCTCTCACACAGCGATTTCAACCTATTCTGCAATTAGTGGTTTGTAAAGATCATATTGGTACTGGACTTGTCACACCAAAAGGCTTCTAAAGAAACTGAGACCGGGAGGTTCTTGAAACATTAGTGTACAGACAAAACATTGATATTCCTTTTGTTATGAAAAATCTTAGTTGATAACTTAATTTTTTTAAGAATCAACCGGATTGAAAAGTTTTGTGAGGGTGAGTTTTAATATCGTACTGATAAACACTAATGCATGAGTTGTGAAAATGGTGCAAAGAATCGATTGATGAGTATAATTGAAAAGGGGTTTCCATTTGAGGGTAGAGTTTTTAATATCGTACCGATATAGCGATGTTCCGTTATGATATTTCTATTGGCGATCAAACTTTGGTCTGATTTTGGTTTCATAAAATTTTGGATCATATGTTTTTGCTACTCTCGGTCCTTGTATTTTTTTGAAACAACCGAAACAATTCGGTTTGGCTAACATCCTTTAGTTTATGCTGACATCAACTAGGCATTTGAACCACTTCAGGCAGTGAACTGAGTGATTTCGTTTACGATTGCATCTTGCGAAGTGGAAGTGCTGCCACTTCCAAGAACCGATGGTTTTGTTCGGCTTTTATCTTCAAATTTCCATTTATGTTTATTCGAGAGCCATGTTGGCTTTGGAATTGAAACTGTTTCTGTAGTTTCTAAATGATAATAATTTTTGAAACTCTTCGAACCCCTACCAAACATGGTTTCTTAAAACATACGGCTCGAAGGACCTTTCGGAAGTTTCTTATATTTTAGGTAAAATAAATCAAAGATATCTCTCTTATCTTATCGTTTAAAAAGATTATTATATTCATTGGCCTTAGGAAATGATTTTTTTTCGAAATATTGTTATATTGACCCCGATATTTTAGCAAATAAGCAAGAACCACCTAGCTTAGAACCACCTACATAGGAGGGAGGTCCGGTCTAATGTGCAGCCAAAAAACTATACAGCATTGTTGCCTACACAATCAATAGCCACTCATCGAATCATCATTGTATCATGTGATGTTGTTTTGCCCAAGTCCTCCGCCCCTTTAGACCTGTGTGTTCCATGTTCTTTGGCTACTTTGCTGCTTAATTTTGATTAAATTTACAAAATTTTACTTTTACAAAACAAACCCAAAAAAAAACCCCCTAAATCTAGGACTATATTGCACTCTGTCAGGAGATACTGAGTCGTCCCGATCCCGAGGCTGAGGCTGAGTGAGATGTTAAAGGATGACGCCTGCTGCACCATCACCTTTTGCTTGCTTGCTATTTATTTATTTATTTAATTAATTGAATTAACTTATTTTTTTTTATTTGCCTCGAATTGAACATAAATAAATCACCAGATGAGTTCATAATTTGACTTATGCTTTATTATTTTACTTCCTAATTTGTTTTGCATCATTCCTTTGGCTGGGCGCTCACATTGTGCTACATAATCTAACCGAAAACATAACCACATTTCATGCGGTGATCTTTTGAAACACACACGATCACACATCTCTCACACACACACACACACACACACGCACAACCACCAATCCAAATCCACATCAAAACCAAACAGCGTACACTTGAGGAAGGTCGTTAAGTTTTAAGTTTACATTTGCAAAGTCGAGAGGACCGTTTCCAGAGTCCCAGAGTGGGGAGGAGTAATACAATTTTTTAAAAGTTTGCCCAAAAAAGTATGCAACAGTTAACGGGTAAGTTATGTATGTGGACACTACGGTGTCTGTGGATTCTGGAAACGGTTCTTTTTGGTTCTGCACCACTCATCTACATAAATATGCCATTTGATATTGATGTGTGTGTGTGTGTTTGTATTCACATTGTTAAATACATATGTACAAAATCTTTCTTTTTTTTCTTCTGCTTTCTTTTTTTTTACTTTTTTGTCTCTTTCATTGTTGTGTCTTTGATTCTTTGAACTGATTATGATATTGTCCTCAAAACTGTCGCCTGTTATTTCGAATGGCAGCAACGTGGTCAGCCACCAAAGGACGAAGAGCCTGAGAATAATGCCATCGATATTGATACGATTCCAAAGCGCATCTAAACTCAAATTGGGTGCAGCAGGCAAAGCAAGGCAAGCAGTGCAGCAAGCAGTCCAGCAGCCGTTACCAAACACTGACACACAAACACAGTTACAACACACACACACAGGAAATGCTCCCAAAATTATTGTTAAAATGTGCGGGCAGCCCCATGGACAAGGACCAACAACAACAACAACGCTAGCGCTATCGATATCGATAACACTCGGCTTTTGCAAGCCCCATTCACACTCGACTAGCGCGTACGGAACGCGCACTTATTTTTATTCGTTTGCATTTGATTTACTAAGTGAGCGGCTAAAAAAAATTTAGTATAGTTTTTAAACAAATATAGTCAAGTGATCCCCCCCATCCGTTCCTTCTCCTAATACATTTTCTTCGACCGGGCCTCCCCAACAAGCAAAAACGAAAAGTTATACATCTAAATAAATAAAGGAAATGTCGAAATTTCTTCGAATTCCCAGAGTGCATACTTATACATATATAAAAAAAATATACATATAAAACAAAACAAAAAAAACAATACAAAACATTTAAACAATATACCGTTAGCTTATTTATATATATACACACACACACATACATATTTAAAACAAACAAAAAATATTTTATGTATTTTTTTAATGTATTTAAGAAATAATTAAGATTAGAGTTGCAACTGGAGAGGCAGTTGGAGATAGCGAAACAAAAACCGTTATCATTGCAGTGCATAACGGATTCGTTCGGTGCGCCAAAAAGGAAATGATGAAAACAACAACAAGGAGAGAAAACAAAAAAAAAAAAAAAAAAAACAATTAAAAAATTAAGAGAATTAACAGAATAAGGTAATCCCTCCACATTAAACCAGGTAAGCCTTTATAGCGGAGTATAAACTCCTCCCTCTTTCGGTATTCGGTATTAAATTTGGAACATTTGTCTAAAAAATGGAACGGAGATGCAGATGGGTGTGGATATATCAGGGAATCAAACCTAATCGAATTTCGGTTCCGGTGAAATGTTCTGTTTTGGTTATATTTTATTTCGGTATTCGGTTCCGTAGATTCTTAGATTTTTATTTTGGTATACCGGACCCGTAAATTTAACAGACATTTTTAAAGTTTAGTCCAAACAAAGCGAGTAAAAAAAAAAAAATTTTAAAATCAAAGAAAAAAATAAAAATTTGGCGGTTGGCAATCTTAATCATTTAATTTGTTCCAAGTAGATTTGTTTACATCAATTTTTGAATATGATATCTTCAAATGGCCGCCTCTGGCGTTGATGGCGTATTGTGCCCTTTTTTGCAGCATTTTCCATCGATTTCGCCAACATTTCGGCCGGAATAGCGGCTATTTCTTCACGAATGTTGTCCTTGAGCTCTTCTACGGTCCTTGGCTTGTTAACGTAAACCTTTGACTTCAAATATCCCCACAAGAAGAAGTCAGGCGGCGTCAAATCGGGCGAACGCGGTGGCCAGTCCAAATCACCACTTTTCGACATCAAACGGCCCGGAAACAATTTCTTCAGAAAATCGATTGTTATGCGACTTGTGTGCGGTGGAGCGCCGTCTTGTTGAAACCAGAACTGCCTCATACGCTTTCGACGAATAATTGGCATCACAAAATTGGTCATCATGTCGCGATAACGCTCCTGGTTGATGGTAACAGCATGGCCATTTTCATTTGGAAGAAAAACGGCCCAATGACCGTTTTCGCACTAACGCCGCACCAAACTGTGACTTTTTCGTCATGAAGAGGCACTTCTTGAATCTCCTGAGGATTTTCAGTGGCGTAAATACGGCAATTTTGCTTATTTACGGTCCCATTCATACATTTTTAATACATTTTTTAATTTTTTAAAAGCACGTTGAGTTTTCACAATTGACTTGTTCTGTTGAATGTAAATTTCAACTATTTCAGAGCGCTCGCGTGGCGTGTATTGTTCCATGGTAAAAATCTGCTTGGACTGACGCTTCAAACGCGGTATGTCATTAAGCGATCTGACATCTCTGTCAAAAGTTAAGGCGTTGCCAGATGGGTCCGTAAAAAAAAAAAAAAAAAAATAAATTTTTTTTTTTTTAAAATATATATGAACCCCCTTTTACAAAAAATTAAAATAATAAAAAAAAAAATTGTAAAAAAAGAAAAAAAAAAAAAAAAAAAAAAAAAAAAAAAAAATTAAAAAAAAAAAAAAAAAAAAAAAAAAAAAAAAAAAAAAAAAAAAAAGAAAAAAAACCAAAGAAAAAACAAACCAACCAAAAAAAAAAAAAAACAAACAAAAAAAAAAACAAACAACAAAAAAAAAAAAAAAATAAAATAAAAAAAAAAAAAAAAAAAAAAAAAAATTATATATAAAAAAAAAACACAAAACAAAAAAAAAAAATTTTAATATTTATATCAAAAAGGTTACCAGCACTGCCCCCCACCCAATCCCCCCCCCCACTTTTTTTTTTTCTCTCCCCCTACCAAATTCCCCCGTTTATCCACGAATAAATGCTTCAATGTTGTCTTCCAATGCGTCAATTGAAGCGGCCCCACAAAAAATAGTCCAAAGGCTTTAAATCGCACGATCTAGGCGGCCAATTGACCGGTCGCGAACGTGAACTCGCCTCTCAATAAGTCCATTGTTGCGCGTGCTGTGTGGCATGTGGCACCGTCTTGTTGAAACCACATGTCATGCAAGTCAAGCTCTTGCATTTTGGGCAAAAAAAGTTGGATATCATCTCACGGTAGCGCTCACCATTCACAGTTACGTTACGATTCACATCATCTTTGAAGAAGTACGGTCCAATGATGCCACCAGCCCATAAACCGCACCAAACTGTGACTTTTTCTGGATGCATTGGTAGCTCTTGCAATGCTTCTGGCTGATATTCACTCCAAAATCGACAATTCTGCTTATTTACCCATTGAGCCACTCCCAATTTCTCGGTAAAAAAAGTGGATCTTCGGCCAACTTTCCAGAGCCCATTCACCAAAAAATTCTACGTTGCGGTAGGTCGTTCGGCTTCAATTCTTGCACCAGCTGTATTTTGAAAGGCTTCACACCTAAATCCTTCAGCAAAATTTTCCACGTTGTTGAGTAACAGAGGCCCTACAATTGCTGGAACGGCGACGAATCGATAATTGAAGGTCATCATTAACACTGGCCGATACAGCTTCGATATTTTCTTCAGTTCGCACTCTAGGTAAGCGTGTTGGTGCTTTAATGTCCAACAATGTAAATTTGGTGCGAAATTTAGTCACAATAGCCCGAATAGCCGCTTCAGTGGGTCGATTAAACTGACCATAAAATGGAAGAAGCGCGCGATGAACTTTCTTAACAGAGCACGCATTTTGATAATAAAATTCAATAATTTGCAAGCGTTGTTCGTTTGTAAGACGATTCAGGGTCAAATTATAGACCAAACTGAAGATGTTTGACAGTGAAACAAAACACGAAACATGCGTGAGCTGTTTAAACCAGTGTTGCCAAAAAGATAATAGCTAAAAATCACCCTTTTTAAATAATACTCAACGATGTCTATGATAGCAACTTTAGCAAAAAAATACCCCTCGAACAATTTAGGTCTTTGTCATCCCTAATCAAATTTACAATGACTGGAATGCAATTTATAATTTGCCGACAGCAGACTCCCAAATCTGTATGATGCGAGGTGGTATCAGTCAATTATTTGATAAATTTGTTCCAGTACGAAGAATCACCATTAAATCGTCTCAAAAGCCATGGTTCAACCGTGACATTAAGATAGCTATAAGTAAAAGAGACAAAGCGTACTGCAAATGGAAAAGGTATAAAACTGAGTTTCACAACAATAAATTTAGAACTTTAAGAAGAACAGTAGTCAGTCTGATAAATTCTTTCAAAAGGGCTTATTACACTCAATAAATTTTAAAGTGCAATGGAAACAATTTTATTAAGCTCTGTCACGAGGGTCTCAACCAACAAAAAAAGGCCAATCCTGGGCGACCTGAAGTTAAATTTTGAGTGTTCGAAAGAACAAAACGACGTGGGTTGGCGAGTCAGTGACTCTGGCTTCCCTGTTCGATCGATTTGTGGGCCAAGACATGGGCTAGGGCAGCCTTGGAAAACTTTAGCCGTCCATGACCGTGTTTAAGGTTAGAACTAACCGTTTTTCTATAGAAAAGTGAGGGAAGATAAGACATGCAGTAAAGAGGAAACTCTGACGGCTGATAGCTGCAACTGAGGACTAGTTGACAGACGGATGACAGACGGACGCGACGGACGGACAGCTTATATCGACTCGCTCGTCATGCCGGTCAGAGATATATATACTTTATGTTGTCGGAGATGATTCGCGGTGTTGCTACATAATAATTACACAGGGTTGCCCATATTCGACGGACCCATGTTTTTTTTTAAAAATCAAAGAAAAAAAATAAAAATTTGGCGGTTGGCAATCTTAATCATTTAATTTGTTCCAAGTAGATTTGTTTACATCAATTTTGAATATGATATCTCTCAAATGGCCGCCTCTGGCGTTGATGGCGTATTGTGCCCTTTTTGCAGCATTTTCCATCGATTTCGCCAACATTTCGGCCGGAATAGCGGCTATTTCTTCACGAATGTTGTCCTTGAGCTCTTCTACGGTCCTTGGCTTGTTAACGTAAACCTTTGACTTCAAATATCCCCACAAGAAGAAGTCAGGCGGCGTCAAGAAGTCGGGCGAACGCGGTGGCCAGTCCAAATCACCACTTTTCGACATCAAACGGCCCGGAAACAATTTCTTCAGAAAATCGATTGTTTTGTTTTTTGTGTGGGGTGGAGCGCCGTCTTGTTGAAACCAGAACTGCCTCATACGCTTTCGACGAATAATTGGCATCACAAAATTGGTCATCATGTCGCGATAACGCTCCTGGTTGATGGTAACAGCATGGCCATTTTCATTTTGGAAGAAAAACGGCCCAATGACCGTTTTCGCACTAACGCCGCACCAAACTGTGACTTTTTCGTCATGAAGAGGCACTTCTTGAATCTCCTGAGGATTTTCAGTGGCGTAAATACGGCAATTTTGCTTATTTACGGTCCCATTCAATGTGAAATGGGAAATGTGAAATTTTTTAAAAGCACGTTGAGTTTCACAATTGACTTGTTCTGTTGAATGTAAACCACTATTTCAGAGCGCTCGCGTGGCGTGTATTGTTCCATGGTAAAAATCTGCTTGGACTGACGCTTCAAACGCGGTATGTCATTAAGCGATCTGACATCTCTGTCAAAAGTTATGGCGTTGCCAGATGGGTCCGTCGAATATGGCATTTTAACACCGTTGCCACGAATAAATGCTTCCAATATTGTCTTCAATGCGTCAATTGAAGCAGGCTTGTCTGTTTGAACGCGAGCTTTAACATAGCCCACAAAAAATAGTCCAAGGAAGCGTTAAATCGCACGATCTCAGGCGTAATTGACCGGTCCGGGCGTAATAAAATGTTCACGCTCTTAATTATAACTCCATTGTTCGCGTGCAGGCGGCATGTGGCACCGTCTTGTTGAAACCACATGTTTTACAAGTCAAGCTCTTGGATATTAGGCAAAAAAAGTTGGATATCATCGCCTGGTAGCGCTCCCCTTTCACAGTTATGTTACGGGTCGCATCATCTTTGAGAAGTACGGTCCAATGATGCCTTTGGCCCATAAACCGCACCAACGCGTTTTGCTGGATGCATTGGTAGCTCTGGCAATGCTTCTGGTCAAATATTCACTCAAAATCGACAATTCCCGCTTGTTTTCTTACCCATTGAGCCAAGTTGATTTCTCGGTAAAAAAGTGGATCTGACCAACTTCCAAAGAACAATCTGAAATTCTACGTTGCGGTACGTCGTTCGGCTAATTCTTACGCTGCTGTATTTTGAAAGGCTTCACACCTAGATCCTTCCGCAAAACTTTCCACTTGTTGAGTAACAGGCTTGCAATTGCTGCGGACGGCGGCGAAATCGATAACACTAGTTAAGAAAGACCATTTTAGAAACACTTAGTGTAGTTTGGAAAAACGATCAAAAAGCGATTTCAAAAATTTCCGGCCCGTTAGTGTTTGATTTTTATATTTTAGTATGTTCAAAAAGCCAAACTATAAGTAATGTAGATAGAGTCAGCAAGAACGAACAAACCAGGGGCAAAATCTGTAGGGCTTGTTAACAAAACTTTTTCAAAAAAAGTTTTTTGAAAATCAGATAAACGAAAAAAATTAGAAAATAAAAAAATATTTTTTTTATTTCATTAAGAAACCCACTTAACGAACACAACAAAGGTATTGGTGAGGAAAACACTCTAGAATATAAAAAATTATTTTTAAAAAATTTAAGTATAAGTGCGTCAAAGAGAAAAATAAAATAATTAGGACTATTTATATTTTTAAAAAAATTTTTGAAATATCTGGTGAATGTATAATGATTTAAAAAGAGCGATGGAATAAATATTTGAAATCAATCTTTGAGATCACGTTCCAATAGACAAAAAATATTTCAGTGGAAATGGGTCATTTTTTTTTTTTTTTTGTAAAACTAGTGTAATGATGGTCATCATTAACACTGGCCGATACAGCTGCGATATTTTCTTCAGTTCGCACTCTACGTAAGCGTATTGGTGGTTTAATGTCCAACAATGTAAATTTGGTGCGAAATTTAGTCACAATAGCCCGAATAGCCGCTTCAGTGGGTCGATTAAACTGACCATAAAATGGAAGAAGCGCGCGATGAACTTTCTTAACAGAGCACGCATTTTGATAATAAAATTCAATAATTTGCAAGCGTTGTTCGTTTGTAAGACAATTCATGGTTAAATTATAGACCATAACTGAAGATGTTTGACAGTGAAACAAAACACGAAACGTGCGGAAGCTGTTTAAACCAGTGTTGCCAAAAAGATAATAGCTAAAAATCACCCATAGTTAACGATTTTTTTCCAATAATACTCAACGATGTCTATGATAGCAACTTTAGCAAAAAAAATACCCCTCGAACAATTTAGGTCTTTGTCCTTCCTAATCAAATTTCTCCGTACCTCCCTTAATGTTAGAGAAAAGGTTTTCATGCAAAGAATCAGAAAAACTTAATTTCAATTATAGAAAGAAGTTCAAAGTTTAGAACGATTCAAGGGGAGGGGCGCGGCATAACCACACGCTACGCCACTGCTTCGACCTGACCATGGAACAACAATACCAGGTATGGCGCTCAGCCAACATTCTTCGGAGAGCATTGGATCTGAAAGCACAGATTCTAATTTTCGCTCTTAAATTGTCTATCAGTATTTGTATCTCTTATCACAATTTCAAAATTACGATAATGTTCTTTTCCCTTTTCGTTATATGTTTGCCCGTAAAATCTTTATAATAGTACTCTACTTGACCTTTTCTTCGTTAGCGCTAAGAGTAAAATTCTGCTTTATGACCAACTAACAGCGCCCGTATTTTCGAAACATGATCTGATATTTTTATCTTATGACATTTATATTATATAAATAGACTTGACTCATTCAAAGAATATAGTCCTAGAAGTATAAACTATTCGCTACTACAAAATGACCTCTACAACTATGACTGGAATGCAATTTATAATTTGCGGACAGTAGACTCCCAAATCTGTATGCTGCGAGATGGTATCAGTCAATTATTTGATCAATTTGTTCCAGTACGAAGAATCACCATTAAATCGTCTCAAAAGCCATGGCTCAACCGTGACATTAAGATAACTATAAGTAAAAGAGACAAAGCGTACTGCAAAAGGGAAAGGTATAAAACTGAGTTTCACAACAATAAATTTAGAACTTTAAGAAGAACAGTAGTCAGTCTGATAAATTCTTCCAAAAGGGCTTATTACACTAATAAATTTCAAAGTGCAATATCTAGCAAACGGAAATGGACTAAAATTCAAAAACCAAGTATTGGAATACAGAAGCAAGAAATTGATCTTGATGTTGATGTCAATAAACTCAACAAACAGTTTGTTAATCTATCAGAAATCCCCGAAGTCTTCCCTAATACGTACCTGGGTAGTGCACCATACAACGACTGTGATAATAGCTTTAACTTTAGATGTGTAAGTCAATGTGATGACCTTGAATGTATTCTTAGAATTAAATCTAATGCAGTTGGACTTGACGGAATGAACCCAAAATTTATAAAAATTCTTCTCCCTAAAATCTTGCC
Organism: Lordiphosa stackelbergi; assembly: GCA_018904235.1. Taxonomy (NCBI): domain Eukaryota; kingdom Metazoa; phylum Arthropoda; class Insecta; order Diptera; family Drosophilidae; genus Lordiphosa; species Lordiphosa stackelbergi. The sequence goes on along the minus strand of JAEIFU010000177.1, from coordinate 167,922 downwards.
CAACTTAACTCATGTGCTCAATACATCACTTACAACTTCTGTCTTCCCTGCGATATGGAAATCTGACCAAAATAGTTCCTATCCTAAAGCCAGACAATAACTATCGACCGATAGCTATATTGCCATACCTATCAAAAGTTTTGGAACATCTTATGGTAGATCAAATTCGAATCCACATGTCTGAAAATTCGCTGTTAAGTGAAAAGCAATCCGGCTATAGGAAGATTAAAAGTTGCACAACAGCTATTTTAAATTTTTACTTTACTGTTTACCATATATGTTAATGATCTGCCAAATATTTTGTGTAATAGTAATTGTCATATGTACGCAGACGACGTCCAGTTATATGTTAGCCGTCCACTAGATAAATTAGATGAATGTATTGATGTTTGCAATAGTGAGTTAATGAAGATCTCAGGCTGGGCAAAAAACAATGGTCTCTGTCTGAACCCGTCCAAATCCAAATGTTTGGTTATAAATAAAAAGGTCCTTAACACAAGCAACTTACGACCCCTTTTTAATTGAGAATTCGCCATTAAAATATGTGTAAGAAGCAAGAAATTTTGGTTTTCATTTCAATAGAAATCTCAACTGGAACACACATATAGTGGAAGCTGTGGGAAGAACATATGGCGTGTTAAGAAATTTAAATCTGTCCCAACAATATCTCCCTACCAATATTTCTTTTACCCACCCTTTTCTATGGCATAGAAGTGTTTTCAAACTGACAAACTGAAAGTTGACAAACTGAAAGTTGCACATAACAACATTGTCCGACTAAAACGCAGAGACCACGTATCCAGCTACTCAACAAAATTATTCGACCTTTCTCTTAACTCATGGACCAACTTCAGAGTGTTAATACAACTGCACAAAATTATCTTTAAAAAACAACCACTGTACCTCTTTGAAAAACTTGAGATCTCAACATCAAGACGAGCAAATAATTTAGTTATACCAAGGCACAAACTTCTTCTATCAGAAAGACAATTTGGTGTTTATGCTGTTCGGATTTGGAACCAATTACCAAACTTCCCAAAATTCAAAAAAAAACATATCTTTTAAATCATGCTTCTTAATATCACATGTAACGATTAGGAAAATAGGGAAACCGATAGGGAATAATAGAATAAGTTATATAGGAATATTAATACAAAATAATAATAATAAAATTAAAATGAATTTTAAATTTAATGATCATTATATCAGATAAGTCGGATTATGTTTGTCAATGTTAATTCTGTATATTTGTGACTAGTGCATTAATTTATAAGTTTATCTTGTAGCACTAGGAAAGGAATCTAAAAAGAAAAGCTCTATTGCTTAGAGCAGAGTCCGGCACGTCCGTATCTTTTGTGTATTCCAGAGTCCGGCACGTTTCTGTTTTCGGTGTATACAAGACAGTGGCGTAGATAGCTTTTTGCTATGGGGGGTGATGAATTTCTGATTTTTGTTTTGTTTTTTTCTCATTTTTATACCCGTTACTCGTACAGTAAAAAGGGTATACTAAAGTCGTGCAAATGTATGTAACAGGCAGAAGGAATCATTTCCGACCATATAAAGTAAATATATTCTTGATCAGCATCAACAGCCGAGTCGATTTAGCCTTGTCCGTCTGTCCGTCCGTCCGTCTGTCTGTATGAACACCTAGATCTCAGAGATGGTAAGAGATAGAGGTTTGACATGTATGGGACAAATGCATCTTTTATCTGCACGCAGATCAAGTTTGTTTCAAATTTTGGCCACGCCCCCTCCCGCCCCCGCAATTTGGAAAGAACGTTATATCTCCTACTGTTTTGCAGATAGACAATTCGTACCTTTTAGAGATAGTTAGTAATTAGCAAAATGAATCAAAATGATAAAGATCGGATGAACGGTTCTCAAGTTATAAGCAAAAAAGTGAACCAAGCCCTCCCCGCTACCACCCTAAAAAAAATGTTGCATACTTTTTGATGGCCACACTAAGAAACGCGGGAACACTGTTAAACATGTTTTTTCATGAGTAACGGGTATATCGAAGTCGGTTAGAGCCGACTTTAACTTACGCTCTCGTTTTTTATTGGTATCGGTAATAGTCCGGCCTTCTATCCAAAAATCAAAAAAAGGTCTTTCAATAGGCCGCGAACTATTAAGAATTTTCATTATAAAAATTTCGGATTTCATTTTTTTTTTTTAGAATTTTGAAAAATGCATGTTTTGTATAATACAAAAGAATGTATAAGCTTTTCGTCAAATGTCAAATAAATAATGAAAAATAAATACATATATTAAAACGACTTACTCCAAGAACATAAGGTAATTAATTGCCTAATTTAAGTAACCCTTAGCTCAAAAAATTCCTTTGATGGACCGCGAACTATCAAGAATTAACATGCAACAGAGTTTTGGCGATTAGCCATGGTTTCTTTTTAAATATTTATTTTTAATGCAAAATTTAAAAATTTTAATTTGAGCTCAAATGTTTTTTATAGTCTACAAAATGTTTGAAGTGCGGGGCAGACTGAGTGGTCATAAGAAGGATGATTCATAAAATAATTTCTGGTTAAAAAGGGTTTTTCAAAAACGCACACCCACACAAAACATAAAATGGGATCTCGCGGGATGTAAAGAGCGAACTGCCACGTTTGACCGCAGAAAAGAGCAACATTTCAAAAAAAATTTACAAATTCCGTTTCCACAATTTTTGTCAAATAAATCCAAAATATTTCAACTAAAAAAGGAAAAAATAATTTTGAGAAGTATGGGAAAAAAAGAGACGAAGTCAAAAATTTTTTAAAATCGACAGATTTTAATAGTATTTATACACTATCTGCTAAAACAATAAACATTGAACTCGTGTTAACTTCCCACAGGAAAATAATTTGCCCATATTTTAATAAAAGTTTGGCTTATATTTAAATAAAATTAGGGAATTGTTCGGCCTTGTTTGATCAACTTATTTACGTAGGAAACAATAATTTGTGAGTTTATCTGACTCTAGGTCCGAAAAAGTTGCGCTTATTCACAACTGTAATCAACTTATGCATATCATCAAAAAGAGCTGGTTGCCTATACGGTACCGTTTCATCATCCTCCCTAGGAAACAATAGTTTTAGATTTAAGTCATGCAAAATCTGCGATCATGGCTATTTAGCCAACCTTTCGTCAAAATTTGGTCAAATTATTTGCCTGTGAGACCTAAGCTAGGAAAATGGGAATACGCAGAAAGCCAGAAATTTCCTCTCATCACCGTATTTCAAATAATCGGAAACATCTTGGCTTTGCTTTGATGCTCATATGTTTCTATCTATGTAAAATTCTGTGAAGTCTATCGTTCGGCGTACTACGGTTAAGTCATCACAAAATTGTTACTTTTATTATTTATTTGACATCGGATGAATAGCATAAATAATAGCTTAAATACATATTTTTTATAAAACCTGAATTTTTACAATTTCATTTAAAAAGAAAACATGTATGTACCAAACATGTACCCTGTAATTGTTTTCCATAAAAATTCTTTATACATCGCGATCTATCGAAGGAAATTTTTAACAAGTTTCTGAGAGAAGGTAAGAATTAGTATTCCTTACTATAACCCTATCTTATTTATTAAATTATTTATTTTAAAAACTTAGGTCAAGTTTTTAGATTATTTGCTTTGTTCATCTTCGATTTCGTCCCTTGTAATTCCGACTTGAAAACTCAATGGGGGTGGATTGATCATCTTAATCACCCCCTATCTACGCCACTGATACAAGAGCAGCGACGTCTCTTTTGCAACAACAAATAAGTGTTAAATGAGAGCGCTCTCGCGTGGCTACACACACACATGCAATGACAAAATGAGCATGTGTATTTTGCCGGCCACTGATTTGATTGATCCTAGTCGCGGCCTGATATTTGAATGTTACCACCTCTGGCATCAGACCCTACCCTAGCTAAAGCCCACTCAGGCCGTGGCAAAACTGGAGTTCTTGTTCTGCCAATGTTATTTAAGCCGATGGCACAATTCCAAGGCATCTGCTATAGTACCTTTCTAGCCACAGTTGCAGACGGATCCATCTGTTTCTTTCTCTGAAGGGCATTTGCATCTGCTATGGTTTAGCAGTTTCTGGGTTCCAGTTAACAAAAGTTCGCTCTGTTCATGTGCAACTTGAAGGATCAAATAGCCCTGGACTCTTGTAACTGGTTGGTTCATGTGACTTGGATGGCAGCCACAGTTGGCTACAAAGATATCATTTTGTCTTTAGGGTCTTTAGATTTCAGCAGACCAGCAGTTCTCATGATCGTCTGGCGACCGACAGGCTGCATCCCACCTCCCAGAACTAAAAGGAAACTCAATTTAAAATTTTTTTCTATTTTTTTTGTTTTTATTTTTCAATAAATTATAAAATTCTTCGTAAAATCGAAGAATCCATTATTATTATTATTATTTATTATTTTGCGTTTCCTCCTTTGTTTTTATTCTGTTTTCTCTTTTTTGTTGCTACTCATCTCGTTTATCGCCTGCTCCTACTTAGTCTGCACGCCCCGCAGTTGCTCTTATACATATAACATTTTTTGTGTTTTCCTCTCTCTCTTCTCTTCCTGACAAGGGAGTGGGGTGGAGGGGGGGGGGCCTTTTAAAAAATATACAATTACAATTATGCATCGACATGGAGTGGGGGGGAGGGAAAGAAGGAGGCGGCGCGGAATGCGAGGAACAAAAATACTTCCGAAATTAAAATGTAGAAAAAAAAAAATAAAGTAGCTTCCTCTTCTCCTCCTCTGGCTGTTCTTAAGGGGTGACACAAGGGGGGCGGGGGAGAGGTGTGTGGGTAGGTGTGTGTGTGTGTAGTAGTGTAGTATTTGTTGCTGTTCTTGTGGTTTTGTAATTTTCATAATCAGTCTGATTTTACTGCCAACACTAAGTATAATCCTCAAACGACCCCAAATCCGTTTACAGCTCGTCCTTGAGATCGCCCTCGTCGCCACCCTCTGGGGGCGGGGCACCGCCAGCACCCTGGTACAGCTTGGCAATCACCGGCTGCACAATCGTCTCCAGATCCTTCTTCTGCTTCTTGTACTCCTCGGGATCGGCATCGGGGTTCTGCTCGAGCCATTTGATCGACTCATCGATGGCCGACTCCAGCTTGGTCTTCTCCTCGTCGCTCAGCTTGGCGCCCAGCTTGTCCTTGTCGCCGATCTGGTTCTTCAGGCTGTAGGCGTACGACTCCAGTTCGTTGCGCGACTCGACCTTCTCCTTGAGCTTCTTGTCCTCATCGGCGAACTTCTCGGCATCGCGAATCATGCGGTCAATGTCATCGGGCGTCAGGCGGTTCTGGTCGTTGGTGATGACGATCTTCTCCTTGTTGCCGGTGCCCTTGTCCTCGGCGCTGACCTGCAGGATGCCGTTGGCGTCGATCTCGAAGCTGACCTCGATCTGGGGAATGCCGCGTGGAGCTGGTGGAATGCCGGTCAGATCGAACTTGCCCAGCAGATGGTTGTCCTTGGTCATGGGGCGCTCGCCCTCGTACACCTGGATGGTGACGGTGTGCTGGTTGTCGCTGGCCGTGGAGAAGACCTGCGACTTCTTGGTGGGGATCACAGTGTTGCGTGGAATCAGTTTGGTCATCACACCGCCGACAGTCTCAATGCCCATGGTCAGTGGGTTGACGTCGAGCAGCACAATGGCGTCCGTGTCCTGTTCGCCGGAGAGTACACCAGCCTGGACGGCGGCTCCGTAGGCCACAGCCTCGTCGGGATTGATGCCGCGAGAGGGTTCCTTGCCGCCGAAGAAGTCCTTGACCAGTTGCTGGACCTTGGGAATGCGAGTGGAGCCACCGACCAAAACAATCTCGTGCACGTCCTTCTTGTTCATGTCGGCATCCTCGAGCACCTTCTGCACGGGCTTTAGAGTGGAGCGGAACAGGTCCAGGTTGAGTTCCTCGAACTTGGCACGGGTCAAAGTCTCGGAGAAGTCGTCGCCCTCGAAGAAGGACTCAATCTCAATGCGCACTTGATGGGAGCCGGACAGGGCACGCTTGGCCTTCTCGACCTCGCGACGCAGCTTCTGCACAGCACGGTTGTCCTTGCGAATGTCCTTGCCCTTCTTCTTCTTGTACAGCTTGATGAAGTGGTCCATTACACGCTGATCGAAGTCCTCGCCACCCAAGTGAGTGTCGCCGTTGGTGGCCACCACCTCGAAGACGCCATTGTCAATGGTCAGCAGGGAGACATCGAAGGTGCCGCCGCCCAAATCGAATACCAAGACATTCTTCTCGCCCTCCTTCTTGTCCAGACCGTAGGCAATGGCCGCCGCTGTTGGTTCGTTGATGATGCGCATCACCTGCAGACCAGCAATAACGCCCGCATCCTTGGTGGCCTGACGCTGTGCATCGTTGAAGTAGGCGGGCACTGTGACCACAGCGTGGGTGACCTTCTTGCCCAGATATGCCTCGGCGGTTTCCTTCATCTTGCCCAGAACCATGGCGGAAATCTCCTCGGGGGCAAATACCTTGGCACCCTGTGACGTGTCCACGCTAATGTGAGGCTTCGAGTTCTTTTCGACAACCTTGAAGGGGAAGAACTTGATGTCATGCTGGACATTTGTGTCCGACCATTCGCGTCCAATCAGACGTTTGGCATCGAAGACTGTGTTCTCGGGATTGGTGGTCAGTTGATTCTTGGCAGCATCACCGATCAGACGCTCGCCATCGGCGGTGAAGGCCACATAGGACGGTGTAATGCGGTTACCCTGATCGTTGGCAATAATCTCCACGCGGCCATTCTTGTAGACGCCCACGCTGATGGAGACGAAGAAGAAGCGAAAGAGAGATTAGCTGGCTGGAAAATAGATGGATTGTTATATATAGATGGGACCTACCAGGAGTATGTGGTACCCAAATCAATGCCAATCACTGTGCCCAGTTCCTTGTCCTTTTCCTTTTTCTCCTCACCAAGGGAGAGGCCCACAAAGGCCACAACAGCCAGTAATATGCATAACCTCATGTTTCAAGTTATTTGAAAAAACTGCAAAATAAATTTAAATTTTATTAAAGCAAAATTCTAGTGTAAACGGTAGAGGTACACCCTAAAGCCAAGCTTAAGCTTTTTTGTACACGTCAACAGTAAAACAGACACACACACACACACAAAAAAAAATTGCCGACACGTCTTTATTACTGTCAACAGGTACCGTTATGTGTGCTACTTTTTGATAGGCCTTAAATAAATTTATAATTGTAGATAGAAAGAAAATTCTAGGCACCTGGAGAATATTCTGTATAAGAAACACGTCTATACCAATGGCTAACTGGCCAACAACTGTTCAAAATTCAAGCCGCCGATGCTAATGCTGCTGCTGCTGCACTGACATTGACCGACGCCGACGTCAACGCAGCGGCCCGCTTTAAGCTTTTTTAGTATACGTGTAACTTATTTTTCTGCAGAAAACTGGTTTATTTGTTCTTAGACACTTAGATTCGGTGAATTTAATTTAAACAGCTGTTTTTAGTTCACAAAAGCAACAAATTTAAAGTTTAACTGACGTGTACTCTCTTGAATCTGCCAAATAAATGACGTGTACAAAGCGGATTGCACGACACACACACACACACACATGCACAGGGCGGCACAGCAGACAAGAAGAAGAAGAAGAAGCGGAGATGACGATAAAGTTGGCGCAGGCGCATAAATTAAGAATTTCTTTAAAATTTTTGCTAGACTTTTAGAGTTTTATAAACTATATTTTATTCTATATATGTATTTTTTGTGACAAAGTGTCTAGCCCTAGACTTTTGGCCAGTGTGGCCAAAGTTTATGGAGAGAAAAAAGTGAATGAACTTTGTTAACAAAAAAATGGTTAATAAATGAAATGTTACGCTTAATTAGCCAAATTTGCCACACAACAGCTAATTGGAGCTGGAAAACTGGGTCACATCAACAGACACGTGCGGCAAAAATTTCATTTTTATGTTGGTGAAAACTTTGCCAACATGGCCGACAACACCGAACAGACAGACAGACAGACACCTTGCGGCCCTGACCCTCTGATGGACAATTTATTACTTTTCCCTTACAAAAAAACAATCCAACTTCATAATTTAAAGCCAACTCTAAGTGTTTCTTGACTAATTAATTTAAAATAAAATATTTCACTTACACGCGAAACTTTTGTTCTTCAACTTTTTATGGATGAAATGTTCTTTCTTGACGTTTAAAACAGAACTGAAAGAATGTGCCGCACAGTGTGACCGTATGAGGCAATCAGAGAAATGCTGTCAATGCCGGTACTTTCTATTAGTGATGGCAAAATGGGCGGTGAGTCAACAGTCACTGTGACTGAAAAGTATCACTGTGAGAGGGAGTCACATTTTCGAACCCTGCACTAAACAAATACGCTTTTACCTTTTAAAAACATATTATTAATCATTGTTAGTTTCTAAATGCTTAAAGCTGGCATTTCCAAGCACTCATATATACAGGGTTGTCCATATTCGACGGACCCATCTGGCAACGCCATAACTTTTGACAGAGATGTCAGATCGCTTAATGACATACCGCGTTTGAAGCGTCAGTCCAAGCAGATTTTTACCATGGAACAATACACGCCACGCGAGCGCTCTGAAATAGTTGAAATTTACATTCAACAGAACAAGTCAATTGTGAAAACTCAACGTGCTTTTAAAAAATTTCACATTTTCACATTTCACATTGAATGGGACCGTAAATAAGCAAAATTGCCGTATTTACGCCACTGAAAATCCTCAGGAGATTCAAGAAGTGCCTCTTCATGACGAAAAAGTCACAGTTTGGTGCGGCGTTAGTGCGAAAACGGTCATTGGGCCGTTTTTCTTCCAAAATGAAAATGGCCATGCTGTTACCATCAACCAGGAGCGTTATCGCGACATGATGACCAATTTTGTGATGCCAATTATTCGTCGAAAGCGTATGAGGCAGTTCTGGTTTCAACAAGACGGCGCTCCACCGCACACAAGTCGCATAACAATCGATTTTCTGAAGAAATTGTTTCCGGGCCGTTTGATGTCGAAAAGTGGTGATTTGGACTGGCCACCGCGTTCGCCCGATTTGACGCCGCCTGACTTCTTCTTGTGGGGATATTTGAAGTCAAAGGTTTACGTTAACAAGCCAAGGACCGTAGAAGAGCTCAAGGACAACATTCGTGAAGAAATAGCCGCTATTCCGGCCGAAATGTTGGCGAAATCGATGGAAAATGCTGCAAAAAGGGCACAATACGCCATCAACGCCAGAGGCGGCCATTTGAGAGATATCATATTCAAAAATTGATGTAAACAAATCTACTTGGAACAAATTAAATGATTAAGATTGCCAACCGCCAAATTTTTATTTTTTTCTTTGATTTTTTAAAAAAAAAAACATGGGTCCGTCGAATATGGGCAACCCTGTACTCCAGGGAGAATTTTTTGCCTTTTCTTCGCAGTCGAACGCGTCAAAAGTTTATTTTCCTACAGGAAAACGCATCAATGCAAGGCTTAAAGGCAATAATATTCGGTTTTTGGAGTGTCCTGAGTGCTCTCCGGACATGAATCCGTTGGGGAAAACTTGTGGACGTTGCTAATCCGAAAGATGTATCAAAATCCTAAGTACCATCCTACTAAGGAGCTCAAATTGGGAGAACTGTCCCTTAGTGATTTAAAAAGTCTTATAAACCGTATGCCGAATAGGATCTTTGAGTTAATTAGTGCTAAAGAAGGTAACACTCATTATTAAAGTGAATAAAAATAATATTAGTTTGTGTATAATTTTCTATAGTTTATTTAATTAAGTAAAGTGTCGGCCAAAATTATGCACCACATTACCATTGAGAGTAATGATTTTAAACGGTAATCGCTAAGTTTTTTTTTAGCTGCATAATTCTGCTCCAGAGCTAAGAAGGCTTCAAGGGAATTCTAATTGATTTGTTGAACAAAATGTAAAAAATGATTTTATGTTAAAACTTCATAAAGTTTGCTTCATTGTGTAAAAACCCCTCTTTTATTAAAGGCCTATACTCAGATTTTAGTTTGTTACGATATTTCACTTGAAAAGAAACAATTTTGTACAGCTTTGAAATCTGAATACGTTTGAAAAGGCATCTTATTTGTATGAAATTGTTTCTATTCATGTGAAATATCGTACCGAACTAAAAATTTATCTCATCTGAGTTTAGGCCTTTAATGTTTATCAACTATTTACTTGTCTTCTAAGATCAGTAATTTTTTTTTATTTACTTTTCAAATTCCTACTTAGCCATCACGAATCACTTGCACATCTCTAATACCCACACACACACACTCACATTTGCGCCCACACACTCACACACACTCTAGAAAGCCAAAGTACACGTCAGTGTTCAATTCGGCGGGCGGATTTAAGCTTTTGTAATTTTTCTCTTTCTTAACTTTTACTTACTTTTGCTAACTTAAACTATTTGAGAAGCACTTTTATGTATATATATATAACAAAAAAAAAAAATAATTGTCACTTTTGTTGCTGTCTCTCTCTTTTGTTGTCTTTTTGGCTTTGTTTCAGTATTGAATTATTTAATATTTTGTACGCGGCTTTTGACGGCTTTTGTTTCTATTTTATTCCGTTACTTTTCTTTTTCTTTTTGTACTTCGCGTTGTAATTTCCTTGACGTTTGTATTGAAACTGTTTTAAAAAATCTCATACGCCGGCTATTTATGATGCGCCTCAAGTTTGTGCCACTGACGTGTCGACCACGTCAGTGTTTGGCCGCCCTCTGATTGGCGGCACTCGAAAGTTCGCCAGAGAACACGACGAGATACATTGATGACGACAAACGCCTCTCAAAAGCTTTTTCTATGTGTGTGTGTGTTTGTGTTTTGTGTTTACACCAAACACAAATTGTATTGGCATACGAAGAAATGTTTGATTTATGCATTGCACACAGAAGGTGAAATTTAATCAATTTATGATGAAAAGATGCGTGTGCAGTGGGTAAGCACTGACGTGTCTTAACATATGAAATTTTACCGTTATCATCAAATGGAGCAACATTTTTTTGTTTTCTAGAAGCTGCACGAAAGTTCTTACGGTTTTTCAAATCCAATTGGAACGGAAAGATAATATAAAGATCTGAACCTTTCAAAGGAAGACATGCGAAACAAAACGTGATTTATTTTAGATATACTCATACCTTTTTAGTTATTAATTTTGTATGGGAGCTACATCTATAAATTGTCCAATCTTAACAAAACTCAGCCAGAATGTTAGGCTTTACTTAAAATAAACGTGTACCAAATACTGTGCAATTCGGACACGTTGTCCCTTAAGCCCGTCCCGATTGAAAAAATAATGCCAGAAATAAATACCCAATTTCATTTGTAATTAGATTTTACCCCCTTTCTAGCCTGCAAAAAGACACATGTGCATACCAATTTCCCTAGATTAAGCAATAGGTCTATAGCTAAGTTCACACAGGCAAATAATATAGGCAAAATTTTGCTTAAAATAGCCATGATTTAAGATTTTACAGGATTTAAAACTAAAACTATGGTTTCTTATATATCGACCCCTGTGCGCGGAAAAATCGTATGTGCCAACAACTAAATTTTACAGGAGAGACTTTTTTTCTACTTTTCGATGCGATGGCTGGCAACATCACTACCAATCTTTAGATGTGCAACATTTATCAATTTATTTAACTAAACTCATAACTATTTTTGTGAAAAAACTGATCCTTTTCCTAATAACTGATTTTTGGCACATACGATGTTTTTGCCCACCAATTTTTTAAGTGCATCATCAAGTTTGGCACTTACGATAATTTGTAAAATAGGTCAAATTGTACAAAATACATAAAAACAAAATAAAAAGAATATTTTTTTATGAAAGATCAATGAAAAATAAAATATTCATAATTTTTATTTCAAGTATGTACTTATAAAACTAAAATAAAGAAAATTTTCAATTTAACAAAGTCTTATTTTATCAAAGTAAATAAATAGATTAGTCTTCTTCGTCACTCTCAACCAAAGAGACTTTTAAATTTGACGAATGTTGCAGATTTAAGTATTCATCATGATATTTTGGTGTATTACTATATTTTAGACAAAGGTTTTGTAAGTCAAGATATTTGTTGGTCGTAATACATAAGGTATTATGTTATAATGATTTTATCTTCTCGGGAAAATTTAGATTGGTAATAGTCTTTTCTGAGAACTATCGAAATAACCATATTGCAGTTCAATTAAACCTGAATTTTTCTGAAATTTGGCGATGTGCAGCCAATTTATGTTTAATTTAATTTCACTGAGAAGTAATTAATTCGCAAATGACTTCCTGTTTGGAAAATCGGTATGCCCCATTTGTTTTCTTTTTGTTTTTATTTTCTTAAAAAAATGCACTTGCTATCATCCTTGTCTTTGATGTGCATTTAAACTTCATTTGTTTACATGCTATATTTATACCCTTGCAAAGGGTATTATAATTTTGCCCAGAAGTTTGCAACGCATAGAAATATTCATTTCCGACCCTATAAACTATATATATTCTTGATCAGGGTGACGAGCTGAGTCGATTGAGCTTTGTCCGTCCGTCTGTCTGTCCGTCTGTTTCTACGCAAACTAGTCTCTCAGTTTTAAAGCTATCGAGCTGAAACTTTGCACAGAGTCTTCTTTTTACTGCACACTGCTAATATGTCGGAACCGACCGGATCGGATGACTATATCTTATAGCTGCCATAGGAACTCTCGGTCGAAAAGTGGGTCTTTGTGAGAAAAACTTTTTTGTTCTTAATGTTAACGTCTCCCACTTCAGCGATTATTAATATTATACGCTTTTACATAAATTTGGAAGTTTTGGTCAAAATCGGATGACTATATCTTATAGCTTCCATAGAAATTATCGGTCGAAAAGTGGGTTTTAATGAGAAAAACTTTTTTGTTTTTAATGTTAACGTGTCTCACATCAGCGATTAATAATATTATACGCTTTTATACAGATTTGGAAGTTTTGGTCAAAATCGGAAGACTATATCTTATAGCTGTCATATGAACTATTGGTCGAAAAGTGGGTTTTAATGAGAAAATTTTTTTTGTTTTTAATGTTAACGTGTCTCAGTTCAGCGATTATTAATATTATACGCTTTTACAAAGATTTGGAAGTGTTGGTCAAAATCGGATGACTATATCTTATAGCTGCATAAGCTGTATAAGCGAAAGTGGGTTTTATTTAGAAAAATTGTTTGTTTTAATGCTGGCGTTCTTAAACTCTGATGTATTAAAACATTTGCAAGGGTATAAAAACTTCGGCAAAGACGAAGTTAGCTTGGCCTTCTCGTTTTTGTCTTCTTTATCAAGAAACTTAATATTTTCGCACTTAGTACACTTATCTTTTGGTAAGTGAAAGCCAATATTACAATCTTTTTAAAAATCCGTCTAAATCAGTGTCCGGCAAAACACACATGCTTATTTTGCCTTGGCATGTGTGCGTTCAGACACGCGAGAGCGCTCTCAATATATATAGTGTCAGGGTGCCACAGAATTCACTTTCGCTCTAAATTCGCTCGAATTTGATTTCGCCCTGCCACAGAGCATGTTTTCGAGTGATTTGCAAATCGCGCACTCTTGAGTCGGCGATTTGCTTAAAAAAGACCATAAAATGCATTTTAATAAAAATAAGGCTTATTGAGTCTTCAAGGGTGTTCAATTTGTAAATAATATACATCAAAAAAATTAAATATTTAACATGTTAAGTTTATTAAATAAGCATTTTACTAAATCGCTAGTAAAATCGCTAGTCAATTCGCTAGTGAAATTGGTCATTCACTGCAACTCACCAAATCGCTAGAATTACAGTGTTGCCACCTTTTAACATTTGAATTTCGAAATTAATCGAACTTCGTTTTAAAGTTAATACAATATCGATTTTTGTGTTAAAACAAAGATAAAAAAATTAGATTAACTAGCAATAATTTTTCCGTTGATCTTTTGCTTAATTATTGTGCAATTTGTAAGTCGATTGCTGTCAATCTGAGTTGAATATAGTGGCAACGCCGGCGCCAAAGTAATGACGAGAAGCCGCTCAAATTTTGGCTTTTATTATTCTTCCGAAATTGTTATAAAATTATTTATAAAGGGAAAAGCATCGAACAGATGTCCAGAGCGAAATTTGCTTGGCTTTTATGAAGGAGCTTAAAGACTTGGCCCCCAATGTCACAATGGGCGACATGGAAGTTGCGGCTGCAGCCTGGAAAGAACTGACTTTAAGTCTGACCAACCTTTCCTCCGATTGCTTGAATTGAATAATGCGTGTCCGGCCCAATGTTATTTTGGAGCACAGCGTCATTACCCTTATGATTTTGCCTACGTATATCGTCTGACTTAGAAAGACGGTCCGATGCGGATCAAAGACGGGTGCACTCCTAGCCTCTTCTTACGGATTTGCTTCTTCCCTTAATCGTCGATTGCCATCTGTCGTGCGAGAGGCATTTATTTAATTAAAGCAAAACTCTTGCCTTCATATACGTACGCCGTTCTCTCGTATCCGTACAGCAGCTAGAGTTGCAAGGTATCATTTTTATTTTGGCGGGCGGAAAATTTGAATTTTTTGTGTGGGAATAACAAATATTTAACTCAGTTAAAGAAAATTAAGATTGTTTTGTTAAAAAAAGGACTAACCAAATAGCTTACATTTCAAAATATTAATAAAAACCGCATTTAAAGTCTTAATCTAATTTGCACTTTCGGGGTGTCTACCCTATGCAGTCAAGTTCGAAAGGGTTTGTGAACTAGCTTAAAAATGAAATCGCTCGAAGTTCTGTGGCATGGCGAAAATATTTCAGCGATTTGGCAAATCGCTAGAAGCCAAATCGCTAGTGAATTCTGTGGCACCCCTGATTCCTAATAACAGTCAGCTTAAGTTGAGTTTAATTCTAGTTTAATTTCAAGCCATTAAATACTTTACTGGCTTGTAAAATAACCCACCCGATAGTATTGTGCTTTAACAGCTATACCATATTTTTAATGATAAATTTTAGTTTATATTATTTCAAACTTAATTATTATGATATCAGAATTTATTTGATATTAGAATATCGGGATATTATGAAAAACTATTGATAATGAACCTTAAACTTCTACAAACTATCTTATAAACTATCTTATAAATAATAAAAAAGGTGATCAAACTTAATTATTATGATATCAGAATTTATTTGATATTAGAATATCGGGATATTATGAAAAAACTATTGATAATGAACCTTAAACTTCTACAAACTTTCTTATAAACTATCTTATAAATAATAAAAAAGGTGATTAAGGCTTAGACAATTCATCGGAATTTGATATAGATTTTTTTAGGGCTGCCTGCTCTCTAAAATGTTTTTTTTTGCATAACTGCAGTGCATGCCGCAGCTCCTGCTCTGGAACCAAATTTTTGCTGCTGGGCAAGCTCAGAATCGAATCTGCGAAAACAGGAGTTAACTTTTATAAAAATATCATCTTGGTGATAAGTTTAAGTGTTCAGTTACCTAAAAGAACGCCATAGAACTTAGTAAAGCTCTTCAACTTCTTTTTTCCATGGGTTCCATCGCAGTTGTACTCCAAAATCATATTTTTTTCCATGACATTAATAATATTTTTGGAAATACTATTACGCAGGAGTTTGCTTATAGTTGAAACCTGAAAAAATAATTATATTTATATATTTTATAACTAGAAAAGTTAGTTGTTCTTTAATTTTAACCTAAAGTGTACTTACATAATAGTTGCGATTATCGTCGCATATCAATGACTCGGTATTAATGAGCATTTCGTCCGATCCAATTGGAAAAGCGGATGCTAATGCGCTTACAGTTGCCTCCTGGCGAACGACTTTGGTGGTAGCAACTTTTAGCTCTGCCAGCGCATTCATAATCGCTTCATTATATAGGAACATTTTTTCTACATAAATATATAATATCATGATTAAAAAATTTTTCTGTTTATAAATTGTAAAGTAGTGATTTAAAATATTTTTTGGGCGCTAAACACGAATCAGTTTTTGAAAATAAACCATTTAACGAACCGAACCAGCGCACTGTGGCGCCAATTGAGTTTTTTGTGAAAAAAAATCAAAATATTTGAACCAATTAAGCCAAGAAAATAATTGAAAAAGCATATGATAGATAATAGTCCAACTTATTAAATAAGTGTGTGAACAAGGTGCTGCATCTTCTAGATGCTTAATAAAGTTGAAATTTGTTAATGGCATGAACAAAAATGTTTTATTAAGTTGCCTAAGGTTGTGTGTAAAAATCAGTCAACTTTAAAGGGTTATTATTTTCTATAAGATGAGTTTATTTAAAATATCGCAAACGTAAATAAGCTTTTTGGATTTTCGTAACCTTTTCGTAACCTCATTTCTTCTTATGACCCCACTGTGCGTAGGTTCAAAGAATGAGCGAACCAATTCAGTTTTTTTTCAGCTCAAATTACCAAGAAAAACTCACGGGATAGAGAATTTCAAGAAAAGATTTCTGTTTAGTGTTTGAAAATAATCAAAAAAGCCTTTCTTTTTTAGCTTAGTGCAATGCAACTGACAAAAAATTTTTATCGTGGAACTTACTTTCCAATTTTATTTCCAAACTGTTAACGCATTCTGTAAAAATAAATATATATATTTTAATTAAATTCGTAATTATTGCGCATAAAAAAACTTACCCTGTAGGTCATCTAGCTTCTTTTCCAATTTCTGGCACATTTTGCATTTGTTTTCTTTTTCACATTCTAAAATCAAATATGTTAAAACCAATTCTTGTTATTTAATCGATTTATATATTTACCATCCACAACGTTGCTATAATCCGTATCCACGGATATTGAATGCTGAAGTTTTGATATGTTCATATTTTTGTGTTTTTCGCTGTTATAATTTATATAACAATAATATTAATAATTATTATTATTATTAATTATTTTATTATTATTATTCATATTATTATTATTATTATTTTACAAAATGATTATTATTTATTCTTTTATGTGAAATTAGAAGGAATAATGCAAAATGGGAACTAAAAGGTATCGACTATCATCCATAAGACACATAAATTTAAATTTAATTTCTCCAACTAAATACTTTTCCACCGTTTCTTCAGCAAGGACATCAACAGTGCATATCCCCAAACCTATAGAGTCTGCTGGCTCTTTGTAAAAGCTTTGAACGTTTTTTAACTTTTGCCCGCAAACAAAAAGATTGCCTTCTTCCTCGACAATAGAGCATATTTTAAGCGGAATAAAGGGTTTTAAGCAGCAGAAATTATCCGGATAATGTGCTGTAAAAATACAGTTGTTAGAAAAGAAACAGACTCCTTTCCCTTTGACTCTTCGTATTTCACTCTTATTACTTTCAACTAGAAAGTCTGAGTACTGAACTTTTTTAGAAATTTGTTGAAGTATGTTGGATGGTTTTCTGACATAACCTTTTAAAATTTGTAAATAATTTTCAAAATCGTATGCTGATGTACCAGACATAATCCCCAATTCTTGCACACAGTCTGTCAAATGCAAGAGATTGTGAACATTATATGTCACACTATTATTACCAAATATGACAGGAAAATTTGTAACAAAAAGTTGAATCATTTCTTTTGCAGTACCTATTGTGTTAAGGTAAGTTTTTGGGCATAGCAGGAGTCTGCATGCACAATGCAAAAGAAGAAACACATAATACACTTCATCGGCCACTTCATTTTTCAAAACAAATATTCCTGTATAAAGCAAAAACTGTCGAAATTCAGTTGCTTTCCAGTGTGCAATATCATCAAAGCCTCGTGGTTTTCGAACAAACTCGGAAGGTACTGCTGATTTTATAGACAAAAGCTTTTGAGTCATCGACGATTTATTGCCTTTATTTATTTTAAAATTTAATTTATTATTAAGCAGCCGCAGTATAAACTTTTTTGTAACACCCAAGTCAATTAAGTGCATGGTATCGATTGAAACTTGGCTTATCATATTAATATTTAAGGCTTCAAATGGAGTTTGCACATCCAAAAAACGAGGCTGGTGATGATTGGTGTTAGTTCTTTGCTTAAAGTCGTCGTTGCTTATTAGTTCACCTGGAACGATACTATATGTGAGAACATTGTCTATTTTTTTCCCAATTTGCGTGCATCGCATGCAACCGTGAAGCGAAACGTGACTTGGCACTCCACATATAAAAGCCTTAGCTGGAGCATCACACACAATTGCCCTCACTTCTACTCTTAAGAAATTTCCAAAAATTTCCAAACCATTCTCTAAAATTTCTTTCATCTCCTCAACAAAATCCAATAAATATTCATTTATATTTTCTGGTTTTTGAAAACCAACATATATTCCTACTGGAAAAACAGATATTTTTTCACAATTCACCACCCTAATCAGAATAGGCCATAACTGAGTTCGGGAGCTTTTATATAATGGTAAGCCATCAATATTTATGTCAATTTTAATTTTATTTAGCGATTTCAATACTTCAGCCATTTTGGTAAGCTGAGCCTTTAAACCTAAATGACAATATTTGCCCGGAAAAACAGCTCTAACAACGGCTTTTTCTTTCATTTTGGGAAGTATTGTTGAGGAGTTTAAGGGCACGTCAATATTTTCCTCATTCAAAATAAACAAAAGCTCATTAAATGCCTTGCGAGAAATTCGGTTTTTTAAATACCACTTAGACAATTTTTCCTTTAAGTCTGATCTAGTTGGAGAATGCTCAACATAAGAAGCAGGTGCGTCTGTGTCCATACTTGAATTTTGATCGAACTCGATTTCCCCTGAAAATACATCTTGAGTGTTGGGATCGGAAGGTATTTCTTTTGTATCGAGCGAACTGTTAACATTTCTTAAGGAATTTATGTAAATTTCCTTTTGGTTTTTAATTAATCTAGACATATGGCGCTTACTCATTTTGCTTTCCTTTTTTATTTTTATTATATGATTTTATTGAATTTTATTTGATTTAAATTAATTTTAATTTGTTTTTTTTTTTTAATTTTATTTTATTATATATTCTATTTTATTTTATTGTATTTTATTTAATGTGGTTTTTGTTAATTTAATTTTATTTAAATTGAATTAATTTTTTTATTGTTTGTCTTTATTATATTATATTTTATATTTATATTTGTTGTTAAATTGTTACTTGTAGGTACCCCTTTCTTTGTAAGCGTTTCTTCTCGTAACCTGTGGTACAATCAAACAATTTTAATTTTTAATTTCTGTGGTCAATAGTTTTTAATGAAGTTTCTTAGCCTACCCTCGCCATCATGACAAATTTGCTTCGCCGAACAATTCTTAGCATAAACCAATCCACTTTCCCCCCTCCACCGTTACAATAAAAATGGCTGCTGTCCAGACAGCCATTAAAACATACATATTACATACATTAATATATACATACATACATATATTTTTTCGCACAACCAGCAGCATATTATAAATATATCAGCAGCATATTATAAAATAATCAACAATTATAAATAATCAATATACTAAACTTAACTGTTATTCTGGTTTTTTTTTTTGCGCGCAGCCTTTTGCAAGCCCAATAATTTAAACAGAATGCTGCAACTGTTTCTATTTATCTATGACACTTTTCCATACATAAATAGTATATCTACATGCATGTAATAACTTCAAATAGATTAAAAAAAACACTCACCTTGATTTGTTTAACTTTATTTTGTACTTGGTTTTCTTTTTCACTTTTATTTGTCTGCACTCGGTCAAGTTCACATTAGGAATGGTTAAAACTTTAAAGTTCTCCAAAGAAATGTAACAGCTTTAGCGGCTGCGGCTGCGCAGGGCAACGGTAAATTTGAGAATTAAAAAAATCAAAAGCTTAGCCAACCGCCGCTGCGCTATATAGCGACATCTGTCGGTCAACTCACTCAACACCAATTCGATTGCGACCAGTTAAATTCCAATCGGATAACAACTAGCTCCAATTAGTATTTCAAACGAACAATACTTCGGACGCTAATATTTGTTGTTGCCCAACTCACCCGAATTTAGCAATTTCGCTACCAGTTTAATTCTACATGTACTCCAACTAGTTGTATGACAGTATTTTTTTGTTACTAGTTGACAATTTCGGTCGGCTAAAATGGGGGTTGATGATGACCAAATCAAAGCATTAATCGAATTGGATCGTCATAACTGAGCGTGAGATAGAGAGAAAGCAAATATACCAAAATCAACCGTTCATTATCGCGATACAAAGTCTCGACTGGTGAAGCTGATATTTTTGGTACCACATGAATTGAAAGAAATTCATTTAACAAACCGAATCAACGTTTCAGATATGCATCTCAAGCAATGAATTGATCCATTTTTGTTATAAACCATAACTGAGATAAAAATGGACTGTTTACAATAACGTTAATCGAAAAACGATCATGGTCCGCTTGATGCAGAACCAGCTCAAACCACTCTGAAGATTCGATACTCCACCGCGTTAGCGTTATGCCGTTCGTTTCAGGGATTGGGAAGGTGTGTTATATTTTGAGCTGCTTCCAAGGAACCAAACGATTAATTCGGGATGTTTAATGTCAACAACTGGACAACGGGAATGCAGCCATCAACGAGAAAACGGCCAGAATTGATCAATCGTAAAGGTGTCATTTTCCATCATGACAACGCCAGACCACACATCTTGATGACCCGGCAAACCGGGCGCTTGGCTGGGAAGTTTGATGCATCCACCATATAGCCCTGACCTTGCACCATCAGACTACCATTTATTTCGATCTTGCAGAACTCCTAATGGTAAAACTGGCAATGATGTGAGGTTATAAATCGCACTTGGTTCAGTTTTTGAGCAGCGCCAGAAGTTCTATGAGCGTGGACAAAATTTGCTGGAAGATGTTAAAGGTTATCGAACAAATGGAAATTATATATTTTACTTAAAGTCATCTAAGTTTGATTAAAAGGCATTTACTTTCTTTTGAAAAAAATCCGCAATTACTTTTTGGGCAACCTAATACATCCTATTCTATTATATTAAAAATATATATTAGTGCATTAGTTGTTTGATGGTTCTAGACTCCAGAATCTTAACTGTTACGATGTCTCTACCCATTTCCAATGCAGCAGCGCTGGCGCATTACTCTCTCTTTCTCGCATAGACTTTTTTTTTTTTTTTATTTATACACGTTGTTTTTTTTTAAATACCGATTTGGTTAAAAATGAAAAATTACGATTGGCTTTTAATTTTAAATCTGTGTAATTACAACGCATTTTTTTGTTGACTACTTTGAAACTCCGAATTCATAAATCAAATACGAAAAATTGTTGTATGTAAAGTATGTAAAGAAAGTGTTTTGACATGGGAAAAAAAACTCGCATTTTTCATTATATTGCAAAAAAAGGGGTTTCTAAAAATGGTAAAACTTAGTTCTTATTTTATCTGATTCTTTATCGTTCTTAGAACGAGTATGCAAAGAAAAGTAGCCAAGTCCATCTAGTTTTAGAATTTTTAAAAATAAAAAACAAATCTAATCCTTATTTAAAAGTGTCAAGAAAGTGTTTTGACAAAAGTCGAAACAAATATATTCTTTTGTCTCTGAGGTCCTGTACTGAGAATATATTTGTTTTTACTTTTGTCAAAACACTTTCTTGACACTTTTAAATAAGGAAGATTTGATTTTTATTTTTAAAAATTCTAAAACTAGATGGATTTGGCTACTTTCTTTTGCATACTCTAAGAACGATAAAGAATCAAATAAAATAAGAACTAAGTTTTACCATTTTTAGAAACCCCTTCTTTCAATTTAAGTGCAAAATGCGAATTTTTCCTTGGTCAAAACAATTTCTTGATATTTTGCTTGATTGCTCACAGCTTCGAAATTTATTTATACAATTTTTGGAATTCAGCGCTCCAAAATAGTTAATATCGGCATTAAAGGGTAATTACACTAGTTTACAAAAATAAAAATATTAAATGACTCATTTCTTCAAAATTTTAAGTTGTGGAAACATGTTTAATGTCCCAGAATTTCAAGAATGAACCCTAATTGATTTTTTTTTTCTATATTTTAATAGATTAAATCACAGAGCACGTCAGTCAACAATAGCGAGGTGAGGTGTCAGCACATTATATTTACTATAAACTTTGCTTAAGTGACTTTTTTTTTACAGGTTGACCTAGCTCAAATATTATTGAGCAGCCAAAAAGGCAAGCTGATTTTTAATTGTTTCAAGGAACAGAAAAGGCTTACTGCAAAATCACGAAAGTTGCTGAGCCAAATAATTGCTGAACATTTGGTTTTGAATAATATTCTCCCAAAACAACCACTCTTGTCGAAAATCGCAGGTGAAATATCGGAATTGTTCGATTCGGAAATTAAGGTATTTATTTTTATTTGGACATTCCTAATGAAATTGAATAACTCCATACATATAATTTTATACATAGGATACATACTATTTCAAAATACAAGGCAAAAAGCCAGGTGGGCTTTTATATAGCAACTTTTATAATTTGAAAGCGAAATATCAAAAGAACGGCGCCTTGAGCGATGTAAGCAAGACTTCGGCGCAAGTTGAAGACAAAGAAAACGCAAGTCCTAACCCAGGTTTCGACGAAGGTAATTATCATGAGTTCAAGAAATATCTTTCCTCTATAGTCTTCTGATGAATTGCTTATACTTTATATATAAATATTATTATTTTTTAATTTTTAATTTTATTATATTTTTTTTTTTTGCAAATTAGTTGAAATTGAGATATACAAGGATTGGCTGCGGTATAATGTGGAACCCAGACATGAGGTAGTTAACAAGTGGGATCTTACTTTTAAATGGAGAACCGAATTTCTCAAAACATCCACAACGCTTGAAAACATTTTTGATGAGCTTCCCATTTTAAAGCAGTCCTTCGGTTATGATTTGGTAAGAACTTATTACCAAAATCTTTTCTATTATTTTGTTTAACACAATCTTTTTCCCCAAGATTGAAGCTGATTTTCAAAAACTGTACGGCGTTAGCAACAATGGTTTGTTCGAGAAGTGGGAAATCTTCAAGGTCCAGTTCATGCCACTAATTTCCTCAAACACAACAGAGCTGCAAAGCGTTAATATCTTAAAGACGTATGAAGCTCAGTTAAATGGTAAGAAAGTGGATTTTCTCAAAGCGTATAGTTACATACATATTTATCCCTTAAGTTTTTGATTTTTGTTTCAATTTATTAATAAGCATTTTTGTTTTTATTTATGTAGATACCCAGGATATTTTGCTAATCATATTAATGCACTCAGCATTGGTACCCACAGCTCGTGGAAAACGGAACTGTGCCGGAGAAAAACTTTGTAAATTTACCATTGAGGACTCCAGAAACAAGTTTATTTTCTGGAAATCAACTATCGGCGAATTGGAGAGTCATCTTAAAGAAGCCATCGATAAATGCTACAACAGTAAGACTACGCTGCAGCCAATAATTTGCTGCGTGGGGACGAGCCCTTATAATTTGACCGAGTTTTACGTGTTCATTTCTGGTGTTTTTTATAAGCTTCCAAACATTTTGAAATGCGTAGACATCTGTTTGAAGCTATTCTTTGTCCTTCATTTGAAATATCCTGATGAATGTTGCTTAGTTTGGACATTTATTCAAAAATATTTTTATGACATTCATTTGGAAACTGATGTCAAGAACAGAAGCCTTTCTGAACTTATAAATGACTTGAGCGCTGAGAAGTGACTTTTTAGTTTAAGCATCTGAATAACTTTAATTAAATTGAATTCGGCATCCTTTTTTATTTTTGATTTAAAATGTCTTTTACTTGCAAACTTTGTTTAACAATTTTCACAAATGTTAATAAATTTTTTTCCCATATGCGTCAATGTCATTCATTTAGTTCATTTCAAAACTTACCATGTGGATTTTTACATTGCTCTCAGAGCTTTTCTAATTTTAAAAACTTTAGAAGACACGTTCAAAATGATTCATTACACTTAAACATTTTGACTGACAATGTGAATGGTACTTTGGTTGGAAATAATATTGATAACTTGATTTCTCCAAGTAATAATTTCGGTAACAGTTTTGATTCAATTCATGATTCAAATAATTGTAATGAGTCCTTGTTTGAAAATGCTGCACTATTTACTTTAGGTGTAAGCTCAAGGTTAAAATTGCCTCGAAATGAAGTGTACCACATTCAAGGCCAAATTGCAAATCACATAACTTCGCCAATTCACGATGAACTACTTAAAATAATTGATCAATTAAAGTCTTCCCAAGATTTAAGTAATGCTAATAAAATCTTGGAAAATCTTCTTCTGTTTTGCAAGAACCCATTTAAAAATGTAAAAAATGAATACAAATTTATACAAAATCTAAAAATATTGAATCTTTATAAAGAGCCCCATATAATAACAATTAATGAAGAAGTATCTTCAATAAGACAGAAAAACAGAATGACTTTAGATTCAAAAAAGTCAAAAGGGGCCATTTTACCTTTAAAATTTCATCTTCGCAAATTTTTTGAGCTGCCAAACATTTTTAGTTCCTTTCTGAACAGGATTCAACATTTACAAACAAAAACTAATGTAACCAATTTTATAAACGGACTCTTATGGAAGAAAATTATACTTGCACATAAATATAGTGATAAAATTGTAATTCCGTATCATATTTATGTTGACGACTTCGAAATTAACAATCCCTTAGGACCCCATCGAGCTCCTCTATTAGGCGTGTATCTGTCTTTTCCGTCTTCACCTATTGAGTTCAATCAAATTTTTTGTGCTGCTCTATTGAAGTCTGCAGACATAAAGTCTCTTGGTAATTCGAAGTGCCTTTTTAAATTTGTTGATCTTCTTAAAGATCTAGAAGATAATGGTCTCATTATAAATGTTGATGGAGAGCAACATGTAATTTACTTCGTTTTGGCTCTTATTTTAGGTGATAATTTAGGATTAAATAGTATTTTAGGCTTCACAACGTCCTTTTCATCTAATTTCTTTTGTAGATTCTGTAAAATGTCAAAACATGATACTGCTTTCTGCTCTGACGTTCCAATAGAAAAAAATTAAGAAATGAAATTAACTACAAAACAGATATGGAAATGGAGGATTTGTCATCTACAGGAATAAAGTCAGATTGCATTTTCAATAAGTTGCAAAGTTTCTCTGCAGTGTCCAACTTTTCAGTTGACATTTTGCATGATGTATTCGAAGGTGTCATAAAGTATGATGTTTGTCATATCATTATGTACTACCTTAATAATAATATTTTTGACCTAGACGTCTTAAATATCAGAAAAACTCATTTTGAATATGGAGAAGCAGAAATAGGAAATTTATGTCCTGATTTTAAATTAAATTTAATACGAAAATTCAATATTAAAGCTACGGCTCGGGAACTTCTGACATTTATTACATTTTTCCCCTTGATGGTAGGAGATTTAATTCCTAGAGATGACAAAGTTTGGCAGTTTCAGAATACACAAAGGAAGATTTGAAAATATTAAAACAAGTAATAATTTCTCATAACAGAGAGTACATTTTGTTGTTTAACGATTCCTTAAAGCCAAAGCACCATTTTTTGACGCACTACTCACGAGTAGTAGAGCAGTCAGGTCCATTAAAGTATTTGTGGACTTTCCCCTTTGAGTCCAAACATAAAAGTCTCAAGGCTTATTGTCAAAATATCACATCACGAAGAAACGTTTTATTATCCCTTTCTGTGAAAATTAATTTTGAGTTTGCTAATAGTATACAAAATTTTAATCTAAAACAAATTGTTCTGAGCAGAACAAAATGTATGGGATCCAGTTCGGTATATTGCGAAGAGCTAACAAAAATTTTTTTCCAAATATTGACAATGTCACGTGCTATTCGTTTATAAAAATAAGAAATGTGTTATACAAAAAGTCATTTCTAGTATACACATTTCAGCCGGTCTTTCAATGTTACGAAATTAAGGAGATTGCACTGTTCAATAATGAAATGTTTTTGTTATGTGTTCAAATTAAAACAACTTTTTGCGATCACCTTATGTTGTTTTAAAAAGAATCCTACTTAGACTTAACACTTATCAATTCACAATCCTTAGTAAACCCACCCACACAATTTCACACTTTAAATAACAATAGCTATATTAAACCACGGTTTTATTTTTAAGTTGTTTGTAAACTAAAATAATTAAAATAAAAGATAAATAAAATTTCAAAAGTTTTTTCTTTATTGTAGAAAAATGATCTTGATTCAAGAAATAAACAACCCTAAAATTCTTAGCAATTTGTCCTGATTTTAGAAATGTATTACTATTTTTAAGAAATTATTTTCGAGATATTAGAAATCTTTTTTTTTTAAATAAGAAAATATTTTTTAAAAAGTAAGAAAAAACGATCCATATAGATAAATAAATATTTTCTAAAACTTAGAAAAACTATTTCTATAAATTAGAAGTCCTTTCTTAAATCTAGAAAATGTCTTTCTAAATTTTAAGAAAACGTTTTCATGCTTTAAGAATATGTTTTGTTAATTTTAGAAAGAGTTTTCTGATTTTTAGAAAAAATTTTCTTGTTCTTAGAAATCGTTTTCTAAAATTACGAAAGAAGTTATTTGATTTTAGAAAGTGTCTGTCGTATATTTGAAATTATTTTTCTAGAATGTATGGCGAGTCGCCTTTGACCCCTTTTTTAGGGCGAATTTCAAAATTTTAGGGCGATTTGGACTGTTTTTTTTTTTTGAGTGTACTGGGGGGGGGAGGGGGACAGATGGCTACACCCACCCAACAATTGTTGATGATAAAAAAATATAAAATATAGGGCGGGAAATGATTCCTTCTCCCTGTTACATACTTTTGCACAAACTTAATATACTCTACTAGCAAATAACCCGACGCGCTTCGCTGCGCTTTCAACAGTATAGAACCAAACAATATTAGATATAATAATACACCGCAGAACCCAGAAATCGAACTTTGCTGATGGGTTTTTCCTTCAACTCACACCCCTATCCCTCCCACCCACTCTCCACCCAATTCCCCCAGTTCCCACTCACTTCCCACCCACTTTCCGCCCACATCACGTCCACATCACTTCCATAACCCACCCACATCCCTCCCACATCCCTCCCTCTTCCCGCCCACATCCCACCCACATCCCTCCCACTTCCCGCCCACATCCTATCCGCATCCCTCCACATCCCGCCCACATCCCATCCACATCCCTCCCACTTTCCGCCCACATCCCATCCACATCCTATCCACTTCCCACCTACAGTCCACCCACATCCCACCCACTTTGCACCCAATTTCCCCCAGTTCCCACTCATTTCCCACCCACTTTCCGCCCACAACCCGCCCACATCCCTCCCAATTCCCGCCCACATCCCGCCCACATCCCATCCACATCCCTCCCACTTCCCGCCCACATCCAGCCCACATCCCTCCCACCTCCATCCCTTCCACATCCCTTCCACATCCCTCCCATATCCCTCCCACTTCTCGCCCACATCCCACCCACATCCCTCCCACTTCCCGCCCCCATCCCATACTCTTCCCACCTACATTCCACCCATATCCTACCCACTTCCCGCCCAAATCCCACCCACAACCCCTCCATATACCTCTCACATCCCACCCACATCCCGGCGTTATTTCCCACATCGGAAAATGAAAACACTAACGAATTTTCCTTTTTACCTTACAAATCGAGTTTCAAGTCAATCGGATGAAAAATAATTCTTTTGCATGTAGAATTTTCCAGGCATTTTCACGCCTGGGGGCGTATTTTCCGACATTGAAAAATCACATTTTTAATTATTTCGTATTCTGTCCTTTCAAACCGAGTTTCAAGCCAATCGGATGATAAATAGTTTTTTTCATGCAGAATTTTCCGGCAATTTTCCGACCGTCAAGTCGAATTTTCCAACTTCGGAAAATCACATTTCAAGCTATTTCGTATTCTATCCTAACAAACCGTTGAGAAATAGTTGTTTGCATGCAGAATTTTTCAGCCATTTTCCTCGAGGGCGGATTTTCCCAATGTTGGGAAACCCGTGTCGAATATTTTGCGTACTATGCTTGCGAACCAAGTTTCAAGTCAATCGGATGAAAATCAAATGTTTACCATACAAACTTTTCCGGCGCTTGTCCGACTTTTTCGGGTGGGATTTTCCGGAAAATTGGAACACTGTTATTGTTGAATTTTCATAAAGATCTTTGAAAATGAGTTTGAATCTGATCGGATAATAAACAAAAAAGTTTCATACAAAAGTTTTCCGAGAATTTTCCGACTTTGGGGATAAATTTTTCAAATTTGAAAGTCTCTTTTTTTATGTCTAAGTATGTGTAATTTTGAAAATGAGTTTGGAGCTAATCGCTGGCAACTAAAGTTTCGCCCATACAACCTTGACCACCCACTTTCCACCCAGGGGGGTGAATTTTCCGGAAGGTTGGAATGCAGTTGTTGTTGAATTTTCATATAGATCTTTGAAAATAAGTTTGAACTTGATCGGATGAAAAACAAAAAAGTTTCATACAACAGTTTTCCGCGAATTTTCCACATTTCCCGACAGAATTTTCCAAAATCCGTTCTTAGTACTCACTTTCAGCATAAGATAAAACTACTGTGAAAATCTCATCTTTCTATCTTTTATGGTTTAGGCTGTGCGACGGTCACCAGTCAGTCAGTCAGGTTGAACTCTTTTATATATATAGACTAGCAAATTACCCGACGCGCTTCGCTGCGCCTTCAACAGTATGCTCTTTGCTGATGGTTTTTTCCCCCAACTCCCACCCCCATTCCTCCCGTCCACTCTACATCCAATTCCACCCAGTTCCCACTCACTTCCCACCCACTTTCCGCCACCATCCCGCCCACATCTCACCCACATCCCTTCCCGCCAACATCCCATCCACATTCCTCCCACTTCCCGCCCACATCCCATCCACTTCCCATCCACTTCCCACCTACAGTCCACCGACATCCCACCCACTTTACACCCAATTTCCCCCAGTTCCCACTCACTTTCCGCCCACATCACGCCCACTTCCCGCCCACATCCAACCCGCATCCCACCCACTTCGCATCTGCATACCGCCCACATCCCATCCACATTCCTCCCGCATCCCACCCACTTCCCGCCACATTCCACTCACTTCACAACGACTTACCACCCACTTTCCACCCACTTCCAAAACAACAAAACACCCACATCCCACTCACATCCCATTCACTTCCCAGTGGGCATCCCGGCGTTATTTTCAACATAGGAAAATTAAATCACAAATAAATTTTCATTTTGACCGTACAAACCGAGTTTCAAGTCAATAGTTATTTTGCATGTAGAATTTCCCGGGCATTTTCACGCCTGGATGGGATTTTGCCGACATTAAAAAATCACATTTTTAATTATTTCGTACTCTGTCCTTACAAACCGAGTTTTAAGCCAATCGGGTGAAAAATAGTTTTGTTCATGCAGAAATTTTCCGGGAATTTTCCGACCGTTGGGTAAAATTTTCCAACATAGGAAAATCACATTTCAAACTAATTCGTATTTTATCCTTACAAACCGATTTTGAAGCCAATCGGGTGAAAAATAGTTTTTTTCATGCAGAATTTTCCGGCAATTTTCTTCTTGGGCGGATTTTCCAAAATCGGAAAATCACATTTCAATTTATTTCGTATTCTGTCCGTACAAACCGAGTTTCAAGCCAATCGGATGAAAAATAGTTTTTTCATGCTAAATTTTCCAGGAATTTTCCGACCGTCAGGTCAAATTTGAGTTTGAAGCCAATCGGATGAAAAATAATTTTTTGAATGCAGAATTTTCCGGCCATTTTCCTCGGGGCGGATTTTCCAAAATCGGGAAAACGCGTATCGAATTATAATAATATGCTTTCAAACCAAATTTCAAGTCAATCGGATGAAAAATAACATTTTTCCCATACAACTTTTCCGACGCTTTTCCGACTTTTCCGGGTGGAATTTTCCAAAACCCCGTCTTAGTACGCACTTTCACCACTAACAGAAACTCCTTCCAAATTTCAGCTTTCTATCTCTTACCGTTTAGGCTGTGCCATGATTGCCAATCAGTCAGGACACTGTCTTTTATATTTATAGAGATGTACTTTCAGTACAGAGTATAAGAAGTGCTTCCCATCTAGCCAAACGCTGATAGGGGTTTACTCAGTTCGGGTAGCACTATCGATTCCGCATGGTGTAGCTTGGTAGTTTTGAAAAAAGTCGAATTTTGTCGCACAGTGTATCAACACAGATGGCTCTAAGCTAGACGAAAAAGTAGCAGGGAGTGTTTTTTCCCCCTACCTAGACCTAAACCTATCGTTCCGCCTTCCTGACCACTGCAGTGTGTACCAAGCAGAGGTGGTAGCACCTACCCTACACAGAAAAAAAAATGCCGGGAATTTTTCAATCCCAAAAAGTGTAATTTGATCCCGACAGTAGAAATAAATTTTTAAGCACGGGAGGGCATATATCATTCCAAAAAGGATTGTATTTGGCACGAATCGTACGTAACCAATAACACTAGTTTACAGCCAAAAAGACCCATTTCTACTGAAACTCTATTTTAGTGTAGTTTGGAATGCTGATCTTAAAAATCGATTTCAAAAATTTTTCCATGGCTCCGTTTTTGAGATATGAATTTTTTTATTTTTTTGGTAGGTTCTCTTACATTCAAAGCCATATCTCACTTTGTAATTGTTAGATAGAGTCATACAAGATACGAATCGAAAGCTTTATAAGCTGGCAATAATCGCGTAGAACATTGTTTTCAAATCGTCTTAGTAGTTTGAATTCAACGATCAAGAATATTTAAAAAAATGGATTTTTTTGCTTGAAAATTCAAGATTTAAACGCATAGGAAAAATATAAGAAAATCAAAAAAAAAATATTTTTATTATTTCTACTTAAGAATCCCACTTTAACGAACACAACAAGGTATTGGTGAGGAAAATCATGTCTCACGTACCGTAGATATATCAAATTGAGCAGAGAAACTAACAGTCAAATTTGAGTATTTAGTGAGTTCACCAAAAATTTTTTTCTGTTTTTCTTCATCTTTTGGTCAATTTATGAAGTGAGCGAAAAGTCAGAACAAAAATAATAATCAAGAACGGAACAAAAGTCGAAGCAAACGAAAATTTATTTTTAAATAATCACGAAAATACCACATTTTTGTGCACTAAATTGCTCACAGCCCCTGTGTTTGTTCATAGATCTTGATAATCGATATCTTTTTTTCGTAGAAGTGCGACTCTTAAGTATAAAAAATAAAAATAATTTATTTGGATTTATTTATATTTTTCCTATGCGTTTAAATCTAGAATTTTTAAGCAAAAAATCAATTTTTTGAAATATTCTTGATCGTTGAATTCAAACTACTCAACCGATTTGAAAACAATGTTCTACGCGATTATTGACAGCTTATAAAGCTTTCGATTCGTATCTTGTATGACTCTATCTAATAATTACAAAGTGAGATATGGCTTTGAATGTAAGAGAACCACCAGAAAAAAAAAATTCAATATCTCAAAAACGGAGCCATGGAAAAATTTTTGAAATCGATTTTTGAGATCATTTTTAGTGGAAATGGGTCATTTATTTTTTTTATTTTTGTAAACTAGTGTAATTGAGAGAGTGAGACCCGGTGTGCAAGCCATGATGAAATAAGTATAAAGTGGTCTCGTCGGCAAAATCTGTCCCTTAGCAAATGCTAGGAACAAAAACAATAAGCAAGCTAAGGGACAAAAATGAGCTAGCGTCGGCTGCCGACGAGACCACCTTATACTTATTTCATCATGGTCCAAGCAATGCTTTGCCCGCCTTAAAATCACATATGTATGTATGTGTGTATGCATGTGGGCGTGTAGTTTTTCATTTTCTTGACTGTATGTGTGTATGTTCCCTAACATTATTTTTATTATTTACAAATGCGGGTAGTAAATTTGAAGACTTAAAGCTTATCTTCACAAACTTAGAAATCAGAGCTTAAGACCTAAAAGAAGCGATCCCTTGCCTACTCGCATGGATCTTAGACAGAAGCTGTGGAATTAGACTGAAGTGAGTAGATTCTTATATGTGTATCAAAATGGCAGCAAGATCAAGAAGAAAAAAGAGCCAGATGTGTTTTGCCGAAATTTGAAATACGCCATATCTCCCACAATTCCCTATATAAATTATTCGGAACTTCTAGAAATTTATTGCTATCTAAATTATTTACCAATTTAATTTTAAATTTGTTTCTACTTGCAGCTTGCAAATGAAGACGATTCGATTTCTGCCCAATCAAAAGTGGAAACTTTGCCAGAAGCGAGAACGAGTATTATAGCTGAAATTTTTTTTATATTGCCTGTAAGAAAATGTCAAAAACTCTGTATATATAATATATAAAAAATAGGGGAGAGTGGGGGGTTGTGATCATAGTTTTGTTTTTCGAACATAACTTCGTTAAAAATAAATATTTTTCGTTCTGTAAATTTTGTATTTTAGGTAAAGGATTCACAAAACTATCCTCATCACTAGTTTTAAAAAACAATAAATTATTTCATATTGAAAAAAAAAGTGTTTTTTGACATTTCTAAAATTTGTGGGGGGTTGTGGGCCACCCATCTAAAAGTTCAAAATTCGTGTTTTTAAGCCATTATTCTTTATTAAATGAAAACATGAACAATTTTTCTCATATTCTGAATTAAAAAATATCAATGAAGAGTGAAAATTGAAGGGTTTTTCTTTTATATACGAGCACTTTTTGCTTGTGGCTGTTCTTTTGTTTGCCTTTTTCAATGTTTTTTTTTACTTCTTTGGAGGGCTTTTCCTCTGTTTTATTGCGCGTCATTGCAATATTTTCTTTGAAAGTCAAAACCGACTTTTTTTCAAAGTGGCTCACAACCCCCCATATCTCACTTTTTTGGTGACGTCACATAACCAAAAAGAAATTGTTACAAAAAAAAACATATTTCTATCAAAAAGGCAATTGACCAAAGATATTTCCCTCATACTTACTTTTGTCATTACGAAAAAATTTTGTATATTATTCACAAGTCAAAAATGAAAAAAAAACTTTCTTTTTTGAAAATAAGTCGAGTTCTGGTTCACGAACTTAAAGAAGGTGTAGACTGATAGGTTGCTTGCCAAAAGTTAGGTAATAAGAAGGGAGACACATGACATAAACAAAGAGTTGAAATTAATTTTTTTTTGTGGCCAATATTTGAGTGGCACAACCCCCAGCGGCTCAGAACCCCCATTCTCCCCTATATATAAAATCAATCTCTACCGAACTAGAATGATGACTTTGATCCCGGTTTTAGCCTGGCCGAACTTAAACTGATCCCACTTTTCAAACATAACTTAGTCCCATTCAAGAAAACATTCCAGCTCAGTTCAGAATAATTTGTTCCCGATATGCGAACTCAACTTTGTTCCATTCGAGATAGTATTCTAGGTCGGTAGAGATTTAAAAAAATTTTCGTACCTAAATTATTCCTGTCGGGAATGGCATATGCCTTTCCAGAATCAACCCATTTTGAGTACCCTTTCGGCATGAATTGATCCCGGAATGGAATGATTTTTTTTCAGTGTATGAACACCTAGATCTCAGAGATGGTAAGAGGTAGAAGTTTGACATGTATGGGACAAACGCTTCTTTTATCTGCACGCAGATCAGGTTTGTTTCAAATTTTGGCCACGCTCCCTCCCGCCCCCGCAATTTGAAAAAAAATTATATCTCCTACAGTTTTAAAGATAGACAAATCTTTCCCTTTAAAGATAGTTAGTAATTAGCAAAATGAATCGATGCGAAAAAAAAGATCGGATGAACGGTTCTCAAGTTATAAGCAAAAAAGTGAACCAAGCCCCCT
Source organism: Lordiphosa stackelbergi (assembly GCA_018904235.1). Lineage (NCBI taxonomy): Eukaryota > Metazoa > Arthropoda > Insecta > Diptera > Drosophilidae > Lordiphosa > Lordiphosa stackelbergi. Next base: position 134,121 of record JAEIFU010000177.1, on the reverse strand, counting down.
CCCACCCCAAAACAAATGTTGCATACTTTTCGGGTGGTCACACTAAGGAACGCGGGAACACTGTTAAACATGTTTTTTCATGAGTAACGGGTATATAGAAGTTGGTTTTTGTTTCAGCCGTCTGAGCTGCTGCCATTTGAACCGGGTCCGAATCAGAAGTCCGTGGTGCAGTGACCAGAATGTGGTGAACAAATCCCCCAAACCAATCATTTCTCGGGATCGGCGTCCATTATTCAACGAATTAAATTTTTTTTTGTGTGTGTGATTGAGCCAAGCGCAAAAGGCAGCGAGTAACGCGCCTCTCTCTCTCTCTCTGTTGCTGTGATCTGGTGACCAGAGGCCTCCAATAAAGGCGTTCTAATTAAGTCAGTCTAAATTAAATGTTCCGACTGATAGTTCCTATGGCAGCTATAAGATATAGTCATCCGATTTTGACAAAAACTTTCAAATCTATGTGAAAGCATATAATATTAATAATCGCTAAAGTGGGAGACGTTAACATTAAAAACAAAAAAGTTTTTCTCACAAAGATCCACTTTTCAACCGATAGTTCCTATGGCAGCAATAAGATATAGTCATCCGATCCGGTCGGTTCCGACATATTAGCAGTGTGCAGCAAAAAGAAGACTCTGTGCAAAGTTTCAGCTCGATAGCTTTAAAACTGAGAGACCAGTTTGCGTAGAAACAGACGGACAGACGGAGGGACCGACGACGGACTGACAGACGGACGGACAAAACTCAATCGACTCAGCTCGTCACCCTGATCAAGAATATATACAACTTATAGGGTCGGAAATGAATATTTCTATGCGTTGCAAACTTCTGGGCAAAATTATAATACTCTTTGCAATGGTATAACAAGTAAAGTTGGTTACGGGAAACTAATTGCATATCTTAGGTAGTGATTTCACCATGTGATTATTTTAAATTCTAAAATAGAGGGAAGCTGCCGCGTCGACCGGTTTCTCCGAGCATAATTTATGCCTGCAAGTTTCTTATGGCAGTGTTTAGAGGAAGACCGATGTCTACCTTCCTTCCAAATTTCAAACGCTATTATTAAAACGAGAAGGCCAAGCTAACTTCGTCTTTGCCGAAGTTTTTATACCCTTGCAAATGTTTTAATACATCAGAGTTTAAGAACGCCAGCATTAAAACAAACTATTTTTCTAAATAAAACCCACTTTTCGACCGATAGTTCCTATGACAGCTATAGATTATAGTCATCCGATTTTGACCAAAACTTCCAAATCTTTGTAAAAGCGCATAATATTAATAATTGCTGAAGTAAGACACGTTAACATTAAAAACAAAAAAGTTTTTCTCACAAAGACCCACTTTTCGACCGATAGTTCCAATGGCAGCTATAAGATATAGTCATCCGATTTTGAGAAAAACTTCCAAATCTATGTGAAAGCGTATAATATTAATAATCGCTGAAGTGAGACACGTTAACATTAACAACAAAAAAATTTTTCCCATAAAAACCCACTTTTCGACCGATAGTTCCTATGGCAGCTATAAGATATAGTCATCCGATTTTGAGAAAAACTTCCAAATCTATGTGAAAGCGTATAATATTAATAATCGCTGAAGTGAGACACGTTAACATTAACAACAAAAAAATTTTTCCCATAAAAAACCCACTTTTCGACCGATAGTTCCTATGGCAGCTATAAGATATAGTCATCCGATTTTGGAGGAAAACTTCCAAATCTATGTGAAAGCGTATAATATTAATAATCGCTGAAGTGAGACACGTTAACAAAAAAATTTTTCTCATAAAAACCCACTTTTCGATCTATGGCAGCTTTTAGTCATCCGATTTTGACAAAAACCCAACTTACGTATAATATTAACGGAGACACGTTAACATTAAAAACAAAAAAGTTCCTATGGCAGCTATAAGATATAGTCATCCGATCCGGTCGGTTCCGACATATTAGCAGTGTGCAGTTAAAAGAAGACTCTGTGCAAAATTTCAGCTCGATAGATTTAAAACTGAGAGACTAGTTTGCGTAGAAACAGACAGACAGACGGACAGACGGACAGACAGACGGACGGACAAAGCTCAATCGACTCAGCTCGTCACCCTGATCAAGAATATATATAGTTTATAGGGTCGGAAATGAATATTTCTCAAAAAATAAAAACAAAAAAAAAGTTAAAACGAGAAGGCAAATAAAACTTCTTAAATTTTTACCCTTAATACACAGAGTAAGAACGCCATGTAATTGAAACAAACAATTTTTCTTAATAAAACCCACTTTTCGACCGATAGTTCCTACGACTGTTAAAAGAATAATAATCATATTTGACAAAAAAAAAAAAATATGTGTAAAAGCGTATAATATTAATAGTCGCTGAAGTGAGACACGTTAACATTAAAAACAATACATTTTTTTCTCATTAAAACCCACTTTTCGACCGATAGTTCCTATGGCAGCTATAAGATATAGTCATCAAATTTTGACAAAAACTTCCAAATCTGTGTAAAAGCGTATAATATTAAAATCGCTGAAGTGAGATACGTTAACATTAAAAACAAAAAATTTTTTCATCAAAACCCATTTTCCGACTGATAGTTTATGCAGCTATAAGATATAGTCATCCGATTTTGACAAAAACTTCAAATCTATGTGAAAGCATAATATTAATAATCGCTAAAGTGGGAGACGGTAACATTAAAAACAAAAAAGTTTTTCTCACAAAGACCCACTTTTCAACCGATAGTTCCTATGGCAGCTATAAGATATAGTCATCCGATCCGGTCGGTTCCGACATATTAGCAGTGTGCAGTAAAAAGAAAAAGACTCTGTGCGAAGTTTCAGCTCGATAGCTTTAAAACTGAGAGACCAGTTTACGTAGAAACAGACAGACGGACAGACAGACGGACAGACAGACAGACGGACAGACAGACGGACAGACAGACGGACGGACAAAGCTCAATCCATTCAGCTCGTCACCCTGATCAAGAATATATATATTTTATAGGGTCGGAAATGAATATTTCTATGCGTTGCAAACTTCTGGGCAAAACTATAATACCCTTTGCAAGGGTATAACAATAGCACCAAGACCAGGTGAGGCTTATTTGGCAACAGAACATGGCGGTCGAAGAAGGAGACATTGAAAATTGGAGACTTAAAAAAAAAAACAGTTATTAGTGAGTACAGTTGGCTCTAGGTCCGAAAAAGTTGTGTTTGTTCACAACTGAAAACAACTTATGCATTATTGTACACCAAAAATGAGCTGGTTGCCTATTCGGTACCGTTTCATCATTCTCCCGAATGAATCTTCAGTAGGCTTATCGCTGGAGAACACATCGCTTCACTTGCCCTACCATACTATCAATGCTTTAATCGGTTGGGAACCTAAAAAAACAATAAAAGAAAAATAGGACAAGCTACCATGTCTTCAACCTACTGAAGATTCATTCGGGAGAATGATGAAGCGGTACCGTATAGGCAACCAGCTCATTTTTGGTGTACAATAATGCATAAGTTGTTTTTAGTTGTGAACAAACACAAATTTTTTCGGACCTGGAGCCAACTGTACTCACTAATAACTGTTTTTTTTTTAAGTCTCCAATTTTCAATCGTCCTCTCCATCCTATTCGACCGCCATGTTCGGCATGTGAGAGAAACTCTCCCATAAAAATTTGTGCTAACGGAATTTGTTTTTTATAAAGTGTAAGAAGGAAGAAAAACGAGAAGGCCAAGCTAACTTCGTCTTTGCCGAAGTTTTTATACCCTTGCAAATGTTTTAATACATCAGAGTTTAAGAACGCCAGCATAAAAACAAACAATTTTTCCATTAAAACCCACTTTTCGACCGATAGTTCCTATGACAGCTATAAGATATAGTCATCCGATTTTGACCAAAACTTCCAAATCTGTATAAAAGCGTTTAATATTAATAATCGGTGATGTGAGACACGTTAACATTAAAAACAAAAAAGTTTTTCTCCTTAAAACCCACTTTTCGACCGATAGTTCCTATGACAGCTATAAGATATAGTCATCCGATTTTGACCAAAACTTCCAAATCTGTATAAAAGCGTTTAATATTAATAATCGGTGATGTGAGACACGTTAACATTAAAAACAAAAAAGTTTTTCTCATTAAAACCCACTTTTCGACCGATAGTTCCTATGACAGCTATAAGATATAGTCATCCGATTTTGACCAATACTTCCAAATCTGTATAAAAGCGTTTAATATTAATAATCGGTGATGTGAGACACGTTAACATTAAAAACAAAAAGTTTTTCTCATTAAAACCCACTTTTCGACCGATAGTTCCTATGACAGCTATAAGATATAGTCATCCGATTTTGACAAAAACTTCCTAATCTATGTGAAAGCGTAAAGTATTAATGATTGCTGAAGTGGGAGCCGTTAACATTAAAAACAAAAAGTTTTTCTCACAAAGACCCACTTTTCAACCGATAGTTCCTATGGCAGCTATAAGATATAGTCATCCGATCCGGTCGGTTCCGACATATTAGCAGTGTGCAGTAAAAAGAAGACTCTGTGCAAAATTTCAGCTCGATAGCTTTAAAACTGAGAGACTAGTTCGCGTAGAAACAGACAGACGAGACGGACAGACGGACAGACAGACGGACAGACAGACGGACGGACAAAGCTCAATCGACTCAGCTCGTCGTCCTGATCAAGAATATATATAGTTTATAGGGTCGGAAATGAATATTTCTATGCGTTGCAAACTTCTGGGCAAAATTATAATACCCTTTGCAAGGGTATAAAAATGAGAGAGTGTGAATAGAGAGGAAAGAGTGTTCTGTGTCCAAATAATACAGCTTTCCTCGTTGGACCAAACTGCCTGAAAGTAAGAAAACACCCGTTTTATCGTACCCTTTTCCCGACATAAATGCACGAAGAGAGAGAGAGCACCGTTAAAAAAAAAAAAAAATATATAACCCCCCACATGTATTTTTTTCCAAAAATTCTTTTTTTGTTTACCATACAACTTTTTCACACATAAAACTAGTTTCCCACCTATTTTTCTTTCCCTTTTTCTACCCTTTTGGGGCGTTTTAAAAAAATATGTCTAATGGTTTTAAAGTATAGAAGAAAGCAACTCCGACCACATTAAGTACAGGGTTGCCCATATTCGACGGGACCCATGTTTTTTAAAAAAATCAAAGAAAAAAAAAAAATTTGGCGGTTGGCAATCTTAATCATTTAATTTGTTCCAAGTAGATTTGTTTACATCAATTTTTGAATATGATATCTCAAATGGCCGCCTCTGGCGTTGATGGCGTATTGTGCCCTTTTTGCAGCATTTTCCATCGATTTCGCCAACATTTCGGCCGGAATAGCGGCTATTTCTTCACGAATGTTGTCCTTGAGCTCTTCTACGGTTCTTGGCTTGTTAACGTAACCTTTGACTTCAAATATCCCCACAAGAAGAAGTAAGGCGGCGTCAAATCGGGCGAACGCGGTGGCCAGTCCAAATCACCACTTTTCGACATCAAACGGCCCGGAAACAATTTCTTCAGAAAATCGATTGTTATGCGACTTGTGTGCGGTGGAGCGCCGTCTTGTTGAAACCAGAACTGCCTCATACGCTTTCGACGAATAATTGGCATCACAAAATTGGTCATCATGTCGCGATAACGCTCCTGGTTGATGGTAACAGCATGGCCATTTTCCTTTTTGGAAGAAAAACGGCCCAATGACCGTTTTCGCACTAACGCCGCACCAAACTGTGACTTTTTCGTCATGAAGAGGCACTTCTTGAATCTCCTGAGGATTTTCAGTGGCGTAAATACGGCAATTTTGCTTATTTACGGTCCCATTCATACATTTTTTAATTTTTTAAAAGCACGTTGAGTTTTCACAATTGACTTGTTTTGTTGAATGTAAATTTCAACTATTTCAGAGCGCTCGCGTGGCGTGTATTGTTCCATGGTAAAAATCTGCTTGGACTGACGCTTCAAACGCGGTATGTCATTAAGCGATCTGACATCTCTGTCAAAAGCTATGGCGTTGCCAGATGGGTCCGTCAAATATGGACAACCCTGTACACATACTTACCCCCACCTATTACAACCCCTTCAGAATAAACCCGGTTTACAACTTTTACTCCTTTCCTCCCTCATACCTTTTAAAACACCTAATATTTCCTACACATAATAACATTATATTTTTTTTTACAATTATGCTTAGTGCCTTTGTGCTGTATCATCCAAAGCTGGTACAGCTTGGGGCAAACTGCCACGAAAATTGTAAGAAGTCTTGAATTGAATGAGGCAACAGTTCGCACTATCAAAAACGAAGGATTAGATCATCTATAAAAATGTACAAAATTTACAAATATAGCATGGGTACCCATTTCGGAGAAAATGGAAAGATCACTTAGCATGTGGATTGACGATAGCTACGAAAAAAGATACCTTTAAGCTAACGGATCATTCAAGAAAAGGCACTCAGGATTTATGAACTGTTGAAGCAAAATGTAGAGCTCTGTTCCAGCATAGATTTCGTTGCTAGTAATGGATGGTTCGAGAAATTTAAAATACCGATCTCCATTCATAGCATTAAGTTTAAAATCAGTGGCACAAACTACACACTATCAGCTTTGCGATGGTGTGTGTAGCAGCGAAACACGAAGTAAACGTCATATGACAAACATGGGTTTACAAACAAACAAATAAATGTGTGTGCGTGCTATTTATAGAGCACATGTATTCTCTCTCTATGCGTGTGTCGGCTGCGACGCCGGCAGCATTTTGACTTCCTATCCCACGGGGTAAGAAAAAAATGTTTTGTGCACCACTGCTTTAAAGGCATCATCGGCCGATGATGGACCATATACCCAGAAGAAATTCAGGGGTTCATTGAAGAATAGGAATTCTTGCTTGACCAAGTTTTCAATGGATGACGTTAAAATCTGTCTACCATACCCCGATTGGTTCTTGCACACGCGCCTGCAACTAGACCTTAATGAATTGGAGAAGTGGTGTTCATAATCTTCTTTTCTTGAACCATTCTTAAGGCCAAATGATGACTTTTCCCGCAGCTCACCTCACGTTGTGTCCTATTCTATAGGAAATCATATCCTGGACCGTATTTCGCATGTAAACGATCTTGGTATACTGTTTGACCAGAAATTGTGTTTCAACAGCCATATCGCAGCTACAGTAAATAAAGCCAGAGGTGTTCTGGCATTTATTAAGCGTTGGTCCAAAGAGTTTGATGACACTTACACAACTAAATCATTTTACATATCCTTAGTACGCCCTATTTTGGAATACTGCTCTAGTGTATGGGACCCACAGGATAAAGAGCAGCAATCGCTAATCGAATCTAATTTTCGCTCTTCGCAATATACATTGGGACCCCAATAGGCATTTACCGCCGTACCGATCAAGGTTAAAATTAATCGATCTTCAATCTATGCATCACCGCAGAATATGCAATGGTGTCCTATTTGTCCACAAACTTCTTCTCGGATTGGTAGATTCTCAATCGCTCCTTACTTCTATAGACTTTACAGTACCCTCAAAGTTCACCCGTACATTCCGGCCACTACGTCTGACATTCTGCAGGTCCAACTATGCCCTTCATGAACCTTTTCGTGTCTTATGCTTAAATTATAATTCCCTTTCATTTATTTTTTCGTTTGAAAAATCATTTAATGTTATTTTAAGTGAAATTTATGAACACCTTGCAGTATCTAACCTGTAAACCTATTATTTTAATAAACTTTGTATTACCATTCCCAATTGTTTTAAGATAGCAGATCATTGTTAACCAAATAAATAATAAATAAATAATTAAGACAGACCAAATTTGAACAATAAAAAAATTGGTTTGTTGCCACTCTGGATTTAAATTGAGTAACTCCCACGTTTTATCAATTAACCGGGTTTCCCACGTGGTTGTTAGGTAGGTACGCCCCGTGTTAAGCGAGGCCAAGTGTATACATGATCAGCACGGTAAGCCCTCAGTTGATATAGCCATGTCCGTCTGTCCGTCCGTCCGTCTGTTCGTCCTTATGTCTGTCCGTCTGTTTCTATGCTATCTCCTCCGTCAGTTTTAAAGCTATCTCAACCAAACTTAGCACGAAGTCTTTTGGTATAAATACGCTGCACATTTGTCGGAACCGGCCGGATCGGATGACTATAACAAATAGCTGCAATAGGAACGATCGGTTTAAAAAGTAGTTTTAGTGAGAAAAACTATTTTGTTTTCAATGCTAGCGCTACTAAACCTCGTATTTATAAGTTTTTTATGCTTTCACATAATTTCAGCAAGTTTTATGCAAATCGGGCAACTATATAGTATAGCTGCCATACAAAAGATAGATCTAAAAAAAAGTTTTAGTATGAAAAACTTTTTTGTTTTCCAATGCCCAAACTCGTTACTGATCAATATGATGTGCTAACATATAATTCTGTCAAGTCTGATCCAAATCGGATGACTATAGCATACAGCTGCCATAGGAATGATCGGTCGAGAAAATAGTTTTAGTGAGAAAAACTTTTTTGTTTTCAATAGTAGCGTGTTTGTACGTTTCAATTATAAATATTATCTGTCTCAACACAGTTTTAGAGAGTTTCATCAGAATCAGATGAATATATCGTATAGCTGCCATATAAAAAACTGGCAGAAATATATCATGCTCCAAGGGTATATAAACTTCGGTCGAGCCGAAGTTAGCTTTCCTTTATTTTTTTTAATTTTGTTAAAGTTTATATACCATCTTTTAATTATACAATATTCTTAGTTTTTTTAAAAATTAATTTATCACAATTATTGGGTGGGGGGGGGGGGGGCCACAGAAACCTCTTCCAAAATTCCAAAAATTCCAAATCTTAGGTGCCACAGGAATTTCTTTTGGTTGGTTTCAAACCTCTAATGTTTTGTTAGGAGATTGTGCAAAGCTCTTTTCTCACTAGCGCCTTTTGTCGAAGTGGCGCCCTCTACAAGACAGTTAGCGTATTAGTAATGGAAACTAATACCTCATGTTTGGCGCCAACAAATTTTTAAATTTTGGCATATATTGGTGGAGAATATGACTTAAAATTCAATTATTATTTAAAAAAGCATCATAAAACATATAACACAATCAAAAAATTGCAGTTAATCATTAAATTAACCTACCTAAAATAAGGGAAATTTTTTTGGCGAGATATTCAGCCCTGTTTTTAGAGATGGAACATCAATTGGAACATCTGGTGTTCCAACTAGATTTTCTAATTAGAAAATGAAATCTCTAGAAGTTCTGTGGCACCAACGAATTTTTCGAGAGACTTACAAACCAACCGTCGGCAAAGTCTCTAGAGATTTCTGTGGCACCCCCGATTATAACATTTAAGCCTTGCCCAAATTTTTGTTTTCCTCTTTCTACATTTACATGAATTAATTATCTTATTTACCTTTGCCTTATTCCAATGTGTTATTTGAAGTCTTGTTGTTTAAATAAATTTTTGTAAGTGAATTGAACATGAATATGTGTTAGATTGTTTAGGAATGAGGAGTCGCCATAGAATGTATGGATAGATTTGTGTGTTGTGCATAGGGATCACCAAACTGCTACAGGTTTGGCGGCCATGGTGATCATGGTAGGGTGGGCAAAAGCTGTCACCAGAACACCTGGACAACTCAAGCACAACCGCAGTGCATCAGCAGCTGCAACGTCATCTTTGCAGTGCCCTTGTTGGATAATACATGGTAGCTTCTTTTCTGTAATTTTCATCTCTGTTTTCCCCTTTCTTTGCTTCAGTCTATCCATCTTGTTGTTGAAACCCTAAGCCAGAACCTGCCCGCGAATTTTAATAATATTATTTGTAGAAAAGCGAGCGAGTAGCACAGTGGTACAATTATATCGAACCCACCCCTATGCCGGCTAATGTTGAGCCTGAACCAGCGCGTGCTCCGCTATGTCTACAATTCCACCAGCTCGTCCAGTTCAACATATTTTCGTCTTCGTTTTATGTTACAGTTTTATTATTCTATATTATTATTTTATTTGGCGACCAACGTGGGGCACGACCGGCATGACCCGACCCAAAATTAAACTTTTTAAAATGTAGTCAACAACATCTGACTTAGTTCAATTCTGCCTTAGTGGTTTTAATTAATTTTCGTCAAACCCTTTGTCCTGGATAAAATAAGTGCATATTGCCTTAGCTTGCACAACCAACTGATGCGTTTTTGCCAATAATTCTGGATGCGTTATTTGTAATATACATAGCTCCGAAATTAGAAGCAGAGATACACCATTAATTCCCTTGTGTATTGATAATTGAAGCTAGGAGACGTTGTTCATTGGTTGAACGTGGAACCTTTAGCTACGGTCATCCCGTCTACAGCTACAATACATGTCAGTCACACCCTACGTCAGAAGTTGAGATACTTTCTGGTCACAAATCCCCATCCCACTATTAATTGTTCTTCTTTTTCGAGACTGATTTTCTGAACTAACTATTGAGAATATGAGTGGCAAGCAGTAAACTTGATATCATTTCCAAGTGTCTGTGTCTTAAATAGTATAGATATTTGAGACTGTCCGGTCGGAGTTCTTTCTCAGTTGCGGTTAAGATTGTCTGTTGGCATCGTGAATGGCAGAGATATTTCGTATGGCTGGGATCATGGGATGTTTGGTTGTACTTCGTGTCCGACAGATAGGACACGTCAACTGAAATTCTAAAGCAGGAGAAGACAGTTTGGTAAATTAATTCTGGAGACAGGACTGGTGGAGTTCTTCTACAGCCTGCCGATTATATGTAACTTTTTAGTCAAGTCCTTCCTCCCTCTTTTCTAGTACTTTAATCCTATAAGTTTTGCTTATAAAATAATTTAAATTATCGTTATTTTTCCACACAAACTTGATTGCATGGCTCCTTCTTTTCGTTATATGATTGGTTTTTAATATTGATTTCTGTTGCTTTTATTTTTCTTTTTAGAATACATTTCGGTAAGGAATTTAGGTAATTGATAAATTGAGATGCCGTTATCTCGTAGTACAGAAAACCTAAACTTAATATCCATTAATTCTACGGGTCAACACTGCTTTATTTGCTCCGAAGAAATGGGATACCAAGCACAGTTGCTGCACACTAGTGTAATCACACGTTTCATAGATCGTCCTTTAATAGCAAGGCGGGAAAGAAGAAATCGTGACCTGTGTGCAAGCAGCCATTAGAGCATTCCAATTCAAACTCAATAGAAAACATAAGCGAACCACAGCCTTCCTCTTTGAAGAGTCGAGCACCTTAAATTTCTCAATCTCTTCAAACAAGGTCGAAAAGTAAACGAGCCGAAGAAGAAGACAATAACAATATGTCTAGCCCAAGTGGTAACGATCCCCCTGATCCGAATAATTTGCAAGTAATCGATCCGCCTTACTTGGCTGAGCAACTGCAGCGACCCATAGCTGAATCTATGGCAGCCGGAATGGCTGAACAAGCCCGAATAATTGCAGCCAGTATGCCAGCGCAAACTGAAAGTTTAACGAACGCCATCACCGCTGATCTTTAGATGGCTGCGACTCGATAAATACCAAATAATTCTCCAGTTCCTATTCAGTCCCAACCTGGAGTCACAAATCCGGTATTTCAACCAATTCCCCATGCACCTCAACAGCAAACATCTCAAGTTCAGTCGTTCAGACAGGGAAACAACACTCCTCCGTTGTCTGATTTAAGACCTGACCAAATTGGCCAACTGGAAGTTGAGATTTTCTGGCAGAGGAGCTTTATCTATAGATGACTTTTTAACCAGAATTGAGGCCTTAGCTGCACAAACGTTAAACAATGACAAGGAGTTAGTAGTTCGCTATGCTGGAAAAAAAAAAAAAAAAAAAATTTTTTTTTAAAAAAAAAAAAAAAAAATTAATACCAATAGGAAACAGAAAACAAAAGAAAGAAGGGGAAAAGAAAGGGTTACACGCACAAAAAAAAAAAAGAATAAAAAAAAAAAAAAAAAAAATAAAAAAAAACAAAATACTAAAAAAAAAAAAAATGATAAAAACCAAAACCCAAAAAAAAAAAAAAAAAAAATTTAAAAAATTGCTGAAAATTAAAATTCCCGACGGATTCTGAAAGTTTGACACATAAACATAATTTCCATATTTTTTTTCGGAATTTTCGTTGTTGATAAACCCATGGCAAGAGGCCACTGAAGTTTGTAAATTTGACTTAATTCTGGTGGCCATGGCTTAAACGGCAAAAAGCTGAAACTTTGCACAGGTGTCTTTTTTATGGTCTACTATAACATAAATTTTTATTTTCCGCTTACCGCGCATTTATCGACTAGCTCCCTTAGAGACTACTGCTCTTAAAAACAAGAATTGTGGGATAACTTCTTTGTTTGTGGTACCTAAGCCAAAATTTACAAATAGTGTTTTTTTGACTGTCCTCCATATAATATGTAAAATTCAGAAAAAACACATAGATATTTCACATCAGCAACCAGTTGGATAAAAATTTCTTCTATGAAAATCTCGCATCCTTTGTAAGCTACAACCACCAAATTATATATTTATCAGTTCTAAATGTTCCCACACAATATATTTAAGTTTCAGCACAGCTGCTTCATTTTATCAAGTAGCTGCCCTAGAAAGTGTTGCTCTTGAAATAGAATCTAGTGAGAAAAACTTCTTTGCTATTAAAGGTACCTTAATGAAAATTCATATTTATTAATTTTATGTACTCCTCCATTATATAGACAGAGTTTGGGATCATCGAACCTGTTAATAGAGTTTTTTTTTTTAAATATCTCATATTAAATAATGAAAAAACAATTTATTTAATTATAAATTAGATTTATTGACACTTGGATTATTTGTTCGATATTCAGCGACAACTTGGATGAGATACTGCTTACTCTCTTCATCTTGCGTAATCGACTTATTGAAGTCAGTGAACAGCTTAACAGCCCGCTCGGCGTGATCGTTGACGACTTGCAAGTTGCGAAGCATATTTTGATATGTTTTATAAGTTTCGTCTTCACACCAAATAGAAGGGTCATGTTCCATGAATTTAAGGCTGATATCGAATCTTTTAAAAAAAAGTGGACGTGTTTTCAGTAATAAAGTTATGCAAATTCCATTCTCTTAGATTTGACATTCTTGTTGGCGGTATGACTAGACGGAATACTCTAGTACTCTCATCCGGCTCAGATTGTTCTTTCAGTGCTTGGCACATCAATCGTTTTTCAGCGATGGGAACGTTGTCATCAAAGAACGAGAGAGCTACAGCTTCTTCTGAGAGGTACCACAAATGAGTGCTCATTTTCTTGAGAACTATAGAAGAGGTTGCTGAATCAACGATTGCGTACTCCTTAATGGACTTCAAGAAAATTAGGTCTTGGTTCGGTGCCTCCACTGCCTTAGCGCAGCCAATCCATGCTTTTACATAAAACTTGATAATGAAAAGGCTTACATCCCTTATCGCACTAAAATCCTTTTTCGATACTTGAAATTGTTTTATGAACAGAAATATTTTCAGCACGTACAGCGCTTTAGACATCCATCGCGCATGGTGCATTGCTCCTGGGGATCGAAAACGTATATTTCCAAATGAGTTATCCCCGAGAAAAATTAATGCAAGCTCTATTAATTCTTTGTAGTCGGCACGTAAGAAAGATTCCTTAAGTTGTTGGCGGCAATATCCAATTGTTCCGTCTTTTATATCATTTAAGACTACTCTCACTTTTTCGTCAAGGATTCCGGGCTCAAACTTAGACTTGTCAATGTTAGGCCATGCCTTCTTGAACCGCTCAAAAATTGCCACTGTTGGTCCAGAGGTTTCACCGAATTTTACATCGAAAACGGCTTTCAAAAAAATTTCATAGATGTGGTGTCTACAAGCCAGTTTTAGCAGTGGACGATGCAGTTTTTGTTCCAACAGATGGCAAGCACCGTTTAATGAACCTGTATTTGATGATGTTGTGTCAAAGCACATTGCAACTATATCATCCATTATATTCCATTTAGATAAGTGCTCAAATGTAGCACCTGACATGGCTTCACCAGTGGCAGATCGAATTTTTGGTACACCCAGCAACTGGACTCCACTTTGTTGAGATACAAGAATTGGAATACGATCAACTAATTGGTTTCCTGTTATGTCTGGTAGAATTTTCGTATCCCAATGAACAACACCATATTTTATCTAGAAAAGAAGTTTGGTTAATGTATTAGTTATATTAATATTTCAACCCATTACCACAAATTTTTGTTTAATCATCTTAGCAGTTTCGGCTCGGTTCTTTATACAGGCTCGTCGAATTGTTGATCTCGATATAACCAATTCATCTATGTTGTGACCTAATGATCCCGCTACAGCACTTATGGCCCTTACGGCTTGATAATCACTCAACCCAATTCCATCAAGCGTCGATAACAACTTGCTGTCAATAAAATTGTCTTTCTTTGGTATTTTATTGCCTTTTTGGTACCTTGAAACTTCAAAATCTTCACTCCAGTCAGACTCATCTTTAATAAAATGTAAATAAAATTTAGTGAACAAAATTTTTAAAATTTTTTTTACCTTCGATTGCACTTTTATCATTTAATTGTTGTTGAAAAATTTTGCTATTTGCATTCGATTTTGAACTTAGAGCTGGCTTTAATTCATTTTCTTCTTTTGATTTCGCTCCCTCTGGAATAATATTTAGCGTTCGATTCTGAACGCTTATAATGAATTCTTCATCAAGCCGGCTAATAAATGTTTCCCTTCTTTTAATTTGATTCTGGGTTATTGATTTGATGTTTTTAAGGACGCGCTTGTATTCATTATATAAATCTTTTATTTTAACAACATTTTTAGCGGCAGATATAGATTTAATTTTTAGTTTCTTTATTAATAACTTTGCACTAAAATCCACATCGTTCTTATTGTCAATATAAAAAAAAAGATTTTGCAATAACACGCGACGGGTTAGGATTTTTTTTAAACGATTGGTCGAGTGCCCAATCAATAAATGGTACTTTGATGAAGCCATTATAATTGATAAATTCAAAATGCAGCGATATTAAACAAGATTTAATTTTCTATCTGGGATAAAATCTGAGTGAAAACACTATGTGGAATTGATTATTTCAAAGTTTTTAAATTCTTAAAGAGATTTTCGTAACTTGGAAAGTGCCGATGATCCCAAACTCTGTCTATATAATGGAGGAGTACATAAAATTAATAAATATGAATTTTCATTAAGGTACCTTTAATAGCAAAGAAGTTTTTCTCACTAGATTCTATTTCAAGAGCAACACTTTCTAGGGCAGCTACTTGATAAAATGTAGCAGCTGTGCTGAAACTTAAATATATTGTGTGGGAACATTTAGAACTGATAAATATATAATTTGGTGGTTGTAGCTTACAAAGGATGCGAGATTTTCATAGAAGAAATTTTTATCCAACTGGTTGCTGATGTCAAATAGCTATGTGTTTCTTCTGAATTTTACATATTATATGGAGGACAGTCAAAAAACACTACTTGTAAATTTTGGCTTAGGTACCATCACAAACAAAGAAGTTATCCCACAATTCTTTTTTTTAAGAGCAATCGTCTCTATGGGAGCTAGTCGATAAATGCGCGGTAAGCGGAAAATAAAAATTTATGTTATAGTAGACCATAAAAAAGACACCTGTGCAAAGTTTCAGCTTTTTGCCGTTTAAGCCATGGCCACCAGAATTAAGTCAAATTTACAAACTTCAGTGGCCTCTTGCCATGGGTTTATCAACAACGAAAATTCCGAAAAAAATATGGAAATTATGTTTATGTGTCAAACTTTCAGAATCCGTCGGGATATTTTGCAATTTCCAGAATTTTTTAAATCTGGACCAGTCTAAAGGCAGACACATACAAACCTAGCTGCCGTACCTGCAACTCAGGCCAACCAAAAAACTTTTCGGCTCGTGTACAGCCGAGAAGTACACGCAAAAAAGATTCAAAAGATACTACCCAGAATTACCCAGATTTTACAAACTCAACTGATTTCCCAATTATCGCTCAACCTGATCACTTAAAATTACACTTACTCGTTCCAAACGTTGTCGCGAAGCTTTTAAACAAAAACTTAAGGCAGAAAAGAAATCTCTTTTGTCAGCAATAGTTGGTAAGCTTGGCGACTACAGACCATATGCACAATATCACTTTATTAGCAAAAACAGTGGTGGGTTTGCTAGACACCGTGGCTTCAGTCAGTTGTGTTGGTGGAAAGTTGGCTTCAGAACTGTGTGAATCAAATTTAGCATATAAAGCCTTAGCAGCCACAGTGAGAACAGCAGACGGTCAGTCCCAGAAAATAGTTGGCCGAATAAGGACAGATGTTGACTACCAGGGTGAGACGAAACCAATTACATTGTATATAGTCCCTTCACTAGCGGGAGACATATACTTGGGAATTGATTTCTGGTCTCAATTTGGGCTATTACCTTTAAATCTCTTGTCTCAAGAAAACAGTGAATCTGCCATTGAAGATCCCCAGATGAGATTTTTAACTGCTTCACAACAGCAATCTCTACGGGATACTATTAATCTGTTCCCATCATTTGCCAAAAAAGGCCAAGGCCGTACAACGCTAATATCGCGCACGATTGATGTGGCAGGAGCAAAACCTATAAAACAGCGACACTATGCTGTTTCCCCGGTCACGGAGAAATTAATGTATGCCGAGAAGGATCGCATGTTGGAACTCGGTGTAATAGAGGAGTCCAACAGCGCATGGTCTTCTCCAGTGGTTTTGATGAAAAAGCTAGTAAAAGTTCGCTTGTGCATTGACAGCAGAAAAGTCAATGAAAAATCGAGGACGCATATCCAATGCCATTAATTCATGGGATATTGGCTCGGCTGCCAAACGCAGAATTTATAACAAGTTTGGATCTAAAAGATGCATTCTGGCAGATTCCTTTAGATCCAAATTCTCGGGATAAAACCGCTTTTACTGTGCCTGGTAGGCCTCTATACCAGTTTACCGTTATGCCATTCGGTTTATCAAACTCTCCACACAATATGTTTAGGCTTATGGACAAAGTGATACCCGCCCACCTAAGAAATGAAGTGTTCATTTATCTGGATGACCTTTTAATTGTGTCTGACACATTTTAACGTCACCTTAAAGTCTTAGAAGTTGTGGCAACCCATCTGAAGAAGGCTAACTTGACTATCAATGTGGAGAAGAGTAAATTCTGTCTCAAAGAAGTTAAGTATCTAGGCCATATTATTGGAAATGGTACTTTTAGTACCGTTTCTGACAAGATTGCATCCATAGTGGACTTTCCAGTACCGCGCTCTGTAAATCAAGTTCGCCTCTTTTAAGGATTAACTGGATGGTACAACAAGTTTATCCCTAATTATGCAGCTCTCGCCTCCCCTATAACTGATACGTTAAAACAAAGACGAAAATTCGAGTGGAGTGGAGAAGCTCAAAAAGCGTTTGAGGAATTAAAAGTAAGAATGAGTACTGCTGCGGTGCTGCACAGTTCCATATTCGAATTACCGTTCGCTATACATTGCGATGCGAGCAGCACTGATGTGGACGCTGTTTTGACGCATACAAATTCTGAGAGTGACGAAGTGCCGATATTCTTTATGTCGAAAAAATTGAATCAATGCCAAAGAAAGTACACAGTGACCGAGCAGGAATGCTTGGCAGCACTTTTGGCTGTTAAGAAGTTTAGAGCTTATGTCGAGGGGCAAGAATGTTCGATAATAACGGACCATGCTTCTTTAAAATGGCTCGTGTCCCAGAGTGACCTTAGCTCTAGGCTAGCAAGATGGGCCTTAAAATTTCAAGGATTTCAATTTAAAATTCTTCATAGGAAGGATACTCAAAATATGGTACCAGATGCTTTATCCAGCACTCACACAGAAGATCTGACTGAAATCAGACACATTTTAGTCCCCAGACTACCTTGCCTTGAAAAACAAAATTTCAGCAAACATGTCTAAAATGCCAGATCTAAAAATAGAGGAAAGCTAACTTCGGCTCGACCAAAGTTTATATACCTTTGGAGCATGATATATTTCTGCCAGATTTTTATATGGCAGCTATACGATATATTCATCCGATTTTGATAAAACTCTCTAAAATTGTGTTGAGACAGATAATATTTATAACTGAAACGTACAAACACGCTACCATTGAAAACAAAAAAGTTTTTCTCACTAAAACTATTTTTTCGACCGATCATTCCTATGTCAGCTATATGCTATAGTCATCCAATTTGGATCAGACTTGCCCGAATTTTGTGTTAGCATGTCATATTGATCAGTAACGAGTTTGGGAGCGATAGCATTGAAAACAAAAAAGTTTTTCTCACTAGAACTACTTTTTAAACCGATCGTTCCTATGGCAGCTATATGCTATAGTCATCCGATCAGGCTAGTTCCGACAAATGTGCAGCGTATTTGTACCAAAAAACTTCGTGCAAAGTTTGGTTACGGTAGCTTTAAAACTGACGGAGGAGATAGCATAGAAACAGACGGACGGACAGACGGACATGGCTGTATCAACTCAGCTCGTCACGCTGATCAAGAATATATATACTTTATGTGGGCGAAGATACTTCCTTCTATGCGTTACAAACATCCGGACAATTTTAATACTATATACCCTCACCAAAGGTATAAAAATCGTAGGCGATTACATTTACCGTCGCGCGGAACACGCAGCGGTAGAAAAGGTGGCCGATGATGCATGCTGGAAACTTTGGCCTTCAAAAGCCTCGGTCCCAGAAGCATTAAAGAGTGCTCATGAAGACGCAATTTCAGCTCATTGCGGCATCAACAAAACGCTGGAAAAGTTGCGTCGTTGGTACTATTGGACGAATTTAGTGATAGATGTTAAAACGTTTAGCAATAGTTGTGGGGTGTGTAAACCGAACGTAAAGACCACCCATGGGAAATACAGGCCAATCGGAGAGATTTTTCCAAAAATTGTATGTGTTTTATTGGAATTTTTGTTGTTTTGGACCACTTTTTAAAGTTTCCGTTTCTTAAGCCCGTAAAAAAATTTACAGCAGCCATTAAATTTAATTCGTTCATATTTAGAACAGGACTTATTCCATTGTTTTGAAGTGCCTGAAACCATTTTATCATGAAGTTCAGTTTAAGTCGCATTCCTTTAATTCTCTTTTAAAAAAGTATAATATCAGTCATACTTATACCGCTTTTTATTCGCCACAGGCAAATGCCTCGGAAAGGGTGAACAGGTCGGTTATTGCAGCCATTAAATCTTATGTTGACCCTGACCAAAGGAATTGGGATGCTAAGCTAAGCAGCATTTGTTGTGCTTTACGATCTTGAGTGCACGCAGCTATTAACACGACCCCTTATCGTCCTGCATTTGGTGAGCACATGATGACCGACGGCTCAAGCTATCGCCTTCTGCGTCGTTGGAGTGGTTAGAGGATCGCGCTGTTAAATTTAATAAAGAAGATTCTTTTGATGTAATTAAAACGAGAAAGGCAAAGCTAACTTAGTCTGTGCCGAAGTTCTGATACACTTAAAAATGCTTGTCTCAACGGTTGTCGACTTCGACCAAACTTCGCAGATCAGCTTAAAAACATTCAATATTACCCATGACCGTGTTTGAGAGCGGTAACATTAAGTAAGAACAAAACAGTTTTTCCTACTAAAACCCATTTTCCGACCGAATATTTATATGGCAGCTTCAATAAGTAGTCATCCAATCTGATCGGTTCCGACATATTAGCAGCGTGCAGTAAAAAAAGACTCTCTGCAAAGTTTCAGCTCGATAGATCCAAAACTGGGGGACTAGTTCGCGTAGAAACAGACAGACGGACGGACAAAGCTTAATCGACTCAGCTCGTCATGCTGATCAAGAATATATATGCTTTATGTGGTCGGAGATGATTCCTTCTATGCGTTGCAAACTTCTGGGCAAAATTATAATACACTTTTCAAGTGTATAAAAAGGGCCGATGCAGACCCAACATGCACGAAATGAAAAAATTGTGACGCAGTCCCCCCTACATCATAATAGGTTTAGGGCCGTTTTCTCATGTTGCTGTTTTTGCAAATCTAGGTGGATTTGCTGTATTTGCTTTGCTCATATTGATGGTTAGCCATCTAGATTGTTTTTGTTGCCATCTACTTCATCCTCATGTATTTCAAAACCATGTACATGCTTAACCAAATTATGTATTTTTATGAGTGCACGCATATGGTCACACTGAAAAATATTTAAAATCAAAAAACAACTGCTGCTAAAAACAGTTAAGTCTGTATTGATAAAAAGTAAGCCCAAAATGAAAAATATTGGATGTGGCTTTTGTATGCAAGACACCTGCAGACATAGCCAAAGAGACAGATCCGCATTTTAATTCTCCTAGTTCATTGCTTAAGCTAAGTTCACACAGGCAGATAATTTAGCCAAATGGAAAGTTCATCAATTTTCTTCAAATTTTGTCCAAATTATTTGCCTGGGTGAACTTAGCTTTAGACCTTTTTGCTTAATCTCCCATCATAGTAACAAGTCGTTCAAAAAAAAAACCTTCTCCTCCTCTGTAAAATGAATGCTTTACTTTTTAAAATTGGTGCGCAATAAATAAAACAAAAATTGCCACTTGGCAAGGCGCTGCCAACTCAATTTTAGTGCCTTTCTAGCTCTCCCGGTGTGACCGTGGCGCAAATGCCCAAATTCATAATCCATCTACATGAGACAACCGATTGCACAAAATCCACCTAGTTGCGAAATCTATGTGGATTTCGATTTTAGCAAAAACAGGAACACGAGAAAACGACCCTTAGATTAGGTTAAGCTTTAGGTTAAAATATAGTTATTAAGCCGGCCAGGAGCCAAAATACGCACAAAGCGGCAATAAATATTAATTTCATGCTTTAAACTCAACGGTCACTTGGTCCAGCGAACCGGTCCTAAGAGCTCGCGATCATTTTGCCATAACGCGTAGCGAGTCAAAGAGGGGCTAAAAAATCCCGCAAAGTAGCTGAAGCTGCGAGCGTCACCGCCAAAAATGCGGGATTCAGTCGGCAACGCTTGACACGGCCGGACCTACGCAGGTGGACAGACGGATAAAAAAGCTGTAAAGAAAAGGCAAACGAAAAGGAGAGTGAACTCGCGGGCGGAAATCAAGAGTGAGGAAGAGAGAGAAAGTAAGTAGATAGGAGTTGGCGGAAAGGAAAAGGGAACAGCGGTGCAGCAAGGCCTATAAGGAGAAAAGCTGAAAAAAAGAAGTAAATAGAGGATTTGGAATAAATAAATCTAAGTGGCGTCTATTTCCTCAGAGTTATCTCCCCCTAAGTTCCTTGATTCCCCCTGGAGACGCGGATCGCTTCCCGCTCCATTGATAACAGGTAACTAATCTGAGTCGTGGATTACTTCCCGCTCTACTAACTTGTAGTTGGCTCAACGGAGACGTGGATCGCTTCCCGCTCCAATAACCTATAGTTAATCAGAGAAGAGGATACCTTCCCGCTCTTTTGCCCGTAGTTAATTAGAGACGAGGATCCCTTCCCGCTCTTTTGCCAGTAGTTAATCTAACAGAGACGAGGATCCCTTCCCACTCTTTGGCCAGTAGTTAATCAAACAGAGACGAGGATCCCTTCCCGCTCTGTTGCCAGTAGTTAATCAAACGGGGACGTGGATTCCTTCCCGCCCTTCAGCCCGTAGTTAACTAACCAGAGACGAGGATCCCTTCCCGCTCTTTTACCCGTAGTAAGCTAAACGGGGACGTGGATTCCTTCCCGCCCTTTAGCCCGCCGTTAGATATATAGAGACGACGATCCCTTCCCGTTCTGTTAGTGGAGATCGGCACAACGGGGACAAGGACCCCTTCTCGACCCGATTCTGGCGGAGCAGAGCCAGTCGTAAGAGAGTAGGACCGTTAAAACTATCTTTCTTCAATTTCTCTTGGGATATTTCATGCCAATACCCCTTAACCCTCAGTGTCTCAGACTTTCTTTACAAATATTCTTGTATAAGACCCTAGGCGCGACTGAGATATATACCCCGGCCTAGGAGCTTCTTTACAAGTGGCGACCGAGCAGGAACATCTGAGACAATTAAGGGAAACATCGAAGTGGCCTAAAACCCCACTTATCAAAAGGAAAGTGTACGGTTCGAACTTCCGTGGTATAAGCTAACGGTTCGGGTCAAACGGTCGTGCGAACAGTGAAAACATAAAACGCGCTACACGGGCGGAGTGTAAAAGTGTTCAAAGCAACGGCGAGACAACTGGTTTTTCCCCAGTAGAGAACGAAAATTCCCAAAACGCCGAACGATCCCGAACAAAACGGCGGTGAGTACGACAAGGGACAAAGAAGAGCTATGGGCACTCGCCGCGGAGTTCGGCTTTGACGCCGATGGAAAAGTAGAGGACTCTCGGAGAAACTTCGCGAGTCTGGTAGCGTGTGGCGAATTTCCAAGAACCGTATGGACCCGCCTCGCAGAATTGGGGGGGCAGTACGCCAAGTCTACTACCCGGGTCAATGGGTCATCCGAGATCGTTGAGGCAGTTGACCCGGGCTGCAGTTCGGTTTCGCTGACAGTACCTGGGGATGAGACTCCAAAGTTCCTAACCCCAGAGAACGACATTGTCCCGCCCAGCAGACGAGGAACATTTCCTCCTTAAGTAGCGAGCCGCGGCATACCTTTCGCAGACCAGCCCATCAACGACCCATTAACAGATACGGCTCTTCCGGTACCTCGTTGGGCTCCATCCTTTCCGATGCTACCCCCGAGTATTCCGGAGCGCATCCGAAAATGGGGCATGCGATTTGACGGCGAAGGCGATCCACTAGCCTTCATCGAGGAGTTGGAAGAAAGGGTCGCCACGTACGGGATACAGCTGGACCAGGTCCCCAGGGCCATGTCCAAGATATTCATAGAACGAGCCGCGCGGTGGTTCCGTACTAGTCGGTTGCAGGAGGCGTCGTGGGAAGTTTTCCGCAGGGAGTTCCTGGCTTTCTTTTTACCCCCCCATTTCTTTGAGCGACTAGAAGACGGAATTAGGACACGGCTACAGAAGAGTGGGGAACTATTTAAGAACTATCTAATCGAGCTCCGCACGATGATGCAGCAAGCAGGATACAGTGAAAGGGAAGAGTTATACAGGGCATTTGAAAACGCCGCGCCCGATTACCGCCTGTACATACGGCGGCACGAGGTTAGATCGCACACGCAGTTAACCCAGATGGCTGTAGAGTATGAGAATGTTAAACGCCAGAGCTTGCTCCAAACCGCTGCTCCCCCGAGTTATAAGACGAGTTTTCCTCCACAGCCCTCTAACGTCATCCGAAATCCTTTTAGGGACCCTCCCTTACAGCCCGCTTCCGAGAAGCCGAATGTATTCTTAAGAGAAGCCGAGCATCGTAGGATCGGACACGAGACCGGCCAACTAGTGGACGTTCGCAGAGCTTGCCGTAACTGCGGTACCGTCGGTCACTTTATAAAAGAGTGCAGAAATCAGCGCGTGTTATTCTGTTGGAAGTGCGGAAGACCCGGGGTGCGGTCCATGGAATGCTGCCGAGCGAACGACCAGGGAAACGCGTCAGGTCTCCTCACACACCAGGGCCAGGCGGAGACCACCCAGACAAGCGCCCGGATGTAAGTACTCCCTTGAGGGTAATGGGAGGTCAGATCGTCGTCACGATAAGGATACGTGGATGGGAGGTAGCGGCGACGATCGACACCGGAGCGTCTCGGAGCTTCGCAAGCGAAGGGTTCGTGCGGGAGAGGATGTGCGAACGGGAAGTCTGGAACGTCCGCACACGGATACGCCTGGCCGACGGCTCGAGAATGGCAGTAAGCAAATTGTGGCGGACGAACATAGAATTGGCTGGAAGAAGCGTATACATGACGTTGTTGGTGATGCTCACTATGCTAGACCAGATAATTCTCGGAATGGACTTCCTGCAAGCAATAGGGACATAGATTCAGTGTGGCAACGCGACCCTTGACCTTAGGCTCGCCCAAAATCCACGTGAAGATCCGAGGATTTGCCCGTCTTTGTTGTACAATAATAAGACGAGGAGCGAAGTAACGAATGAGCGGGGTACAAAAGCTCCTTTAGTTAGAGAAGCGCGGGAAACCGAAAGCCACAGTGCCGGTCAAGTGACGGTGGCGGGTGAAACGCTTAGCCCCCAAAAGGTTTCGTGTCCGTCGGAATCAGCAGAGGGGTCGTCAGCGGCGGTCGTAGCCCTTACCATGTGAACCGAGAGTCCGGAAAGTGAAGACGAGGAGGAAGAGGAGTCAAACCCTTGGCCCAACGACCTCAAAGCGGAAATTCGCAAATTCTTGGAGCACGAAATAGCACTGTTCGATAAACTAACCGGAGTATCCAAAATATCAGAGCATCGGATCGTAATGAGGGACCATAAGCCACTAAAACAGCGATACTTCCCTAAGAACCCGGAGATGCAGCGGATAATCAATGCCCAAGTAGATGAGTTACTGGAGGCGGGGGCCATTGAACCGTCCAAGAGTCCCCACAGCGCCTCGGTCGTCTTAGTCAGGAAAAAGGCCGGAGAGTGGCGTATGTGTATGGACTACCGACAGATGAACGCACACTCAATCCCTGACGCTTACCCGTTTCCCCGGATAAACCACATCCTGGAGCGGTTAAGAAACACGAAGTTCATATCTACCCTGGACCTCAAGCATGGCTATTGGCAGATCCCAATGGCGGCCGATAGTCGAGAGTGTACGGCCTTCACGGTACCTGGGAGAGGGCTCTTCCAATGGCGGGTTATGCCCTTCGGCCTACACTCGGCCAGTGCGACGTTCCAAAGAGCCCTAGATACCGTGATAGGTCCAGACATGGAGCCGTTTGCGTTCGCCTATCTCGACGACATCATCATCGTCGGAGAAACGGAAAAACAACATGTTTACAATTTGCAAGAGGTCTGGAGGCGACTAAGAGTGGCTAACCTTCGGATAAATAAAAAGAAATGCTCGTTCTTTCGAAAGAAACTGGTGTATTTGGGGCATGTTATTAGTGGGGAGGGAGTTCAGACAGATCCTGCCAAGGTAGAAGCCATCAGTGACTTGCGCGCCCCATTAAGGAACTCCGCCAATGCTTGGGAATGGCGTCGTGGTACCTTCGCTTCGTCCCTAACTTCGCGACAATCGTACAACCGATGACCATCCTGTTGAAAAAAGGTCGCAAGTGGATATGGGGGAACGAACAGCAAGACGCGTTGGAGCAGCTCAAACACAGCCTTACGACCGCCCCTGTGTTAGCTTGTCCAGACTTCGATCAGAAGTTTTCCCTTCAGACAGACGCTTGCGAAGTCGGACTGGGCGCGGTGTTGACTCAGTAAATCGAAGGGCAAGAGGGGGTCATTGCCTATGCGAGTCGACGCCTAAATAAGGCCGAGGAGAACTATACGACGACAGAAAAGGAATGTCTCGCGATCGTCTGGTCGATACGAAAGATGCGATGTTACCTGAGGGTTACAGATTCGAGGTTATAACCGACCACATGAGTAGTAAGAAAATAGGACAGAGAATTGTCCTAAAATCAATATTCCCAAATCACACGGAATGGGGTTAAAAATAAATAATAAAAAAAAATTTACATATAAAAATAATAATCATTTTACTTAACCCTATACGCTTCACACAACAGATCAATAACATTTCCTCAGTTCAACTCTACCACACTACATACACATCTTTCTTATCTATCCTCTAATGGAATGGCTAATTAATTTCATTTGTCGAAAGCAATACCATATTCGTGGAATTGACAATTCAAAATATTTTTATTCTCTTTACCATAATCACATCCACACATTTTACATTTTTACTTTAATAATAAACTTATTATTACATATACATACTTATCATTTCCACCTATTTAAATTTTATTTATCTTATTCATCAACAGATCCATACAATCATCTTAACTTGTGTCTTTCAATACTAAGAGACATTCTTAATGAGCATTCATATCCTTTCTCATACACATACACATATATATATATCTAAATCCACTATCCTACGGATCAAAATAAAAATTCTTAAAAATACCTAAAATAGACGGCGCTACAGCAAAATTGAACTTCATTTACTTCGAGATAGGAATTTAAAAAAAAAATGAAATTCAATTTTACTGTAGAAGCTGTCTATGTGTAGAGATTATGATGCTCTTAAAGGAAAATCTTTTAAGTTTTTGGTATTATTTTTTTTTTTATTATTTTTTTTTACGTGGTTAGGAATGTATTGCTAAAAAGATATAAATAATTTTACTTAGCCCGTCTTGTAAAGGATATATTTTAAAAGAATGTCTTTTAAGCATTGGAAACCAGAAGTTGAACAAGGGAAGACTGATTGTACGAAGCCATCTGTTGGTAATAAACCGAAGTAAAGGAAATGAAATTCCGAAACAAAGTAGTGAACTGAATATGTGAACTAATGCATTTAAAGAAGTTTTATTATTCCAACAAACTTTGTGAAAGAAGTCAAAGTAGTAAAATGAATTAAAAGAAGCCTTTTCCGAATGTGAATGTGAACTCATGCGTAAAAGGTGAGGTTACGTATCCAATTTTCTTACTACTACCCGCAAACAACGATTTTTCGCGTTTCAAGACAATAAAATTACTACCCCCCCCCCCATTCCGTGATGATTTGGGAATATTGATTTTACAGGACAATTGCCCGCTGTCCTATTTTCTTACTACTTTAAGCTAAAGCTAAGCTGATCCCACAACTCATGCGCTACAATCGGGGTATGATCCCTATACCCTCACTTCAGCCAATTACATCACTTCTCTTACAAAAACCGAGGGATGAAATAAAAAATAACCTGTTTTCAATTTCAACCTCACCCAATGACAATGTGTTTCTCTAAGTCAGGGTCGCATTTTCAACTACCTGCTACAGTGCAACATCGCTAACTCATTTCAAAACTGTATAAATTCCTTGATTCGAATAATATTACGATAGAAACAAGTATACACTCGACTTACAAGCATCATCATGATCCAAGAAGAAAGCATGGAAATCATTTTCATCGACTCGGACTCTGAAGACTCCATCGACCTCTTAATGACACCGCCAAACAAACCTGGCGATCGCAACAGTCCGATACCTCCACTTCAGGAAGACTCGTCTGACGCCACCCCCTCATCAACCCAGCCTGAGGGTGCCACCAACACCTCACAACAACACGAAGTCTCCTTCGAACCCGTTACAACGTCAACCCAAAACCAGCCTGATGACTGCAATAATACAGCCCTTTTATTTGGTGATCAAACCGCTGAATTTTTATATTCAAATACAGAGGGCGAGCGCAAGCCAATAATGGCTAATTGGTCATCAATCCTCCACGAATGCGGGCAAAGAGTATGTGTGGCCGAAATGGGTTCTTGCGATTGTGGCTTTTGCACTCACAGACCAATATCATCGCAACAACTACTATCGGATAGTGCTGACGTTATTATGGTAGAGGAAGAGAGACATTCAACGGACAGTGCTGACGTGGTTATGGTTGAGGAAGATAGTCTTTCGACTAAAATTAAACTCTTCATGCC
Source organism: Lordiphosa stackelbergi (assembly GCA_018904235.1). Lineage (NCBI taxonomy): Eukaryota > Metazoa > Arthropoda > Insecta > Diptera > Drosophilidae > Lordiphosa > Lordiphosa stackelbergi. The sequence continues at coordinate 106,626 of JAEIFU010000177.1, read as the reverse complement.
CGATTCACAAGATAACGAAATTGTAAAATCGGCGGAAAAGATGGAGTTTATTGAACGTTTCATCCCCAGTTCACAGGATGAAGAAATAATAAAATCAGTGCAAGAGAAGGAATACATTGAACGCCTCATCCCCAGTTCAGACGATGAGGAATTACTTTATGCTGTACTCCAAGCTGAAAGAAGATCTAGTCTTGGCTTACCACCTGTTTAAGAATTCTATTTAATTATACTTACCGTATCAAATTTAAAAACATATAAATAAAGTATATCAAATTTAATAATCTGGTGTTCGACATTTTTATTGGGCAGAAACATAAACTACCACACATTTTTTACTTTCAGGTTTTACACCCTTGTCTATGAATTTTATGAACTCATGTCAACCTTTTTTAAAGAGGGTGGGAACCTGCTGTTTTTGTCTCTTAATAACAAAACACAGAGGAAATACTCACTTGCTAATGTATTTAAAGGAACGTACTATTTCGTTTTATTAATTATGTTAATAGGAATATTAAAAAGTAAAGGAATGTTTAAAAATCAATTTTGTTTATGATTATACTTACTCGAAGGTGGAACTCGTCATCCCAATGAAATTGTATACAATCTATAGATCACTTTAAAAAGAAACAACGCATTTTGTACAGGAATTTTATTTCATCTTGCTGTTTATTTTTTTAAGTTCGGCGTTATGCTTAAGTAGCATATGCATTTTAAAATCGTATTGACTGTAGAATGCAACCCAATTATTGCATAAATAACACAAATAATAAGTTGTTGCTGCTTTCTCTCGACTGAAGTTATGCGCCTTTAAAACATGGGTTTTTAAACTGCTTTTTCGCGTAAACGTTTTATTATCACACAGCTCGCAAGTAAACTTCTCCATCTTGATGATGAAATCAAACTGATCAGTTTTTTATTTTGATTTTCTTTTTAAAGAAAATTCATCAAAGCGTTATTTATAACTTCCAATGGATCACATACATATATAATGTATTTATATATATATATATATATATATAATTCAGTATATAATAAACTAAGAACCAAGTCATAGTAGTGACATCTCTTTTTGTTAAACATTTATTTCGTATTATGTTTTTCGAACCAATCGTCGACTATCAAATATTTAAAGTGACACGATTGGTTAATTATATGATCAAGTACATAAAATGAGAATGTACTATCTAATTTGGTATAAAAGAGGTGATTCAATGAAAACATCACTTAGTAACATCTAGTTAAACTCCTCAACCATTTCGATCTTAAACAACCACACCTATTCAATAATGGTATGTATACTTATTCGTGTTTGTAGTTAAATACATAATCCAACACTCCCATATGCATACAGGCGTTCCTAGAAACCCTAAACGACGTAAAGGATGTGATTGGTTACACAAAGGTAGAGAACCTGTTGGTGGGAGAAGAGTATATCATCACGGATTGCCAACTGAAAAAAACTTCTTTTGGAGAAAAATAGCTCTTTACTTGAAAGACAAGGATGGCAAATGTCTTTGGATATTTTTACCTAAAGGATTTGTTACAAAATTTTCAACAAAGACGCCATATAAGAAGTTAAAGGAAAATGGTATTTTATATGTTGTGTATAAAGGGAAAGAAGAGGGGCGATATAGTACCGCTAAATTCGAGTTTAAGGGTTCAGAATAATGAACTTTCTAGTCATCTCTCAAATATAAATAAGAGTCATTTTTTGTACACAACCCAGTCTTAAGTCAACCAGTACAAGATGCACTCTAAGCAAATCGAAGTATTCCTTTACCAGTTTGATGGGGCCATCTTTGAAGAGCACAAGCAGCAACTGGAATACCTGAAGGCAACATTAGAGGACTTGGAGGAAAAGGAATTGATATACTCAAAGTACGGTTTCCACTACAAACTGTGCCCTTGGAGTGATGATGAAGCCACTGAGGGTCCTGACACATGTACATGTCACTTGCTGCCTAAGCTACAAGATGATGCCTTGAATATTATGATTCGCTATTATAAATTAAGAAAGAGTATGTGTACAAAAAAAACCCACAATAAACATTCAAAATTATGTAAAATTAAATCGTTTATTTTTTTTTTTCTTATTTTTCTTAAAATTGTAGTTGAACAAGGTTAATACTAGCTTATCATTAAAATTGAAATCCTTAGTTTTGAAGTGCCTCAGGAATGACTTTAGCTTTTTCCTTTTGCATTTATATAGGCCATATAGCAAACAATAATGTCCACATGTACTTGAAAAGAACCCTTGAATTTGTTGTTTGTTATAGTCAAATTTTTTAGCATTTGTTTTTAAAAATTTAATAAACTCTTTTTGCTTGGGGTATTGGCCATAAGAGTCAAAAACTCTGCTTTTCGAGCAGTTTCAAAGAAAAAGGCCACCCAGTGGGTTCCCTCCTGCATAGATCCATCGGTATTAGCAATAATTAACGCAGGATAATTCAAAATGTGATAAGGTAATTTATCTGATGGAAAAACTCCCTTAAAAATTGGTTTTGTATATGCATTACTCGATAGTAAATTATGTATTTGAAGGGTATTCATTTTACAAGATGATTCGGATGTTTCGATGCTTGTCAATATCAATCATAGAATCGTATTCACAATACACAAGACATGTTACAGCCTCACTTAATGCTTGGGCAAAACGACCTTCAATACGAATTGTTCCTTGAGAAATCAAATTTGAGCATACCGTTGTATTTAAGCGATCAGCAGTCAAGTCAAATGCTAATACAAAACAGTCGCTATCAAACATTTCCTTTGATATTTGTAAGCCTCTATCATAATGGTTTATTCCATTTGCTTTAAAGAGCATGTTATATGCACGAGCGCTTTGAGTACTCTCAGGAGTTGTGTAATCAAACTCAAGAGCCTGTGACGGAATTTGTACACCATTAACTAATAAATTAAATCGCTGAAGTTTAAAATTCTCAAATTTGAATGGATCTTGTCGACGATGTCCTGAATAGGCACTGTTTTTAACCATGCAAAACGCAATAAAATTTGGTAGTTGTCCAATAACAACATTATCGATGGACAGTGTGTTGTTTCCAGGATAGAGTGTAAATGACTTAACTTCAACTTTGTTGTATGGGTATATAGCATTTTTGTTTTGAAGTACGTGATGATGAGCAAGCAGAATGCTTGGATTAACTGTTACATGATTCATAAACAGCTGTGCTTCCAATATTTTTAGATTTGATTCTGTATCCGTTTCCAGCAAATAAAATGCAGGTTTCTCAATATTAAAGGTTATCCTTAGATCAACGTTATTTATCAGTAGTTTAGGTTGATTAAAAATATCTCCATGAACTTTACCAAAGAGTTCCACTTTATTGCTATTTTGAAACATATGTCTTAGCGTCTGATATCCATCTGTTGTAATATTTTGCCTAACATAGTTAGGATAATAGCCCTGTGTAGTTAAGTGACTCGTTGTGGCATCACTACCGTAGTTAAGAATTGTTTGCAAATATGATCGATAATGATAATTATTATCACTTTGTGATACCAAAATGTTATTTAGATAAACCGATGAACTTCTGAATATTGAATGTAGTATATTATTAACAACACCAACTGCATTACCGGTAATGTTATTATTTGTATGGTCCTTTAGTTGAACTACAAGTCTTAGATAAACACTTGATAGGTCTCTGTATGATTCACCATTACCCAAACAAACAAACTCAATTGAACTAGTTGAATCTAATGATGCAATTGGATTATATGTAACTTCTTCGGTCCGCAAAATGCTACTTTGAGTTGGATGAGGAGCAAACAAATCAAGTTCGCTTTTCATGCATTCTATGTGGTTAGTCATTTTGTTTTAGTAAAAATATCCTTTATACGTTCAGATATCCTTTTCAATGACTTCTTTTTCCTTGTGCGGGGCTGTGTATGTCGACGTCCTTGCTTAGACTTACAATGAACTCGTTTTCGAGTTGCAGCCTTCTTTTTATTTCTTTTTTTTTCCTGATCCATTTTGAGATTGTGTCATCTTATTTATAGCTTTATTTGCCAGATTTTGTAATGCAATTTTGCTTTGTTCTTGAATAATATTTCTTAAAGGTTTTCGTCCGAAATCATTTACAACTGCGTTTCCAGTGTCAAAAAGTTGGTTTTTAACTGCATTGACACCTGATAAGAAAAGTGGCTTAATATATTTAAAAAGACCACTAAAAAAATTTCCAATTCCCCGTCCCTGCTGAACTATTCCTGGTGAAACGTAAAGGGTACCAATATGACTTAAGCCTCCACCGCACTGGTTATGATAATAATCATGATAAAGTCTCTCCATGATGGTAATTTTAATTATGCTTAATGCGATACTAAAACAGCATTATTTATAGTATTTCTCGCCTTTTTCTGAAGTGCAGCGTAAGGAAAACAGGGTTAGTAGAGGTAACAAATGGTATTTTATTTCCACTTAAGTCAGTGATTAAAATTGAAATATCTTTAGGTGAACATGTTTCAAGCGGATAGTACTCAGTATTAGTAAACTGAAACATGGATTCCTGACCTTTGAAATGTAAAACTCGAAGGCATCGCGACCTTATATTTCCAACACATCGTGGTCTTATTATATCTGTATAAACTAAAAGTATTCTGTTTTCAGACAGCGTTGTATTTGACTTACTGTTGTGGGATTGAATGTTTTGTAAGTTGTCTAGATACAAATCAGTAATTCCAACTTCCCAATCTTCTGTTACGTTTTCAGGTATATTAACAAGGTTTGTAAATGCACACTTGACGTTATCAGGAAAAATACTTAACGAATTATTACTTAATAATGTGATAAAAAACTCGTTTTTGTTACTCATTGTTGATTATCTGAATATAAATTTATTTATGTGAAATCCAATTAATTTTGTTTTTACCGACTTGAATTGGTTTTCCTGCGCGAACAGCTCTGCTTAACTTTTCTCGCCCTGTAGTATATTGAATATTTTGCATATGATTTGCATTCGCTTTTAACTTTCTGAGGTTAACTTTTAGTTTTCGAAGTCTTGGATTAGATGGAATCTGTTTAGATATTCCAGTTTTCTTTTTTGATGGGTTAGCAGAGAAAGATGTGTCAGAAAATTTCCGTTTTGACTGGGATGAGCTTGCGTCGGGCATAAAATCTTTGTCTGCGTTTAATGCTTTTAGCAGACTATTTTGCATTTCATCTGTTAATTCGTGATGATCAAGTTTAAATGTCTTTGAGGAGCTTGGCTTGATGTCTAATAAATCATTATTTTCAACAGTTTGCGTTCCTATACTGCTTTGTTGTAAAAAAGGTGAAGGTGTTTGAGGTTTCCAGGTCTTATTTCTTTTTTTATGTTGATAACAGTTAAGCTCTTGTCGTATTTTTTATCCATTTATCAAAGTCACTTATCTTTTTATTATTTATTATAGGTAGGAATTTTAAATTTATTATTTCTTCACCTCTATCATTTTTTAAAAGCTTGCTATATGTATTTGGATTCATAACAATAACTTTACTTAGTTTACCTACATTTCTATTCATGTTGTAGTAATTTACCGAAAATACTCGAAAGTAACGATGTAATTAATATTGGGAGGAACCCTCCTTTTTGGATTAGAACTTTTCTCTTTGAATGTATTGAGCGCTTTGGACAAGCAATATGTCGTAATGCATTTTTATACTTTTTTATGAGGTAAAGACGATTTTTAGTTAATTTATGATTTCCTTGCAGAGTATTGTTTACAATCTCAGCTAGGGTTTTTATTAACTCATTGTCACTATTGCTAATAATAGCGGTACGAAGTTTGTTACTAGCTTTTTTCAGAACATACAACAAATGTTTGTTCGCTTTCAAGCGCTTTAGACTCTTTTTGTAAACCATTTTCATCACAAAAGCAAATCGAATAGTCTGGATTAAAAATATCCGTTCTAAATCTTAAAAGATCGTTTATCCGTTGAGTAAGATCAATCAGTAAATAACCATGAGGTTCATCTGTTACTTCCTTATATATTCGAAATAGTTCATTTGAATTCTCTGGATAAATTTGTCTGGCCAAACATTGAAATTGAAGTTTGTCTCTGGGGTTCTTGAAGACTACAATGTATTTTGTATTTAATGAAATATCTCTAGTGTGCGATGATTTATGAAAAATGTTTTGAGTAACCACTATTACTGATAAATTTCGATGATGTGAGCCTTTTGTAAACAGTTCGCATACATTTTTATTAAATGCACCCATCATTAGATCATCCAAGATTATAAGAATTGGTTCATTTGATTCATTTTCTATTTCTTCTGGAACACCTTTGTAATATTCAATATCTTTAAAATTAGGTTTTGCATGCTCTTCGCCATAACACCAAATTATTCGATTAATAGAAACACTTATCAAATCATTTTTTTTTATTGATAAGATTCTCTAAAAATGTAGTTTTTCCTGATCCTGACGGTCCACTTATTAGCATTGTGAATGGATGGCTAAACTGTTTATACATCTTATTCACTTTTAATTACAATATATGAAACAAGACGGTGTTTGAGTTATTGTTTATTTTTAATCTAATAAAAATCAACTAAATCTATTTTGGTTTTTCTTGATCGCGCTTTTTTGCACAAGCAGCCTCAAAGTGTGTATCAGATCCACAGTAATTACAATAAACTAGTTTGATGTATCCATTTTTACTAGGGTCCGATCCAAAAAGACGTTTAAATTGATCCATTGTTATTGCAAAGTTATCTGAGTGTCTTCTCACGAAGAGTTTCTAATGATTACTAATTACTTAAACGTACGATTCACCATTAAAATATATTTCGTATTTTGAATTTTCTAAAATTACAAAAAGCTTGAATAAATTATTTACAGCACAACGAATTGGTAACTTTTTATGAATTCGACAATTAGTAAAGTAATTAGGTAAAGAACTTAGGCTTTGACCTATATCAATATCAATTATGTTATTAGATAAATATTTTAATAAAAATCGCCTTTTTGCTTCACCACGAACAATTACTGTTGCAAAACTATTGAGAGGTGTGAGTATTTCAATTAAACTTAAATACGGAATATCGCCTTCACTCCAATCCAATCCATTTACATTCTGCCTTAGTGTGAAATGTGCTTTTCGTGTATCATCGTCCAGTTCTTTTATATTGTATGGTGGTTTAAAATGAAACACGTTAGGGACAACAGATCCAGCCTGCATAAATGCTAACTCTTTGACAAAAATTTGTTTATTATTTCCAATTAAATATTGGAAGTCAACCAATACACAAGTATTTCGGTCAATTTTACTCATTTCGGTGTGGTGATACTGAACAGACTGAATTGAGATACTAAAACGAGGGCTTTATATAGAGCCACAATAGTTAGTTACGGTTAGTGTTGCACAAGCACCCATCGGAAATGGACTCACTTCAAGCAAAAAGAAATAAAGATTCTAGAAAGAAACAAGATCACGAGCTAATTTTTGGTCTTGAATACTATGTAGTACATAATCTAAAAGTTAAATGCGGTTTTTCTACTTCTCGAAAATTCGCCCCAATGATCTGGATGCAGCAAAACAAGCATAACTTCATTGGACTAGAAAAAGATGAATGGATACAACTGATAACATACAAGGAATATATTCAACTGAAACTTGATCAGTATGAGTTTTTAATGCCGGATACAATAATTGATCATCCACTACTTCCAACAGTTAAATGTAATTTTAAATTTAGAAAATCAGATAAACAGTGCATTTTAATCATAAATCAATTTGGTAATAAAATTGAGTTTGATAGCGAATCTTGGCGTTCATTCCTAAGATTAGGATATTCTTTACAACATTTTTGTGTTGGAATACAATACTAAGAAAACAAATTTCATTTCTTTACTATAATCATATTGTTCCTAAGTGTGTAACTTTACAAAAATTTGATATTCAACTAAGTGATTTAGATGCTTCTCACGATCAAGATGTACAAATAGATTTAACTCGATTATGTTTTGAGATTTCTAAGAAAATGACTAGAGAGCTAAAACGAGATGTAATTGAATATAAGCAAACAGTACTATCTAAGCAGTGTCCAAAGCAATAGAGAAATAATTGTGTAATTATTCAATGTCAATAAAATGAGTAAACAACAAGTTGTTTCAGAAATACATAAACCAATTCGTAAAAACTTTGTTAGGAGAAAATTTGTTCAAAAGGGACTACATGATACCTGGCAGATCGATTTGGTTGAAATGATTCCCTTTCAGAAATTTAATGAAGGAAATCGTTACTTACTCACAGTTATAGATACATTTTCAAAGTTTGCATTTGCCGCTGCAGTTAAATCTAAATCATCAACTGATATCGTTGCAGCGATTAAGAATATATTCAAATATTCTAAGCACAAACCTAAAAATATCCATTCTGATCAGGGCAAAGAATTTTTCAATACGAGTTTCAAGGATCTGATGAATGAAAACAACATTAATCATTATCATACATACACACACTTGAAAGCATCAATCTGTGAGCGGTTCAACCGAACTCTTAAAAATATCATGTGGCGAATGTTTAGCTTGCAGGGAAACTACCAATGGATTCATAAATTACAACATTTAATAACAACATACAATAACACTTATCATCGCACCATTAAAATGAGACCGACTGATGTTACCAAAAGAAATGAAAAATTTATTTTACGTACTGTTTATAATATTCCAAAAATTTTTCCAAAGCATAAGTTTAACGTTGGTGATCACGTAAGAATAAGCAAGTACAAAGGAATATTTGCTAAGGGATATGAACCTAACTGGACTACTGAAATTTTTAAAATTATAAAAATTAAATGTACTAAGCCAGTCACATATGTTTTAGAAGACTTTAATAAAGAAATTATTAAAGGGTCGTTTTATGAACCTGAGCTTCAAAAAGTTAAAGACAAAAATGCATATTTGGTTGAAAAATTTTAAAAACTGACAAGAAACAAGTATTTGTTAAGTGGCTAGGCTTTGATGATACTCATAATTCGTGGATTAATAAAAAAAACCTTTTGAAGAACTAAAACACCATTTGTTCTTTATTTGATAGATACGTGTTTTTAATTTATTTTCTTTAATATATAGGTTCTATGTACAACTTATCATATAACAAATAAATATATTTCTAAATTGTTACTTTAAATTAAATAGTCTTAACATCAAAACCTTATATATCAAAATTATATTATCTAATACTATAATGACCCCAAGCCAAAGTGGTTATTCCATCGTCCATTACATAGCGCTTATCATCTTGATAATTTAAACTTATTTTGTTATACTTCTTATAAAACTCTTTGTTCTCCATAAAAGGTTTCTTTTTTCGTATACATTCAATGTAGTTTTCATGTGTTAGTTTCTTAACAACACTACTTTTTAACCCCTTTTTACTTTTTTTACTGTAGTTGGTAGGTTTTCTCCCTCTACTAAATATGAATAGGCTTTTGTTTTAGACCACCAAATGATGTCTTAATTTTTCCACCATTTTCGTCTTTCATTAGACCCAACTCCTTGTTGTTAGCTGGTATGATTTGATGCTTATTATCTAAGCTATAGTTGATGTATCAAATCGATGAGGATATTGTCGAATCATATCGTATACATTTTCAGTTGATGATGTTATAAATGAGTCGGTGTCCATATAAATTATTTTAGATGATGGACATTTCTCAATAAAAAATTGTAATAAAACTCATACAAGTATTAAATAGATTAGGACGGGCTAAAAAAAAGGGGGGGTAATTTTTATTTTGTTGAAACGCAAAAATTGTTTGCTGAGTAGTGTAGTAAGAAAATTTGTAACGATTTGCTGAAAATACTAAAAGTCGGTGAAAACAGTAAAGCGCCACATTTGCACAAAACGTACAACTCACTTTAAATTCTTATTAGATTGCACACCTGTTGCACAAAACGAACAACGCACTTTTAAAATTCTTATTAGATTGATTAAAGAAATCGAAGTTAAGAAGATCACATTAGGTTCAGGAAATATTTTACTGAACGGTTACGGAATAGTGGCGCCATCTGTTCGCACAAAAGATACTCGAAGTAAATGAAATTCAATTTTACTGTAGCGCCGTCTATGTGTATGAAAGGATATGATGCTCTTAAAGAAAGTCTTTTAGGAATTTTTACAGTCCGGTTACGGAGGTGAAAACAGTAAAGCGCCACCTGTTGCACAAAACGTACAACTCACTTTAAATTCTTATTAGATTGCACACCTGTTGCACAAAACGAACAACGCACTTTTAAAATTCTTATTAGATTGATTAAAGAAATCGAAGTTAAGAAGATCACATTAGGTTCAGGAAATATTTTACTGAACGGTTACGGAATAGAGTGGCGCCGTCTTTTAAAAGATACTCAAGTAGAAATAATTTTACTGTAGCGCCGTCTATGTGTATGAAAGGATATGATGCTCTTAAAGAAAATCTTTTAAGTATTTTTTAGAAAGATGGCGCCATCTGTTCGCACAAAAGATACTCGAAGTAAATGAAATTCAATTTTACTGTAGCGCCGTCTATGTGTAAGAAAGGATATGATGCTCTTAAAGAATGTCTTTTAAGTATTGAAACCAGAAGTTGAACAAGGGAAGACTGATTGTACTGCGGCCATCTGTTGGTAATAAACCAAAGTAAAGGAAATGAAATTCCAACTAGAATTTAAAATAGGTACAAATGATCAAAGTAGTGAACTGAATATGTGAACTAATGCATTTAAAGAAGTTTTATTATTCCAACTAACTTTGTGAAAGAAGTCAAAGTAGTAAAATGAATTAAAAGAAGCCTTTTCCGAATGTGAATGTGAACTCATGCGTAAAAGGTGAGGTTACGTATCCTATTTTCTTACTACTACCCGCAAACAACGATTTTTCGCGTTTCAAGAAAATAAAATTACTACCCCCCCCCCCCCATTCCGTGATGATTTGGGAATATTGATTTTACAGGACAATTGCCCGCTGTCCTATTTTCTTACTACTTTAAGCTAAAGCTAAGCTGATCCCACAACTCATGCGCTACAATCGGGGTATGATCCCTATACCCTCACTTCAGCCAATTACATCACTTCTCTTACAAAAACCGAGGGATGAAATAAAAAATAACCTGTTTTCAATTTCAACCTCACCCAATGACAATGTGTTTCTCTAAGTCAGGGTCGCATTTTCAACTACCTGCTACAGTGCAACATCGCTAACTCATTTCAAAACTGTATAAATTCCTTGATTCGAATAATATTACGATAGAAACAAGTATACACTCGACTTACAAGCATCATCATGAGCCAAGAAGAAAGCATGGAAATCATTTTCATCGACTCGGACTCTGAAGACTCCATCGACCTCTTAATGACACCGCCAAACAAACCTGGCGATCGCAACAGTCCGATACCTCCACTTCAGGAAGACTCGTCTGACGCCACCCCCTCATCAACCCAGCCTGAGGGTGCCACCAACACCTCACAACAACACGAAGTCTCCTTCGAACCCGTTACAACGTCAACCCAAAACCAGCCTGATGACTGCAATAATACAGCCCTTTTATTTGGTGATCAAACCGCTGAATTTTTATATTCAAATACAGAGGGCGAGCGCAAGCCAATAATGGCTAATTGGTCATCAATCCTCCACGAATGCGGGCAAAGAGTATGTGTGGCCGAAATGGGTTCTTGCGATTGTGGCTTTTGCACTCACAGACCAATATCATCGCAACAACTACTATCGGATAGTGCTGACGTTATTATGGTAGAGGAAGAGAGACATTCAACGGACAGTGCTGACGTGGTTATGGTTGAGGAAGATAGTCTTTCGACTAAAATTAAACTCTTCATGCCCGATTCACAAGATAACGAAATTGTAAAATCGGCGGAAAAGATGGAGTTTATTGAACGTTTCATCCCCAGTTCACAGGATGAAGAAATAATAAAATCAGTGCAAGAGAAGGAATACATTGAACGCCTCATCCCCAGTTCAGACGATGAGGAATTACTTTATGCTGTACTCCAAGCTGAAAGAAGATCTAGTCTTGGCTTACCACCTGTTTAAGAATTCTATTTAATTATACTTACCGTATCAAATTTAAAAACATATAAATAAAGTATATCAAATTTAATAATCTGGTGTTCGACATTTTTATTGGGCAGAAACATAAACTACCACACATTTTTTACTTTCAGGTTTTACACCCTTGTCTATGAATTTTATGAACTCATGTCAACCTTTTTTAAAGAGGGTGGGAACCTGCTGTTTTTGTCTCTTAATAACAAAACACAGAGGAAATACTCACTTGCTAATGTATTTAAAGGAACGTACGATTCTAGCTGACTACAGTCAGTATAAAATGGTTTTGAGCTCCAAATACTTTCATCAGTCCTCTTCAATAGTGATTCGGTGTTACACGTTTACTCCAAAATAAAATTGATCAACAGTGCAGTGTATGAACAAAATAAAACAAAGACAAATACAAGACATTACAAAATATTATAAAAATTAAAATCATCAAATTATAAAACAATTAACATTATGAATTCACCAAAAGTTTATTGTGACTTGTGCGGTCGTACACTAGCTCTTGAGGTCTTTAGTGACCACTATACAGCCTGTAAAGGACCGGCTAATGCCTTCAATATTTTAATGGCATCGTCGCAAAAACAAAAAAAACAACTCATGAGGACAAACAAAGACAAACATGCTGTAACTCAACCAACATCGTCCAAACGCAATCGAGAAACTGGAGATCTTGGTTCCCATGATGATGAGCAGCCCACAACTTCTAAACGAGCAAGGGCCATGAATGAGGTATTGATGCGTACATTACATAAGAAGCATCCAGAAATTCCTGATGTGGATTGCGAAATATGTGGACTTAAAGTTAAAGCCAGCGCCTACAATACGCACTTGAGAACCAACTCTCACAAAGACAAGGTAGTAGCTCAAATGGAGAGGAATTCGAACGTTGTCTTAATAAGTCCTGAGACACGATTCCCTGCTCAGACATATAGAGTACTAACAGATCAATCGAGTACCATTGATGTTAAAGAGTTCTACTCTCAAATTAAGGCTGATATCATCCAACTAATTGATTTTTGTATGACAAAATACAGATCAATTAAGTTTAGCGTGACTTTGTTTGGTGATTACGTTAAACAAATCGATGACGGTACAACTGTTGAATCAGTTAAGCATTTTGGAACCCCATATACATCCCTGTACGAACAAGAGCTAATCGAGGAACGGTTAACCACTGTGTTTGACTACTTGGTTACAGCGAGCAGCGAATTCCAGGAAAAAGACAGTGGCTGGGCAATAAAACGTTTCAAGCACGTGGAAATCATTATTGTTAAATTGGAAAATATTCCTGCCAGTGGATATATTCCATTGCCCACAAATATAATGAAAAGGAACGCAACCATAAATGTCGATAATGATGATGTTTATTGCTTTAAATGGTGTCTTTTAGCAATGATTAAGTACCAAAGACTCGAGAGGGAGATCATCCCAATTAATCAAAAGAAGGAAAGAAGGAAACAAATTCCCTGTACGTCTGGATATTTCATTAATATTGAAGCTGACATAATTCGTTATGATGGATATATTCTAAATTTTACCGGAATTCAATTCCCAATAACCGTTAAAGGCATTAAGCTCTTTGAAAAGAACAACCCAACATTTAGTATAAATGTGTATGAGTTGGAAAAATCATCCAAAAAACCAAAATCAAAGCATACTGGAAAGAACGATGACTTCGATGTAGTAGGTCCTACTGTCCGAAGTAATGAAGTAAAGCCAAACCACGTAAACTTGCTTGGAGTTTACAACCCAACCCAATCAATGATGCACTATGCGTATATCACCAGCATGAAAACATTGACTAAGTCACAAAACGGCACTGGTAATAATAACGCTCAATTTTGTTATGACTGTCTAATGTATTATTCAAGTGATGATAAAATACATTCCAAAGCATGCGGAAAAGTATCTTCGAGCTATGCCAAAAAAGGAGAAACTACAAGCTTTATGAATTGGCATAAAAAACTTTCGCCTCCTGTAACAATATATGCCGATATTGAAGCTATTTTGGAATACTATCATCACGCAATAAACTCACCAAGTGTGTCATCTACAACCAAGGCACAAAAACACAATGCTTGCGCAGTAGCATTTCATGTTGTTCACCGCTATAATCCCGAATTAAACGAAATGTGGTCCTATGAAGGTAAGTTCATGCGCAAAATCTTCCTTGTTTTTATTTGATTAATCTCAAAATATATTTGCTACAGGTCCTGATTGTATGGCAAAGTTTTGCAATGCGCTAGAGGAAAAAACTGCTGCCCTATATAACCAGTACTGGAGAAAAGGCAAGGATCCTCTGCATGAGACAGTCATTGGATTTGAAGACAATCAACAAAACTGCCTGGCATGTGAGGAAGTTGCTAATGTAGATGACAGAGTGAAATTTTTCAGTTTTTTCACTGGAAGGTATGAGGGGTAGTTCATAAAAAGTGTGAAAGTTTATATAAGTTTAATACACCAACATTTCCAGTAGTTTTTCATAATTTATCGAGGTATGATATTCATTTGTTTATTACTGAGCTTGGTAAAAATTTATCAATTATTCCATGTAATAAGGAGTTGTACATTTCGATCACAAAACGAGTAAAAAACGAAAACGATAATTATAATATACAATTCATTGACTCTAATAGATTTTTGAACTCCAGCTTAGAGAAATTAGCATCTTATATGAATGTTGAGGACTTTCAAATTTTAAAAAAAACTTTCCAAGGTGAAAAATTTGATTTAATGCGCCGCAAAGGGGTTTTCCCATATGATTATTTAAATAGTTTTGATAAATTAAGCGATGAATCGCTTCCAAGCAGGGAGTCGTTCTATAATTCTCTTAATAACGAAGAATGTAGTGTTGAGGACTATGAATTTGCTCAAAAAGTATGGAGTACCTTTAATTGTTCTAAAATGTCCGATTATCTAAAACTTTATTTAGAAAGTGATGTTTTAATACTTTCAGATGTTTTTGAAAAATTCAGAACCATTTGTTTGTCAATATATAAATTGGATCCTGTAAATTATGTAACTGCCCCCTCAATATCTTGGGATGCAATGCTTAAATTTACTAAGATTAAGCTAGAGCTTATAAGCGATGGTGAGATTTATAACTTTTTAAAGCTAGCTGTTCGCGGTGGTCTTACTCAATGCACTCAGCGAGTTTCTAGTGCTAATAACATATTTTCCAAGAACCTGGATCTAGAAAAGTTAGCCAATTTTTTGTTATATCTTGATGCAAATAATTTATATGGATGGGCTATGTCACAATTACTTCCTATATCAGGATTTAGATTTTTAACTTTAAATGAAATAAATGATTTTAATGTTAAGGAAATGTCTACTGATGACTCCACCGGATATATATTAGAGGTTGATTTGAAATATCCTGAAAACATTCACGATCTTCATAACTGCTTACCATTCTGTCCAGAAAACAAAATTTCTCCTGGTGGTGGTAAGCAACTCAAGTTAATAGCAGACTTAACAGATAAAACCAATTATATCATACACTTAAAGCAACTTCAATTATGCTTAGAACAGGGTTTGAAAATTACTAAAATTCATAGAATCCTGTCGTTTAACCAAAGTAAATGGTTGGAACCTTATATAAATTTAAATACTACCCATAGAAAACTTGCAACAAACGACTTCGAAAAAAACTTTTTAAATTAATGAACAATGCCATATACGGTAAAACCATGGAAAATGTTGAAAAACGTCGTGACATTAAGTTAGTCAATGGATATGACACAGACCCCCAAAGTCTACAGTACAAAAATTTCAAAAAACTTATTGCAATGAACACTTTTCATAGTTTACAAATATTTAGTAACGACTTAGCAGCCATTGAACATAATAAAAGTCACATAATCTATAATAAACCGATTTATATTGGTGTGACAGTTTTGGAATTATCTAAGTGGTTAATGTATGAGTTTTATTACAATTTTTTTATTAGAAAATGTCCATCATCTAAAATAATTTATATGGACACCGACTCATTTATAACATCATCAACTGAAAATGTATACGATATGATTCGACAATATCCTCATCGATTTGATACATCTAATTATAGCTTAGATAATAAGCATCAAATCATACCAGCTAACAACAAGGAGTTGGGTCTAATGAAAGACGAAAATGGTGGAAAAATTATGACATCATTTGTTGGTCTAAAAGCAAAAGCCTATTCATATTTAGTAGAGGGAGAAAACCTACCAACTACAGTAAAAAAAGTAAAAGGGGTTAAAAGTAGTGTTGTTAAGAAACTAACACATGAAAACTACATTGAATGTATACGAAAAAAGAAAACCTTTTATGGAGAACAAAGAGTTATAAGAAGTAGAGGTCATACCCTTTATACAGAAATAATTAACAAAATAAGTTTAAATTATCAAGATGATAAGCGCTATGTAATGGACGATGGAATAACCACTTTGGCTTGGGGTCATTATAGTATTAGATAATATAATTTTGATATATAAGGTTTTGATGTTAAGACTATTTAATTTAAAGTAACAATTTAGAAATATATTTATTTGTTATATGATAAGTTGTACATAGAACCTATATATAATTTTTGGGGGTAAAGAAAATAAATTAAAAACACGTATCTATCAAATAAAGAACAAATGGTGTTTTAGTTCTTCAAAAGGTTTTTTTATTAATCCACGAATTATGAGTATCATCAAAGCCTAGCCACTTAACAAATACTTGTTTCTTGTCAGTTTTTAAAATTTTTTCAACCAAATATGCATTTTTGTCTTTAACTTTTTGAAGCTCAGGTTCATAAAACGACCCTTTAATAATTTCTTTATTAAAGTCTTCTAAAACATATGTGACTGGCTTAGTACATTTAATTTTTATAATTTTAAAAATTTCAGTAGTCCAGTTAGGTTCATATCCCTTAGCAAATATTCCTTTGTACTTGCTTATTCTTACGTGATCACCAACGTTAAACTTATGCTTTGGAAAAATTTTTGGAATATTATAAACAGTACGTAAAATAAATTTTTCATTTCTTTTGTAACATCAGTCGGTCTCATTTTAATGGTGCGATGATAAGTGTTATTGTATGTTGTTATTAAATGTTGTAATTTATGAATCCATTGGTAGTTTCCCTGCAAGCTAAACATTCGCCACATGATATTTTTAAGAGTTCGGTTGAACCGCTCACAGATTGATGCTTTCAAGTGTGTGTATGTATGATAATGATTAATGTTGTTTTCATTCATCAGATCCTTGAAACTCGTATTGAAAAATTCTTTGCCCTGATCAGAATGGATATTTTTAGGTTTGTGCTTAGAATATTTGAATATATTCTTAATCGCTGCAACGATATCAGTTGATGATTTAGATTTAACTGCAGCGGCAAATGCAAACTTTGAAAATGTATCTATAACTGTGAGTAAGTAACGATTTCCTTCATTAAATTTCTGAAAGGGAATCATTTCAACCAAATCGATCTGCCAGGTATCATGTAGTCCCTTTTGAACAAATTTTCTCCTAACAAAGTTTTTACGAATTGGTTTATGTATTTCTGAAACAACTTGTTGTTTACTCATTTTATTGACATTGAATAATTACACAATTATTTCTCTATTGCTTTGGACACTGCTTAGATAGTACTGTTTGCTTATATTCAATTACATCTCGTTTTAGCTCTCTAGTCATTTTCTTAGAAATCTCAAAACATAATCGAGTTAAATCTATTTGTACATCTTGATCGTGAGAAGCATCTAAATCACTTAGTTGAATATCAAATTTTTGTAAAGTTACACACTTAGGAACAATATGATTATAGTAAAGAAATGAAATTTGTTTTCTTAGTATTGTATTCCAACACAAAAATGTTGTAAAGAATATCCCTAATCTTAGGAATGAACGCCAAGATTCGCTATCAAACTCAATTTTATTACCAAATTGATTTATGATTAAAATGCACTGTTTATCTGATTTTCTAAATTTAAAATTACATTTAACTGTTGGAAGTAGTGGATGATCAATTATTGTATCCGGCATTAAAAACTCATACTGATCAAGTTTCAGTTGAATATATTCCTTGTATGTTATCAGTTGTATCCATTCATCTTTTTCTAGTCCAATGAAGTTATGCTTGTTTTGCTGCATCCAGATCATTGGGGCGAATTTTCGAGAAGTAGAAAAACCGCATTTAACTTTTAGATTATGTACTACATAGTATTCAAGACCAAAAATTAGCTCGTGATCTTGTTTCTTTCTAGAATCTTTATTTCTTTTTGCTTGAAGTGAGTCCATTTCCGATGGGTGCTTGTGCAACACTAACCGTAACTAACTATTGTGGCTCTATATAAAGCCCTCGTTTTAGTATCTCAATTCAGTCTGTTCAGTATCACCACACCGAAATGAGTAAAATTGACCGAAATACTTGTGTATTGGTTGACTTCCAATATTTAATTGGAAATAATAAACAAATTTTTGTCAAAGAGTTAGCATTTATGCAGGCTGGATCTGTTGTCCCTAACGTGTTTCATTTTAAACCACCATACAATATAAAAGAACTGGACGATGATACACGAAAAGCACATTTCACACTAAGGCAGAATGTAAATGGATTGGATTGGAGTGAAGGCGATATTCCGTATTTAAGTTTAATTGAAATACTCACACCTCTCAATAGTTTTGCAACAGTAATTGTTCGTGGTGAAGCAAAAAGGCGATTTTTATTAAAATATTTATCTAATAACATAATTGATATTGATATAGGTCAAAGCCTAAGTTCTTTACCTAATTACTTTACTAATTGTCGAATTCATAAAAAGTTACCAATTCGTTGTGCTGTAAATAATTTATTCAAGCTTTTTGTAATTTTAGAAAATTCAAAATACGAAATATATTTTAATGGTGAATCGTACGTTTAAGTAATTAGTAATCATTAGAAACTCTTCGTGAGAAGACACTCAGATAACTTTGCAATAACAATGGATCAATTTAAACGTCTTTTTGGATCGGACCCTAGTAAAAATGGATACATCAAACTAGTTTATTGTAATTACTGTGGATCTGATACACACTTTGAGGCTGCTTGTGCAAAAAAGCGCGATCAAGAAAAACCAAAATAGATTTAGTTGATTTTTATTAGATTAAAAATAAACAATAACTCAAACACCGTCTTGTTTCATATATTGTAATTAAAAGTGAATAAGATGTATAAACAGTTTAGCCATCCATTCACAATGCTAATAAGTGGACCGTCAGGATCAGGAAAAACTACATTTTTAGAGAATCTTATCAATAAAAAAAATGATTTGATAAGTGTTTCTATTAATCGAATAATTTGGTGTTATGGCGAAGAGCATGCAAAACCTAATTTTAAAGATATTGAATATTACAAAGGTGTTCCAGAAGAAATAGAAAATGAATCAAATGAACCAATTCTTATAATCTTGGATGATCTAATGATGGGTGCATTTAATAAAAATGTATGCGAACTGTTTACAAAAGGCTCACATCATCGAAATTTATCAGTAATAGTGGTTACTCAAAACATTTTTCATAAATCATCGCACACTAGAGATATTTCATTAAATACAAAATACATTGTAGTCTTCAAGAACCCCAGAGACAAACTTCAATTTCAATGTTTGGCCAGACAAATTTATCCAGAGAATTCAAATGAACTATTTCGAATATATAAGGAAGTAACAGATGAACCTCATGGTTATTTACTGATTGATCTTACTCAACGGATAAACGATCTTTTAAGATTTAGAACGGATATTTTTAATCCAGACTATTCGATTTGCTTTTGTGATGAAAATGGTTTACAAAAAGAGTCTAAAGCGCTTGAAAGCGAACAAACATTTGTTGTATGTTCTGAAAAAAGCTAGTAACAAACTTCGTACCGCTATTATTAGCAATAGTGACAATGAGTTAATAAAAACCCTAGCTGAGATTGTAAACAATACTCTGCAAGGAAATCATAAATTAACTAAAAATCGTCTTTACCTCATAAAAAAGTATAAAAATGCATTACGACATATTGCTTGTCCAAAGCGCTCAATACATTCAAAGAGAAAAGTTCTAATCCAAAAAGGAGGGTTCCTCCCAATATTAATTACATCGTTACTTTCGAGTATTTTCGGTAAATTACTACAACATGAATAGAAATGTAGGTAAACTAAGTAAAGTTATTGTTATGAATCCAAATACATATAGCAAGCTTTTAAAAATGATAGAGGTGAAGAAATAATAAATTTAAAATTCCTACCTATAATAAATAATAAAAAGATAAGTGACTTTGATAAATGGATAAAAATACGACAAGAGCTTAACTGTTATCAACATAAAAAAAGAAATAAGACCTGGAAACCTCAAACACCTTCACCTTTTTTACAACAAAGCAGTATAGGAACGCAAACTGTTGAAAATAATGATTTATTAGACATCAAGCCAAGCTCCTCAAAGACATTTAAACTTGATCATCACGAATTAACAGATGAAATGCAAAATAGTCTGCTAAAAGCATTAAACGCAGACAAAGATTTTATGCCCGACGCAAGCTCATCCCAGTCAAAACGGAAATTTTCTGACACATCTTTCTCTGCTAACCCATCAAAAAAGAAAACTGGAATATCTAAACAGATTCCATCTAATCCAAGACTTCGAAAACTAAAAGTTAACCTCAGAAAGTTAAAAGCGAATGCAAATCATATGCAAAATATTCAATATACTACAGGGCGAGAAAAGTTAAGCAGAGCTGTTCGCGCAGGAAAACCAATTCAAGTCGGTAAAAACAAAATTAATTGGATTTCACATAAATAAATTTATATTCAGATAATCAACAATGAGTAACAAAAACGAGTTTTTTATCACATTATTAAGTAATAATTCGTTAAGTATTTTTCCTGATAACGTCAAGTGTGCATTTACAAACCTTGTTAATATACCTGAAAACGTAACAGAAGATTGGGAAGTTGGAATTACTGATTTGTATCTAGACAACTTACAAAACATTCAATCCCACAACAGTAAGTCAAATACAACGCTGTCTGAAAACAGAATACTTTTAGTTTATACAGATATAATAAGACCACGATGTGTTGGAAATATAAGGTCGCGATGCCTTCGAGTTTTACATTTCAAAGGTCAGGAATCCATGTTTCAGTTTACTAATACTGAGTACTATCCGCTTGAAACATGTTCACCTAAAGATATTTCAATTTTAATCACTGACTTAAGTGGAAATAAAATACCATTTGTTACCTCTACTAACCCTGTTTTCCTTACGCTGCACTTCAGAAAAAGGCGAGAAATACTATAAATAATGCTGTTTTAGTATCGCATTAAGCATAATTAAAATTACCATCATGGAGAGACTTTATCATGATTATTATCATAACCAGTGCGGTGGAGGCTTAAGTCATATTGGTACCCTTTACGTTTCACCAGGAATAGTTCAGCAGGGACGGGGAATTGGAAATTTTTTTAGTGGTCTTTTTAAATATATTAAGCCACTTTTCTTATCAGGTGTCAATGCAGTTAAAAACCAACTTTTTGACACTGGAAACGCAGTTGTAAATGATTTCGGACGAAAACCTTTAAGAAATATTATTCAAGAACAAAGCAAAATTGCATTACAAAATCTGGCAAATAAAGCTATAAATAAGATGACACAATCTCAAAATGGATCAGGAAAAAAAAGAAATAAAAAGAAGGCTGCAACTCGAAAACGAGTTCATTGTAAGTCTAAGCAAGGACGTCGACATACACAGCCCCGCACAAGGAAAAAGAAGTCATTGAAAAGGATATCTGAACGTATAAAGGATATTTTTACTAAAACAAAATGACTAACCACATAGAATGCATGAAAAGCGAACTTGATTTGTTTGCTCCTCATCCAACTCAAAGTAGCATTTTGCGGACCGAAGAAGTTACATATAATCCAATTGCATCATTAGATTCAACTAGTTCAATTGAGTTTGTTTGTTTGGGTAATGGTGAATCATACAGAGACCTATCAAGTGTTTATCTAAGACTTGTAGTTCAACTAAAGGACCATACAAATAATAACATTACCGGTAATGCAGTTGGTGTTGTTAATAATATACTACATTCAATATTCAGAAGTTCATCGGTTTATCTAAATAACATTTTGGTATCACAAAGTGATAATAATTATCATTATCGATCATATTTGCAAACAATTCTTAACTACGGTAGTGATGCCACAACGAGTCACTTAACTACACAGGGCTATTATCCTAACTATGTTAGGCAAAATATTACAACAGATGGATATCAGACGCTAAGACATATGTTTCAAAATAGCAATAAAGTGGAACTCTTTGGTAAAGTTCATGGAGATATTTTTAATCAACCTAAACTACTGATAAATAACGTTGATCTAAGGATAACCTTTAATATTGAGAAACCTGCATTTTATTTGCTGGAAACGGATACAGAATCAAATCTAAAAATATTGGAAGCACAGCTGTTTATGAATCATGTAACAGTTAATCCAAGCATTCTGCTTGCTCATCATCACGTACTTCAAAACAAAAATGCTATATACCCATACAACAAAGTTGAAGTTAAGTCATTTACACTCTATCCTGGAAACAACACACTGTCCATCGATAATGTTGTTATTGGACAACTACCAAATTTTATTGCGTTTTGCATGGTTAAAAACAGTGCCTATTCAGGACATCGTCGACAAGATCCATTCAAATTTGAGAATTTTAAACTTCAGCGATTTAATTTATTAGTTAATGGTGTACAAATTCCGTCACAGGCTCTTGAGTTTGATTACACAACTCCTGAGAGTACTCAAAGCGCTCGTGCATATAACATGCTCTTTAAAGCAAATGGAATAAACCATTATGATAGAGGCTTACAAATATCAAAGGAAATGTTTGATAGCGACTGTTTTGTATTAGCATTTGACTTGACTGCTGATCGCTTAAATACAACGGTATGCTCAAATTTGATTTCTCAAGGAACAATTCGTATTGAAGGTCGTTTTGCCCAAGCATTAAGTGAGGCTGTAACATGTCTTGTGTATTGTGAATACGATTCTATGATTGATATTGACAAGCATCGAAACATCCGAATCATCTTGTAAAATGAATACCCTTCAAATACATAATTTACTATCGAGTAATGCATATACAAAACCAATTTTTAAGGGAGTTTTTCCATCAGATAAATTACCTTATCACATTTTGAATTATCCTGCGTTAATTATTGCTAATACCGATGGATCTATGCAGGAGGGAACCCACTGGGTGGCCTTTTTCTTTGAAACTGCTCGAAAAGCAGAGTTTTTTGACTCTTATGGCCAATACCCCAAGCAAAAAGAGTTTATTAAATTTTTAAAAACAAATGCTAAAAAATTTGACTATAACAAACAACAAATTCAAGGGTTCTTTTCAAGTACATGTGGACATTATTGTTTGCTATATGGCCTATATAAATGCAAAAGGAAAAAGCTAAAGTCATTCCTGAGGCACTTCAAAACTAAGGATTTCAATTTTAATGATAAGCTAGTATTAACCTTGTTCAACTACAATTTTAAGAAAAATAAGAAAAAAAAATAAACGATTTAATTTTACATAATTTTGAATGTTTATTGTGGGTTTTTTGTACACATACTCTTTCTTAATTTATAATAGCGAATCATAATATTCAAGGCATCATCTTGTAGCTTAGGCAGCAAGTGACATGTACATGTGTCAGGACCCTCAGTGGCTTCATCATCACTCCAAGGGCACAGTTTGTAGTGGAAACCGTACTTTGAGTATATCAATTCCTTTTCCTCCAAGTCCTCTAATGTTGCCTTCAGGTATTCCAGTTGCTGCTTGTGCTCTTCAAAGATGGCCCCATCAAACTGGTAAAGGAATACTTCGATTTGCTTAGAGTGCATCTTGTACTGGTTGACTTAAGACTGGGTTGTGTACAAAAAATGACTCTTATTTATATTTGAGAGATGACTAGAAAGTTCATTATTCTGAACCCTTAAACTCGAATTTAGCGGTACTATATCGCCCCTCTTCTTTCCCTTTATACACAACATATAAAATACCATTTTCCTTTAACTTCTTATATGGCGTCTTTGTTGAAAATTTTGTAACAAATCCTTTAGGTAAAAATATCCAAAGACATTTGCCATCCTTGTCTTTCAAGTAAAGAGCTATTTTTTCTCCAAAAGAAGTTTTTTTCAGTTGGCAATCCGTGATGATATACTCTTCTCCCACCAACAGGTTCTCTACCTTTGTGTAACCAATCACATCCTTTACGTCGTTTAGGGTTTCTAGGAACGCCTGTATGCATATGGGAGTGTTGGATTATGTATTTAACTACAAACACGAATAAGTATACATACCATTATTGAATAGGTGTGGTTGTTTAAGATCGAAATGGTTGAGGAGTTTAACTAGATGTTACTAAGTGATGTTTTCATTGAATCACCTCTTTTATACCAAATTAGATAGTACATTCTCATTTTATGTACTTGATCATATAATTAACCAATCGTGTCACTTTAAATATTTGATAGTCGACGATTGGTTCGAAAAACATAATACGAAATAAATGTTTAACAAAAAGAGATGTCACTACTATGACTTGGTTCTTAGTTTATTATATACTGAATTATATATATATATATATATATATATAAATACATTATATATGTATGTGATCCATTGGAAGTTATAAATAACGCTTTGATGAATTTTCTTTAAAAAGAAAATCAAAATAAAAAACTGATCAGTTTGATTTCATCATCAAGATGGAGAAGTTTACTTGCGAGCTGTGTGATAATAAAACGTTTACGCGAAAAAGCAGTTTAAAAACCCATGTTTTAAAGGCGCATAACTTCAGTCGAGAGAAAGCAGCAACAACTTATTATTTGTGTTATTTATGCAATAATTGGGTTGCATTCTACAGTCAATACGATTTTAAAATGCATATGCTACTTAAGCATAACGCCGAACTTAAAAAAATAAACAGCAAGATGAAATAAAATTCCTGTACAAAATGCGTTGTTTCTTTTAAAGTGATCTATAGATTGTATACAATTTCATTGGGATGACGAGTTCCACCTTCGAGTAAGTATAATCATAAACAAAATTGATTTTTAAACATTCCTTTACTTTTTAATATTCCTATTAACATAATTAATAAAACGAAATAGTACGTTCCTTTAAATACATTAGCAAGTGAGTATTTCCTCTGTGTTTTGTTATTAAGAGACAAAAACAGCAGGTTCCCACCCTCTTTAAAAAAGGTTGACATGAGTTCATAAAATTCATAGACAAGGGTGTAAAACCTGAAAGTAAAAAATGTGTGGTAGTTTATGTTTCTGCCCAATAAAAATGTCGAACACCAGATTATTAAATTTGATATACTTTATTTATATGTTTTTAAATTTGATACGGTAAGTATAATTAAATAGAATTCTTAAACAGGTGGTAAGCCAAGACTAGATCTTCTTTCAGCTTGGAGTACAGCATAAAGTAATTCCTCATCGTCTGAACTGGGGATGAGGCGTTCAATGTATTCCTTCTCTTGCACTGATTTTATTATTTCTTCATCCTGTGAACTGGGGATGAAACGTTCAATAAACTCCATCTTTTCCGCCGATTTTACAATTTCGTTATCTTGTGAATCGGGCATGAAGAGTTTAATTTTAGTCGAAAGACTATCTTCCTCAACCATAACCACGTCAGCACTGTCCGTTGAATGTCTCTCTTCCTCTACCATAATAACGTCAGCACTATCCGATAGTAGTTGTTGCGATGATATTGGTCTGTGAGTGCAAAAGCCACAATCGCAAGAACCCATTTCGGCCACACATACTCTTTGCCCGCATTCGTGGAGGATTGATGACCAATTAGCCATTATTGGCTTGCGCTCGCCCTCTGTATTTGAATATAAAAATTCAGCGGTTTGATCACCAAATAAAAGGGCTGTATTATTGCAGTCATCAGGCTGGTTTTGGGTTGACGTTGTAACGGGTTCGAAGGAGACTTCGTGTTGTTGTGAGGTGTTGGTGGCACCCTCAGGCTGGGTTGATGAGGGGGTGGCGTCAGACGAGTCTTCCTGAAGTGGAGGTATCGGACTGTTGCGATCGCCAGGTTTGTTTGGCGGTGTCATTAAGAGGTCGATGGAGTCTTCAGAGTCCGAGTCGATGAAAATGATTTCCATGCTTTCTTCTTGGATCATGATGATGCTTGTAAGTCGAGTGTATACTTGTTTCTATCGTAATATTATTCGAATCAAGGAATTTATACAGTTTTGAAATGAGTTAGCGATGTTGCACTGTAGCAGGTAGTTGAAAATGCGACCCTGACTTAGAGAAACACATTGTCATTGGGTGAGGTTGAAATTGAAAACAGGTTATTTTTTATTTCATCCCTCGGTTTTTGTAAGAGAAGTGATGTAATTGGCTGAAGTGAGGGTATAGGGATCATACCCCGATTGTAGCGCATGAGTTGTGGGATCAGCTTAGCTTTAGCTTAAAGTAGTAAGAAAATAGGACAGCGGGCAATTGTCCTGTAAAATCAATATTCCCAAATCATCACGGAATGGGGGGGGGGGGTAGTAATTTTATTTTCTTGAAACGCGAAAAATCGTTGTTTGCGGGTAGTAGTAAGAAAATAGGATACGTAACCTCACCTTTTACGCATGAGTTCACATTCACATTCGGAAAAGGCTTCTTTTAATTCATTTTACTACTTTGACTTCTTTCACAAAGTTAGTTGGAATAATAAAACTTCTTTAAATGCATTAGTTCACATATTCAGTTCACTACTTTGATCATTTGTACCTATTTTAAATTCTAGTTGGAATTTCATTTCCTTTACTTTGGTTTATTACCAACAGATGGCCGCAGTACAATCAGTCTTCCCTTGTTCAACTTCTGGTTTCAATACTTAAAAGACATTCTTTAAGAGCATCATATCCTTTCTTACACATAGACGGCGCTACAGTAAAATTGAATTTATTTACTTAAATTGTAAGTAAATGATTTACTGGTATCTTTTGTGGAAAGATGCGCACGGAGTATTTTTGTGCGAACAGATGGCGCCACTATTCCGTAACCGTTCAGTAAAATATTTCCTGAACCTAATGTGATCTTCTTAACTTCGATTTCTTTAATCAATCTAATAAGAATTTTAAAAGTGCGTTGTTCGTTTTGTGCAACAGGTGTGCAATCTAATAAGAATTTAAAGTGAGTTGTACGTTTTGTGCAACAGGTGGCGCTTTACTGTTTTCACCGACAGGTGGCGCCACTGTGCCAGGCCAAAATTCCCGTTATCCTATTTTCTTACTACTACCCGCAAACAACGATTTTTCGCGTTTCAAGAAAATAAAATTACTACCCCCCCCCCATTCCGTGATGATTTGGGAATATTGATTTTACAGGACAATGCTCTGCTGTCCTATTTTCTACTACTCACATGGCTTTTAGATGGCTAAATTTGATAGAAAGCCCTCTGGTCGGATCGCGCGATGGGCATTGAACCAACAGTTCCAATTGATGTCAGTTATCGCCGAGGAAGCTAAACATAGTGGCTGACGCGTTGTCAAGGCAGCCACAGTTCTCCAGCAGGCATAAGAGGAACCCCACATTGCAAATGGTTGGCTGGCATGATGACCAAGCGTACGAGAATCCGGAGAAATACGCCGACTACTTCATCGAAAACGGGCAATTATACCGCCGGTTGGGGCACAGAGCTGACGACGAGGATTATTCCCGTGGAAGCTCTGTGTCTTCATCGACCAACGAGTTCGAGTGCTACAGGAAAGCCACGACGCTCCGACCGCGGGACACCTCGGAGTGCGTAAGACGATAACGCGACTGATGCAACGGTACTACTGGCCGGGCATGTTCAGAGACGTGAGTCGATATGTCAGGCAGTGCGAGTCTTGCCAGAAATTCAAGACCCTACAGACCAAGCCCGCAGGTAAGATGCTGACTCGCCAGACCACAAGGCCGTTTGAAATCCTCTGTGCCGACTTTGTTGGCCCGTTACCCCGCTCGAGACATGGCAATACTATGTTGCTGGTGTTCCACGACACTTTTTCGAAATGGGTCGAATTAGTCCCCTTGAGGAAGGCCACCACCGCCCACTTACAAAGGGCATTCAGAGAGCGCATCCCGTGTCGCTTCGGAGTGCCTGGAAAGTTCGTCTGCGATAACGGTGCCCAGTTTGCCAGCAGGTCGTTTAAAGCTTTTCTTAACGACGATGATAGCTCAGTACATCAAAGGAGACCAAAATACGTGGGACGAGCTGTTGCCGGAGATATCATTGGCCATCGACACGAGTGTGTCCGACTCGACGGGATATTCGCCTGCTTTCCTCGTCCAAGGAAGAGAACCGAAGCTACCTGCTACACTATTCGACGAACTGGCCCCTGAGATGCAGGTCACACCCGACGACTCCGTAAGAAAAGCGACACACTTGAGGGACATTTTCGAGATAGCACGCCCAAGAGCAAGGGCGACATGACAATTTGCGACGAAGAGAATGGCGGCCGACTCTTGATTCGTTAGTCCTGTTGCGCCAACACCTGTTATCGAAAGCTTCAGAAGGGTTCGCGGCCAATTTGTCTCCCAAGTTTAACGGTCCATACCGAGTCAAAAAATTCGTCTCCTCAAGCATCGTACGTCTACAACGACCGGGAGAACGGAAGTGCCGGATTGCCAATATCACACAGCAACGCCAGAGGGATAGGACGACCCCGATCCAGCCGACGCAGACCCAGAGGGTGAGAGGCGAAAGAATTGAGGTAGTCTTAAGTTCATTGAATTGTATAAATAAGGCCATTTAGTAAGCTGCACCGATAGGTAGTTAGGGCGGTACTTATGACATTCTAGCTTATAGTTAACTTTTACAGATGGAGGACGACGTGGAGATCATTAGCATCAGCGACAGCTCACAAGACACAGAGCCGTTCGTCGACTGGTTAGCATACAGCGCAGATGACCACCCGGTCGTGGGAGACCCGATGGGCGACCCAAGCCTAGAAGGGGATGAGGTTGACCCCCGCTATTGGTCCGAAGATAACTGGTTCCCTGGGAACAGAGAAGACGACGACACAGAGGGCCCGCCAGTCGTGGAAGATTTGCCCGATTACCAAAGCGAAGAAGAGACCGAGTTCGACTTTCCAGAGCCCCGGTATGCCCAGAGCGCCCCCGACCCGGAAGATGTTCCTTGGACCAGCCGTGACCCTCCCCGCAACCACTTGGCATACGACCGTACGCCTGGCCCGGAAAGACCAGCAGTTCGTCAAACGGTGCAACACACGCAGGAGCGTAACGTAGACATGTACGACGGATACGTCGTGTTGCAGAGAGTAGAGGTCACGACAATCGTCCTGGAAGCCCCGGGAGCTCGAGGAAAAGCCCACCATCGCCACCACCGGCTGGGTTTAACGAAGGGGCCCGGATGCCCATTCCTGCAATTTTGGGACCAGTTTCGGACGGCCGAGACTCGCCCCCTAGGAAACGAGCTCGCGAATCCTGTGAAGCGGAACCGCCTCGCCCGAAGACCCCAGAAACCGCCGCCTCGTCGACGAGTGTTAACCCAGAAGGACAGGCCGAGATGATGGAAATATCCTCGTCGACTCTGTCAACAGCCGCACCCGAGAAAGATAACGATCATTCGCAACTTACGCCACAGAGCGAGGGCCCTCCGATTCTCCCCCGAGGTTTTCTAGAGCAGGACGAACCGCCAACGGGAGAGGTCACAGATACCCCAGGGCTGCTCTCACCGAAGGACGCCGAGGAGGTGGGCCTACGGATGTTCGATCGGTCTGATGCGTCGGGCGAGAGCGATTTGGAAGACGAAAACAGCGGGACGCCCGTCCGTCCTTGTGTGACAGTCTGGATGTCCCCGATATCTGAGGGAGAAAAGGAGAGTCCCCGTTGTTCCGTCGCCAATTCGTCACTGAGTCTCGTTGGGAAGTAGACCCCCTCAGCAGTTTTCCATGCGTGAGTCTCCGCCGCATTGGGAGCCGGGGACCCAACCAAGGCAAGAATGCTTTGAACGCTGGGGTGTGACGTACTCCCTCCCACGTCACAATAAGATATCATAATAGGTTTACATTAGGTTAAGCTTTAGGTTAAAATATAGTTATTAAACCGGCCAGGAGCCAAAATACGCACAAATCCCGCAAAGCAGCTGAAGCTGCGAGTGTCACCGCCAAAATGCGGGATTCAGTCGGCAACGCTTGACACTGCCGAACCTACGCGGGTGGACAGACGGTTCAAATCAAATGGTATGTAGTCTTAATAATATTTTAATAGATGAATTGCGTGCGCGCTGTGTAGGCTTTATCTTGCATTATGCAGGGTGACATGAATTCTTCCTACAGCAACAGCTATGCTTTACTTCGTATTGTTACTAAACAGTGGTCAGCTCTAATAGTAAGTACATAGTACACTTGAATGCGCAAAGTTTAGTGAATAAGATTGAAGAATTTCGATATTTATTTGTTAATTCGAATGTAGATGTCATATGTGTATCTGAAACGTGGTTTGTGTCTGATTTGTGTGATTCAATGTTTTCATGTGATAACTATGTTCTGTATCGTTCTGATCGTAGAGACCATGCTGGAGGAGTGGCAGTTTATGTTAAAAAAAAGTCTTAGTTCTAGAGTAGTATGTAAGCAACCGTCAGGAAATGCAATGGAATGGATATTTATATAAATTATTAGCAAAAGAAACCAAAGCAATATTTTAGTTGGCTGTATATACAGACCAAACCGCAATACAGAATATAACGAACTAATTGATCTAGTCTCTACACTTTCAGTAGACTATAATGATATAATTTTAACCGGAGACATGAATTCAAATATTCTGCGGGAAACGCATCTATTAAATAATATGAAATCTCTTGGACTAAAAATTGTAAATGATCAAACTCCAACGCACTTCACTAGTACCTGCAATACACTCTTAGACGTATTCTTCGTAAGCAACTTTGACAAAGTTCAATGTTATGACCAATTTTCTGTTCCAGTCTTCTCCAAACATGATGTCCTGTTTTTGTCTTATGATTTGTATGCGGACCACAATGAAAGTCGAATTGAATACAGGGATTTTAAAAATATTGACCGTGCTTTGTTGACTGCTGATCTGTGTATGTGTGACTGGACCTCTATTTATAATCTACCAACTCCCAACTTGACCTTTTCACAAACAACCTAATATTTTTATATAACAAGCATGCTCCGCTCAGACGAAAATCACTTCGCACTAACTTACGGCGCTGGTTCAACAATAACATTAAAAAACTGATTGATCTTCGAGATAAAGCTTTTGCTAAGTGGAAGCGTTTCAAAACTGATCAACACCACAGACACTTTAAATTGCTAGGAGGAAAAGTAACGCCTCTGATTAATTTATCTAAGAGAGAGTACTACTCTGATAAGTTTTATAATGCAGAGACGAGTGCACAAACATGGAAATTCTTAAAAGAACTTTGCGTCGGCAAGTCTAAGCCTCAAGCCAGCTTGAACATAAATATTGACGAATTAAACATACAGTTTATTAGATCTCATGTACCTGAAGTGAAACACAATACGTACCTGAACAGTCAACCTTATAAAACATGTGATAATAGTTTTAGCATTATGTGTGTTAGTCAATGTGATGTCCTTGAATCTATACTACAAATAAAATCCAATGCTACGGGTTTAGATGATATTAATCCCAAATTTTTAAAAATAGTTCTTCCCCTTATCCTTCCCTACATAACACATATATTTAATACTGCCCTGACTACATCCACATTCCCCGATTCTTGGAAAGCTGCTAAATTATAGCTATACCAAAAAGTGCCAATGAGTATCGACCAATCTCAATATTACCATTTCTCTCAAAAGTACTTGAAATTTTAATGGCAAAACAAATTAATACTTTTATGCTCACCGAGAAACTTTTTAATGACAATCAATCTGGATTTAGAAAAGGACGAAGTTGCACAACGGCTATTATAAATATAACAGAAGAAATTCGAAAAAACGTAGATAATGGTCATATAACATTTTTAACACTTTTAGATTATAGCAAAGCATTTGACACGGTAAGCCACGAAATTCTATGCACCAAATTAAAGAAACTGTACATGTTCTCAAGCACGGCTGTGAAATTCCTGCAGTCATATCTCCGCAGAGCGGCGACAGGCTGTTGTCACATCAAGCGCTTCTTTGTCATTTTTGACTATGAATCGTGGTGTCCCGCAGGGATCGGTTCTTGGACCTCTCTTGTTTTCTAAATATGTAAATGACCTACCAAGTGTTTTGTCAAAGTGTGATGTGCATATCAAGGCTGCAAACCTCTAAAATTTTGCAGAAGGTTCGGTCCGGGGGTTCAAACCCGTTGTAAAGTGAAAGGTCCGGTTCGCGGACCAGTTCTTGGAACCCCTGAACCCAAGGTTTTGGTTCGAACCTCGGTTCGCTTGAATATACAAGATTAGTTTCGATTTAAAAAATATTTATTTTTTAAGTAATTTTCCATACTTGATAATGTAATTTTAGTTATCAAATTTTATTCGCTGACATTTACAACATTTGAGAACTGCTTAGATTAAGTTATTTAGCATTGGGCGCATTCAGCAGATACCTGCTGCAGATTTTACATGTTGAATACAGTGATTGCCGATTGAAATCGGAAAGTTTGACAATCATGTATGTTGAATAGAAATCGAACAAAACGTATGATTGGTTAACGATTGCTACGTCAGCCTGCCTTTGTTCAGACATTCATATGAATTTTTCGATTTAACAATTCCATAAATATCTGAGATTGTGTGTGAGTTATTTACAATGATAAAAATTATAAGGCCACAGAACATCTAAAGTCTGTAATCAATTTCATTCAGCTGAAACTCATCAGCTATCGCAAATCGTAATCGCTAATCGGAATTACCTGCTGAACACGCCCATTATATCTTCTAGGAGCTGTTCATCTATGCTAGCTCTTAGATTAGATATATTAAACTTAAAGGCCCGTTCAACTGATACCTGAGTTGCTGGAACAGCAAGTATAGTCAGGGCAAAATTTGAAAACAATTGACGATGTATGTTCTCTTGGACATACATGGAAAACAATTCTCTATAACATCATTTACACCTTTTATATTTAATATTTATGTGTTTTCTATTGCTTTCATAAACTTCACTTCTTCGCAATCCGACGTTGTCATTTAAGGTTGAATTTTGAAAACTCTCATTAAGAATTTGTTTTTGATGCTTCGGCATATCTGTCATATCAAACAAATAGTGCGAACCCAACTACTGTCAAACTAAATTTCCTTTAAAAAATCATTAACAACTAAAATTAGAGTGTGTGCAGCACATCAAACAGTAGTTATAGAATCCTCCAGGTATTCTATTGAGTTAATTTGGAGCACACTTCGTCGTAGGTTTGGAGATTATTTTCTATATTTCCCTGTATGCGTTGGAAAAAATACATAATTTGGTGAACCGAACCTAATTTTTCGAAAAAGTGGTCCGGTTCGGGTTCAGGTTTGAGGAGTCCAAAATATTCGGGGTTCGGTTCATGGTCCGGTTCGTCGGACCCAAAAAACCCGAACCGAACCGGTTCTAAGGGGTTCGGTTCAGGACCGGTTTGCAGCCTTGGTGCATATGTATGCGGATGACGTTCAGTTGTATGTTAGCAGTCCTTTGTGTAAAATAGATGAGTGTGTGCATGACTGTAATAGCGAACTATGTAGAATAAGTGAATGGGCTGAAAAAAACGGTCTGGGATTAAACCCATCCAAATCAAAGTGTCTAATAGCACTAGTTTACAGCCAAAAAGACCCATTTCTACTGAAATTTTTTTTTGGTGTAGTTTGGAATGGTGATCTCAGAAATCGATTTCAAAAATTTTTTCATGGCTCTGTTTTTGAAATATGAATTTTTTCACTTTTTCGGTAGGTGCTCTTACATTTTAAGTCATATCTGACTTCATAATTATCAGATAGAGTTAAGCAAGATATGAATCGAAAGGCAATTGAACTGCCAATAATTGCGTAGAACATTGTTTTTAAATCGGCTTAGTAGTTTGGATACAATAAACCAAAAGATTTCAAGAAATAAATTTTTTCGCAAAAATGCAAGAAATTTCATTTTTAAACGACTAGAAAAAATATAAAAAAATTCAAAAAAATTACTTTTAATTTTTCTACTTAAGAATCGCACTTTTACGAAGAAAACCAGATAACGATTATCAAAATCTATGAACAAACACAGGAGCTGTGAGCAATTTAGTGCAAAAAAATGTGGTATTTTTGTGATTATTCAAAAATAAATTTCCCTATGCTTCGACTTTTGTTCGGTTCTTGATTATAATTTTTGTTCTGGGTTTTCGCTAACTTCATAAAGTGATCAAAAGTCGAAGAAAAATACAAGTTTATTTTTTGTGAACACACAATATACCAGAATTTGAATGTTATTTCCTCTACTCAATTTGATCCATAAACGGTACGTGTTACACGATTTTCCTCACCAATACCTTATTGTCTTCGTAAAAGTGCGATTCTTAAGTAGAAAAAAATAAAAATAATTTTTTTTGGATTTTTTTATATTTTTTCTGGGCGTTTAAAAAATGAAATTTCTTACATTTTTGAGTAAAAAATTGAATTTTTGAAATGTTTTGGTTTATTGTATCCAAACTACTAAGCCGATTTAAAAACAATGAAACAATAAAAAAAAAACTCATATTTCAAAAACGGAGCCATGAAAAATTTTTTTTAAATTGATTTTTGAGATCACCATTCCAAAGTACACTATAAAAATATTTCAGTTGAAATGGGTCATTTATTTTTTTTATTTTTGTAAGCTAGTGTAGTTAGCAATAAAAACTTTGATTTCTCCAGCTTGCCACAGCTAACAATAAATAATTCTGCTATTAAATATGTAAAACAAGCAAGGAATTTGGGATTTGTGTTTTCAACAACTCTCACATGGAACGATCATATTGTTGGATCCGTAGGCAAGTTGTATGGGCTACTCAGAAGCCAGAATGTTATTAAGCACTTCCTACCAGTCAAGATTCGCTTATTGATAGCCAAGACCCTCCTAACTTCTGTCCTCTTCTATGGTGTTGAAGTATTCAATAACTGTGATTCAGCAAGTAAAAGTAAAATACAAGTAGCCTTTAACAACATAGCACGGTACATATACAATAGAAGACGAACTGATAGAATATCTGACGTATCCGTTAATATATTTGACTTACCCCTACAATCGTGGATGGATGTGCGAAGTCTTGTTTTATTACATAAAATAGTCTGGACAAAAGAACCCTCATACCTATATGAAAAACTTAACTTTAGCCTTTCAAGAAGAACAAACAACATTGTGTGTCAAAAGTACAGACTGTCAGTTTCGGAAAGACAATTTTTCATCCATACTGTTCGCTGTTGGAATCGATTACCCCACAATATAAAGACTATAAGGAACGCCACGCAATTTAGGCTTAGAATAGAAGAACACTTACGAACTGCAAACATTTGATTCGAGGAAACCATTAGTTGATAAAGGAATAATAACATTTAATATTAAGTATATAATTGAACTGTTTAATTTTGTATGTTAACGTTAAATGATGATATTGATACATGTTTAGGTATAAGCTCGCATTTAAGTAGGTTATCTAAAATATTTAAGTAATTTTCAACCGTTGTGACTGGCGCAATAATTTATAAGTATTTTGTACTTGTAGCGTCAGGATGTCTTGCCAATTAAACAAACAAACAAACAAACTGTCAACCAAACTTATAGCAAACCACCATGACGAAAATTTACCTTGTCTTTATTTTCTTTTTTTTTTTTTATTTTTAATAAATTTTTTTATTTAAATTAAAATAAGATTAAAACTGTGCAAAATATTTAATATATAAAAAAAAAATAAAAAAAAAAAAAAAAAAAAAATAAAATTTTTTAAGCAGAAGAAGAGAGGTTACTGGTTCAAAAAAAAAAAAAAAAAAAAAATTAAAAAAAAAAAAATGGGAGATTTTTTACAAAAAAAAAAAAAAAAAATTTGGTAATTTTACACAGAAAAAGAAAGATAAAAAAAAAAAAAAATAAAAAAAATTTTTTTTTTTATGGAAGGGGAAAATTTAAAATCCGAAAAAAAAAGATTATTAAAAAAAAAGTTTTTTGAGGGAGGCAAATGTATATATTCAAATATTTCGTCATTGCGCATATATGCGCTTAAATTGTTAACTCTATTTAAATATATAAACAATAACACTGACTTCCACATAAGCACTTTCGGTAACCCGGCGTAATCTTGCTAGTTCTGCTCCACGAAACACAATAATTGAGAACATGTTATATTAAAATTATGTAGCAACATTCACATTAAATACAGCACGAAACAAAAGTATTTATAATTTAAGCACAGTACACTGAAAATACATACCTTTATGAGTATTTCGCATATTTTGAAGCGCCATAATATGCAATCCTATTAGAATGGCTAATAATCAAACATTCACAAAATTTCAAGCACAAACAAGGCACAAATAGCACAAACTGGTCACTTTAACGGGCTGTCAAATACCAAAGATAGGCAAAAAAAATATTTCTTGATATTTTTATTTAGGGTAGACATTTATTTAACGAAAATAATAATAAAATTATGAAAATACAAAAAACATTTTGGACTTTATGACAAAAAAATGGGAATTCCGCCCAATGTGCAGTGTGTAGAATCGAGACTCGCTGATAACTCAAATTTCGTACCCAAAGTAGGCCTTGAAATGTATTACAATTTGTATTCTATCGCCCTGAACACAATTTGATTTTATGATGTTAGTCGTTAATTGGCGTCGAACTTGAAACGTCGTCTTAGGTCATAATTTATTATTTTCTCTTTATTTATTCTTCTTTTTATTTTATATTCTTGAGATAAAGGTGAATTTTCCAAAAATCACAGCGTCTGAGCTCAACCATTTTTTTTTAGAAATTCTCATTGAATAGATGTTCTTGCACATAGCGGGTTCCTAGTAATTTGGCATATAATGCAGCCACCTCCTAATCTCGTTCATTGAGTTTCACTGCCTTGTGTTCATAGTTAAAGTTCACTAATCTGGACAAGGGTTCATAGGCGGATGGCAGCAGTGGCCCTTGATAACTTATAGTTTGCCGTTTGTTTGATACAGTTGATGAAGTAGAGATCCCGGTAGATTAGTTACTTAGTAATCGACGCGGACGAAGCCTGGATGTCCAGATGGATTTCTTTCTTTCTTTCTTTATTGGCTAATCATCCTAACGCTACAAGAACATTATACTTATAATTTAGAGCGCTAGTCACAAAAGTTAAAAGGTTGTATAATAAAACATTTATAGTCCCTACTTAAATACTATCTTTAAGCTAAACATTTAATGCACATCTATGCTTTACATATAATAAACATTAATAATTAAAAATATTGGTTTGTGGTTCGTAGGTGTGATTCTAACTTAGTCCTAAATGGTGTGGCGTTTCTTATAGTCTTAATTTCATGTGGTAGTCGGTTCCAACAGCGAACAGCATAGATAAAGAAGTGTTTTCTGATAATGCAAGCCTTAGTCTTTTACACACAATATTATTTGTTCTCCTTGAAATACTGAAGTAAAGTTTCTGGGAAATGTACGAAGGTTCATAAGTCCAAACTATTTGGTGTAAAAGAACTAGACTTCTCTCGTCCATCCACGATTGCAGTGGTAAATTAAATATATTTATAGAAACGTCAGATATTCTGTCTGTTCGTTCTTATTGTAAATGTAACGTGCTATATTACTAAACGCTACCTGAAGCTTTCTTTGGCTCTCTGTATCACAATTGTTAAAGACTTCAACTCCATAAAAAAGAACAGACGTTAGCACAGTTTTGGCTATCAGCAACCGACTTCTGACTGGAAGAAAGTTTGCCTGTGGCTCTGAGAATATCGACCCCTGTGCGCGGAAAAATCGTATGTGCCAAAAACTAAATTTTACAGGAGAGGCTTTTTTCTACTTTTCGATACGATGGCTGGCAACATCACTACCAATTTTTAGATGAGCAACATTTATCAATTTATTTAACTCTACTCATAACAAATTTTGTGAAAAAACTGATCTTTTTCCTAATAACGGGTTTTTGGCACATACGATGTTTTTGCCCACCAACTTTTTAAGTGCATCATCAAGTTTGGCACTTACGATAATTTGTTAAATAGGTCAAACTGTACAAAATACATGAAAACAAAATAAAAAGAATATTTTTTTATGAAAAATAAAATATTCATCATTTTTATTTCAAGTATGTACTTATAAAAGTAAAATAAAGAAAATTTTCAATTTAACAAAGTCTTATTTTAAAAAAGTAAATAAATAGATTAGTCTTCTTCGTCACTCTCAACCAAAGAGACTTTTAAATTTGACGAATGTTGCAGATTTAAGTATTCATCATGATATTTTGGTGTAATATTGGTGTAAGATGTTCAAATAATCTTCTTTTCTTGAACCATTCTAAATGCCAAATGATGACTTTTTCCCGCAGCTCACCTCACGTTGTCTCCTATTCTATAGGGAATCATATCCTGGACCGTATTTCGCATGTAAACGATCTTGGTATACTGTTTGACCAGAAATTGTGTTTCAACAGCCATATCGCAGCTACAGTAAATAAAGCCAAAGGTGTTTTGGCATTTATTAAGCGTTGGTCCAAAGAGTTTGACGACCCTTACACAACTAAATCATTGTACATATCCTTAGTACGCCCTATTTTGGAATACTGCTCTAGTGTTTGGGGCCCACAGTACAAAGAGCGGCAATCACTAATCGAATCTGTCCAGAAACAATTTTTAATTTTCGCTCTTCGCAATCTGCATTGGGACCCCAATAGGCACTTACCGCCGTACCGATCGAGGTTAAAATTAATCGATCTTCAATCTATGCATCACCGCAGAATATGCAATGGTGTCCTATTCGTCCACAAACTTCTTCTCGGATTGGTAGATTCTCAATCGCTCCTCACTTCTATAGAATTTACAGTACCCTCAAGGTTCACCCGTACATTCCGGCCACTACGTTTGACACTCTGCAGGTCCAACTATGCCCTTCATGAACCTTTTCGTGTCTTATGCTCTAATTATAATTCCCTTTCATTTATTGTTTCGTTTGAAAAATCTTTTAATGTTATTTTAAGTGAAATTTATGAACACCTTGAAGTATCTAATCTCTAAACCTATTACTCTAAACATCTTTGTATTACGATTACCAATTGTTTTTAAGTTAGCAGATCATTGTTAACCAAATAAATAAATAAATAAATAAATAACATACTATTTTTTAAACAAAAGGTTTTGTAAGTCAAAATATTTTTTGGTCGAAATACATATGGTATTATGTTATAATGATTTAATCTTCTCGGGAAAATTTAGATTGGAAATAGTTATATTGTAGTTCAATTGAACCAGATTTTTTCTAAAATTTGGCGATGTGCAGTATGTTCAATTTAATTTTACTGGGAAGTAATGAATTCGCAAATGACTTCCAGTTTGGAAAATCGGCATACCCCGTTTCTATGCAGTCGTAGCCCGATGGATAGGTTCGTGCGCTGCGTCACTAGGTGCCCAAATGGTTTCCAAAAAAGATTAAATTTCGCTATGTACGGAATCAATTGGCATCATAGTATGGCACGGAAATAAATATATACATAATTTTGATGATGTAAACAAAAGTCTTCGTTTTTTAAAAATATGCCAACACAGCTATTTTAGCTATATTTTGGTTTTGACCAGCGCAACTGTAGCAGAATAGGCTGATAAGACTATGATAAGTAGAGCTGGAGAAACATCGATGTCTACGTACATCGATGTTTTCGATGTTTTATCAGTAAAACATCGATGAAACATCGATGTTTATTGAAAATTTTAAAAGTCTGGTGATGTAGCTTACTAAAGCATTTTTATGCTTGAGATTAAATTGAAAATAAATAGAGAATATATGTAATATATATAAATTTTATAAATTATAACAGAAGGGACCTACCTTAACACACTCACGGTCAAAGAAGGCAACGTATTTATATACTCTGACAGTCAAGCCGCCCTCAAAGCACTTGACTCTCATACAATTACTAAATGTCGACTATCTCTCAACGAGATCGCACGACATTTTAGTATACACCTTATATGGGTACCTGGACACCGCAACATAGAAGGTAACGAGTCTGCAGACAAACTGGCCAGAATAGGAACCACCATCGAGCTCCTTTCAGAGAGGAGTACGATAGGTATGCCTATGGCGACATTTAAGCTCCACATAAAAGCTGAAACACTGAGTCTCGCTACGAATCGGTGGAAAAACCTTTCCTCCTGTGCAGTAGCGAGGCTTACGTGGCCAACATTAGACCAAAAACGTACTAACACACTTTTACGTCACAGAAGAGAACACATATCACTTCTGATGGGGACTCTGACAGGTCACTGTCTTATTGGCAGACACGCAGCACACCTAGGCGTCATTTACCATGACTTTTGCAGAAGTTGCGGACACGAAGAAGAGGAGGAATCGGTACAACACCTTTTGTGCCATTGCCCCGCCTTGAGTAGAAGGAGACTCAGGACACTTGGTCAACCTCTGCTACTCAACCTCTCGGAGACATCCGGGCTAGAGATCCCAGCTCTACTCAAATTTATTCTGTCCACACAATGGTTTAGTAACGAGGACCCACCTCAGTATTAAAAAGGGTAAATAGGGAATAAATATGGCATCGCAATGGGCCCAAGGTGGCCTAAGTGGGAGAGCGACTCGTCGCTCTCAGCCATCACAACCTAAAACCTAAACCTAACAGAAGGGACATTCTAGGGTTCTAGATCAAATATTTCTTTTTTAATAATTTTAAAATTCTTTTGCATTTGGCTGCCGTGAGGTCGGTGGAGAGTTACAATTAAATGTAATCAACACAAATCAACAGAGATTAATTACAACAATTTGGAATAACAACACAAAATGTTGATTTGTGTTGATTACATTGAATTGTAACTCTCCACCGACCTCAAGCCAGCGAAATGCAAAACTTTGACAAAAAACAGGTCGCAAATACCCATATAAATATTTTTAAAATTATACAGACTGTCAGTTTTGGAGAGACAATTTTTCCTCCATACTGTTCGCTGTTGGAATCGATTACCCCACGATATAAAGACTATAAGGAACGCCACGCAATTTAGGCTTAGAATAGAAGAACACTTACGAACTGCAAACATTTGATGCGAGAAAACCATTAGTTGATAAAGCAATAATAACATTTAATATTAATTATATAATTGAACTGTTTAATTTTGTATGTTAACGTTAAATGATGATATTAATACATTTTTAGGTATAAGCTCACATTTAAGTAGGTTATCTAAAATATTTCAGTAATTTTCAACCGTTGCGACTAGCGCAATAATTTATAAGTATATTGTACTTGTAGCGTCAGGATGTCTTGCCAATTAAACAAACAAACAAACAAACCAACAAGCGAGACGAACGAGAGAGAAAGCTCCCTTACTACCAGCGTTGGAAGCTCCGCTCAGCGCCGTAGTGTGAAATTCTTCCCCTTGCAGCAAGCGTCGGTTGAAGTTGTGTTTGTTCACAACTAAAAACAACTTATGCATTATTGTACACCAAAAATGAGCTGGTTGCCTATACGGTACACTCAGAGAAAAAATCAAGCCGATCGTGCTTGAAATCAAGCCGATTTGATATCAAAAGTACGGTAAGACGGAATATTCTTGGATCCAAGCGGAAAATACTGAAATCAAGCACGAATTTCTAAGACTGAAATTCTTGGTTTGAAATTAAATCGGCTTCATATCAAGCATAGATCTTCTTGGTAGTAAGCATGGAAAGTCTCGAATTCAAGAATAGATCTTCTTGAAAAGAAGCATGAAAAGTCTTCACCTCAAGAGGAGATTTACTTGGTTGTAAGCATGGTGTTGGGTGTGATTAAGAGCGTTTTCTTAACCGCATGAAACTTCAGATCATGGGCGGTGCAATTTAAACAATTTCCAGAAAGAATCAACCGTCGCGTCTCATATGCAAAAGTGAACTCAATTTATTCTTAGAACTAACAACTCGCATAGCCTAAGCGAACAGAAGTCGAAGGCGTAAGAGAGGATTAGAACAGTTGACAGTTATATGTACATGCTTACAGTGGGTTCAGATAGTTTAACAATTCATTCAAATATAATAAGATTAGAAAACTTCAATGTGTGTATGAAAGAACTGAATATAAGATAAATATACGAAAAGTGGCCCAACATCCCGGCCCCATTGAAAGCACCCAGTTACTTTCAATCGATAGGTAGACGGGCCAGTTTGTGTATTGGGCGTCGAACGATTCCCTTGGTTGTTCTGACATCAACGACGCGTACATATCCATCCTTGCCGGGTACAATCGCCTCGATGCGACCCAGGAGCCATCGATGTGGAGGAACATGATCCTCGTGGATTATGACCATGTCGTTGATGGCGATGTTTGGAGACGCCTTGGTCCAGTTTGTTCGAGCTTGAAGTTCGTGAAGATATTCCGTTGACCACCGTCGCCAGATGTGCTGTTTGATTGCGCTCACTCGCCGCCAACGCTCCAGGTGGCCAAGATGCTCGTCTGAGGCTGGCCGTTCTGGAAGCGCACGCAATGCCTCGCCTGTCAGGAAGTGGCCAGGTGTTAGCGCAGACAAGTCGTTTGGATCTGGTGAATGTGGGGTCAATGGGCGAGAGTTAAGTATGGCTTCTGTCTCAGCCGTTACTGTAGCGAGCTCCTCGAATGTTAGCCGGGCATCCATCAAAGTGCGATTAAGTAGACCTTTCGCGCTCTTAACCGCGGCTTCCCAGAGGCCGCCAAAGTGTGGAGCCCTGGGAGGGATAAATCGAAAATTGACAAATTCATTAGCGCAATACCTTGTGATTATATTTTGGGCTTCAGTTTTGAAAAGGAATTCCTTCAATTCCTTTAGCTTATTGCAAGCG
Organism: Lordiphosa stackelbergi; assembly: GCA_018904235.1. Classification (NCBI taxonomy): domain Eukaryota; kingdom Metazoa; phylum Arthropoda; class Insecta; order Diptera; family Drosophilidae; genus Lordiphosa; species Lordiphosa stackelbergi. The sequence goes on along the minus strand of JAEIFU010000177.1, from coordinate 63,572 downwards.
CCTGCGAAATTTGTCGCGTTGTCGCAGAATATGTCGGTGGGCAGTCCACGTCTGGCGATCATGCGTTTCAATGCAGCTATGAATGCATCCGTTGAGAGGTCGGACACGACTTCTATGTGGACTGCCTTGGTGGCAAAACACACAAATATTGCGATATAGCTTTTGTAGGGACCCTTTCCCCTGATGCGAAAATATGTGGGAATTGGTCCGCAGAAATCAACTCCGCAGCGTGCAAAGGGCCTAGACAGCGTTAGGCGTTCGACAGGCAAGTTTCCCATCACTTGCTGTAGCATCTTGGGCCGATACCGCATACAGTGAAGGCAAGTCTTGACGACTCGACGAGCAACATCTCGGGCATTCACTATCCAGAATTGTAAGCGTATCAGTCCAACCAGCACCTTTGCGCCAGCGTGGTAGTTGGTGAAGTGAAGGTGTCGAACATAGTTGGTTACAAAGACGTCCTTCTTGGGAAGCATTATGGGATGCCTCTGGGGTTCTGGAACCGATGCGAGTTCCAGACGACCTCCTACTTTAAGAAGTGGGAATCCATTGGTATTCTGTAAGAAAGGAGAAAGAGACTTTAGGTGACTGCGAACCTGTTTTCCCCTTTGGAGGGCGAAAATCTCATCGGCAAAGTGATTCTGCTGCAAATTCCAGATAATGCAGTGTAAAGCCCTTTGAAGTTCTTCGGGGGATGGATGTTTCGTGTCGAATTTCGATTTCCTTGTTGCCTCGCCAAATCGAAACATGAAAGCCACTACCTTTAAGCAGCGTTGGTACGAGCTTATCTCGGAAAGCCGGTCCAAAAGATAGTTTGAGGTAGCCATGGTTGCGAATACCGACTTTCGTTTTTCCATCTCCAAAGCATCTGAGTCGAGATTTAAGCGGGCGTTAGCAGGCCAATTTTGAGCTTCTTGAAGTAAATACGATGGTCCTTTAAACCAGGCCGAATGTGTGAGTTCTGTCAGTGTGCATCCTCTGGAGACCAGATCAGCTGGATTTTGACGAGTTGGAACGAACCTCCATTGGCAATTCGAGGTGTCCTCTTGAATGTCAGAAATGCGATTTCCGACAAATGTTGAAAGCGTCGCCGAGTGTTGCCTGATCCAGTGTAGGACAAGCTGCGAGTCACACCATAAAAATGTGGCAGAAACTCGATCGCCGAAGACAGCCAAAACTTTGACATACAGTTGTGCCAAAAGATGTGCTCCACAGAGCTCGAGCTTAGGTAGAGATCTTTTCTTCGTTGGAGCTACCCTTGATTTGGAGGTAACCAAATGCACCATTATCTTGCCATCCTCATCGACCGTTCGTGCATAGATGCAGCATCCATAGGCGCGAATAGACGCGTCGCAGTAGCCGTGTAGTTGCAGCTCTCGTGTCTTTGCCTGCAAGCAAAATCTAGGGATTGACAGAGCCTCCAACGAAGACAGCGATGATACAAATGTGGTCCATGCTTGATGTAATGGGTGAGGAACTGATTCGTCCCAATTCAACTTGAGTAGCCAAAGTTCCTGCAACAAGATTTTTGCGATCATGATTAGTGGTGAAAGTAGTCCTAGCGGGTCAAACAAAGAGGACGCCACCGATAGGATGAAACGTTTTGTGATTCTTTCAGACTGGTCCTTTGGCCTGAAAGTGAATTTAAAGACATCTTGTCGTTGGTCCCAAATTAGACCGAGAGTGCTGGTTGTCGCATCGTCGTCTAAATTAAGATCTTTCATAGTTGTGTCGTTAACGAAGTCCTTGTGATTGGAGTGCCATTTTGCCAGCTCCATTTTTCCTGCCATGAGGATGTTTGTGACTTCGGTTTGGAGTTGTCGAAGGCGATCGAGGTTGTCTGCTCCGCATAGAAAATCATCCACATAGAAAGACGATTTGACCGCTTCGGCACCAATTTTGTATTTATCCGCTTGTTGATCAGCTAAATGTACCATGCTGCGAATGGCCAGGTGGGGGGCAGCAGCTGTTCCATATGTGACGGTTGTCAGCTCATACGTACAAAGTTCCTTGTCTGGAGAGTCTCTCCACAAAATGTATTGGAATTTTCGTTGGCTTGGATCTATCAACACCTGCCGGTACATTTTGACTATGTCGGCCGTGATAGCATACAAAAATGTTCGAAAGCGTAAGAGCAAAGAGTACAGGTCAGGTTGTATAGTTGGTCCAACTAGGAGCAGGTCGTTTAGCGATTTTTGTGATGTAGTTTTGCACGAGCCGTCGAAAACTACCCTCAGGCTTGTAGACGTGCTCTTCAATTTCAACACACAATGATGCGGGATATAAAAGTGCGCTTCATCTAGCAGCGGACTAGTAACCAATTTCATATGACCCAAGCGCTCATATTCTTGCATAAATTGTACGTATTGCGCCTTGAGATCTTTGTTATGGTTCAGACGACGCTCAAGGGCCATGAATCTCATTCGAGCCGTGTCGAGAGAGTTGCCGAGTAAATTGGGATCAGCTGTGAATGGTAAATGAACCACGACTCTTCCGTCTTCAGTTTGACGAACAGAGTCTGTAAACAATTCTTCACATTTTCTTTGCTCAGGCGTGTATTTGTCTGCAGGTTTCGAGACTTCCTCAATTTGCCACAACCGTTCCATGTTTTGGTTGATTGATTCGTCCAATGAGAGAAATGTGTTGCCGGTGCTTGCATTGCCGTTATTCCCAGCACGCCCTGAGACGATCCACCCAAAGAGAGTCTTCTGCAAGGTTGGCAAATGTGGGCCGAGCCTTATTTGTCCCACTGACAAGACATTGAAGAACGTTTCGGTACCGAGCAACAAGTCAATGCGGCGAGATTGATAAAACCTTTCATCTGCCAATGGAGCATTTTCAGGAATCTTCCATGAGGAAGTATCTATTTCTGAATCGGGTTGGTACGCTATGTGCGACGTAACGCAAAGTTGTATAGGCATTTCCTTCCCTCCTAGGCGTGATTTCAAGGTTGTGGATGTGGTGTGTTTAATGTGCGTGAGTGATTCTCCGATACTTCGAATATCTAGGTGACCTTTAGTGCGAGGGAGTCGAAGTCGTTGTGCGAAATCTTCTGAAATAAAATTAACTTGAGAACAAGAATCAAGTAACGCACGACCTGCCATAAATTGACCAGCGGAATCCTGCACTAGAACCATTGCGGTAGCCAATATAATTTGATCAGGACGGTTGTCCATATGTGTGTGCGCAACAGCTCCAGAGGTTACTTGTTGAGTTTGCGTAAATGTTCTGGCAGGCGGTGTGCTTGTTCCAGCAGAATCACGATGAAGCATTGTGTGGTGCGGTTTTGCACAGAGCCGGCACCTGTTAGAGGATGTACATTTTACTGCGTGATGGCCCTTGCCGAGGCAGTTTAAACATAGTGTGTGCTTTTTGACACATTCAAATCTTTCGGAAATAGCCATGTCTCGAAACTGCATGCACTTGAAGATCCTATGATCAGTTCTGGAGCAGATTGGGCATGACTGCGTGGCGCAGTTGAAGCTATGTCCCGTGCGTGATGATTGTTGTTGACGTGGTTTCCCAGCATCCTTGTGCGCGGTAGCGCTGGGCTTGATGGCGGACTCCAAGTGTTGGCAGTGCCGCTCAACAACATTTAGACATGCATTCCAATTAGGGATCGTTGAGAAGTCTAATGATTCATTCCATTTTTGTCTCGTTCCTTCATCGACCTTTTCCATGACGATGGCGATGAGCATGGCTTGCGCAATTTCAGATTCTGTACCTAAAGACATTAGCGAATTGTATAAAGCTGACGCGTTGTCAACAAGGCTGAGTAACTGTGAGCTATTTGGAGTTTTGACATGCGCCAAATTAAACAACGATGCGATGTTGTCTAGGAATACGATTGTTGGGTTATCGTACCTAGAGTTCAGACGAGCCAATGCCTTTGAATAATTATCAGCCGTGACCTGAAACGCCCTTACGGTTTCTAAAGCTGCTCCTTGCAGACAATTTATCAGTTGATTAAATTTTTCGATTGGGGACAATGATGACTGTTGATCGACGACCTGCTTGAATGTAGTGATGAAGTTCTTATACTCCGAATACTTGCCATCGAAAATAGGAAGAGCAAGTCGGGGCAATTTCATAGACGTAACTGTGAACGTTGGTTGACTCGATGTTTCGCCCACAGTAACGTTGTGCGGGTCATCTCCAAGCTGTTCCTTAATGCAAACCTTGATCGAGACGTACAGATCTTCCACTTCGCTGCGGTAGTCAGCCTGTGCCTCATCTGTATCATGTTGCTCAATTTCAGATTGAACAACCATAATTTGCTTGAAATATGCCTCTAATATTGAGAGGCGACAGGTGAGTTCAGCTGGCGACAGCGGCGGCGGCGGCTTGTCGGCTTTCCTATCTGGCTTGACTGCAGTGCTGATACGTGAGATGCTTCTGCGGAGATTGGAGCGCTTTTGCTTTAGGGAATCTAAGGTTGGAGTTGTCATGGTTACGCAGAATACTTTACACAATTTTATTTATTATTTGCGAGAAATTTATAATCTTTGATTTTGTGCAGAACAGAAAGATGGCGAATAGTTTCAGAGCTGCCAATCTGCCGAGATTCTGCAATGAGGCTTCGAACTGAACTTGCAATGAGCACAGTGGACGAGTGTGGCAACGCTAAAGTTCCGATAATGAACCAGTGAACTAGGTTCAATGTGGCCAACTGCGAACTTTATTTGCATGTGCTTATGGCAAAACTTCTGTTGTGTGCGTAAGGCTGCTCACGTACACGCGTACTCACAAGATTGTGTTGAGGTTACGTAGAGATGTATGTATGAAGTGCCGCCTGTGTGGAGCGAGCGAAGAGAAGAGACAAATAACGGCGACTGAAGTAGCGGGTTATGGGCAGCGGCGTTGACGACAAGAAGGCGGCAACGGCTTCCACTGATGATGTAGGTTAAGGCGAACGGTGTCCACTGGGACTGAGCAAACTTACAGCCAAGAACGTACGATGATAAGTTTGCTGCTGATGACAGTGGTGTAGACGACAGGGGTCTTCTTAGCGATGAGGTGGGCGACAGGGGCCTTCTTAGCGATGTTATACTTGTGCGCGTAGCTGGGTTGATACAGCGTAGCAATTTCCAGGTGGAATGAACAGACCTGCGACCACTACAATGGTATGCAATGCCCAGGTTTGCTGCTGTGCTTTGGATGAGTGTGCGTGTCCCGTTGATTGAGCGGCGACCGACGAAGTCCAAAGTGCAAATCGTACCACGTGTACTAACGGGCGAGCGATTCTCGTCAAAGTTCAAAGTGGAATTCACTGACGAAGGATAGGAATTTTTCCCGGAATTTTTTAGTATTGTAAATAACACTGCCCCACGTTGGGCGCCAGAATGTTGGGTGTGATTAAGAGCGTTTTCTTAACCGCATGAAACTTCAGATCATGGGCGGTGCAATTTAAACAATTTCCAGAAAGAATCAACCGTCGCGTCTCATATGCAAAAGTGAACTCAATTTATTCTTAGAACTAACAACTCGCATAGCCTAAGCGAACAGAAGTCGAAGGCGTAAGAGAGGATTAGAACAGTTGACAGTTATATGTACATGCTTACAGTGGGTTCAGATAGTTTAACAATTCATTCAAATATAATAAGATTAGAAAACTTCAATGTGTGTATGAAAGAACTGAATATAAGATAAATATACGAAAAGTGGCCCAACACATGGAAAGTCTCGAAACCAAGCATAGATCTTCTTGGTTGTAAGCATAAAACGTCTTGATTATATTTAATTATATTTTTTGTTAATGAAAATCAAATAAAGCTTATTTATACTTAATTATTAATAGGTTTTTCCGTTGTTATTATCTCAATGCGTCGCTTGTAGTCATTAAGCGACAATAGCCGCAAAATCGTGCTCATCCGTAAGACAACGTTGAGCAGGATAAAGCAAATATAATAATCTGCCAAAAAAATAGAAACATTTTGATTTAGTAAAAATTTGTTGTAATATCAAATCTAGTGACAGCTAAAAATAATTTTTACACTTACCAACTGTTGTTGCCATCCTGGCCCCGGCTAGCAGTGGTTTGCACGCTTCGTTGTTAAATTTTTCGGAATAAATATAATTTTCTCCGTGAAGTCGTCCCACTTCGCAATTTCAATCTGGAATATAATTATATAGCACGATTATTAAAAACAGTAATGAAATAAAACATACACAACAAAAAATTTAAATAGAATACCGATAAATATAATTTACCAAAGCGGTATGGATAAAGCATATGATGCGAAAATATATGTATGTCTGCATATGCACGCATCAACAAAAATTACTCAACGCTAAAACACGGAAGTACGAACACTAACACAAATTAAAAACGCGATACTTACATATGTATACATACACACAATACATAGCGACAGCGCGTCGGCCGCTTCTTTTGTATGCATATGTATATGTATGAACATATGTAAGTTTAAAATTTAGCACTTTTACTTACTTTTTATATATTTTACCGCTTCTTTTCATTTAAACTTGTTAAGTTTTGCTGTTTGTGTGCATCATCTATTGTGTTTTTTTTTTTTTTTTTAATTTATACTTTAATCACTTTCGACTTCGTAGACTTTTCACATTCAATTGATTACCGACGCGGCAAAGATGCCTTCGCTGTTTGCACCTTCGTGACAGCCGAAGCGTTAGAGACGCTGAGAGCAAGAGCGAGATTTGTTCTCATTTTTTGCTTGCGCTCTTCGCTTATGGCTACCCGCACTTCCCTCGCCCACAGGTTGGAAGTCAAGATCAATTGTCTTCTCGTATGCAAGCAGTTTTCGTCTTAAAAAATCAAGAAGAAAAAAATCTAAATTGAAGCCGATTTCAATCTCGCCGATTCGTGCTAGATTGTAGATGTACCGAATAGGCAACCAGCTCATTTTTGGTGTACAATAATGCATAAGTTGTTTTTAGTTGTGAACAAACACAACTTTTTCGGACCTAGAGCCAACTGTACTCACTAATAACTGTTTTTTTTTTAAGTCTCCAATTTTCAATCGTCCTCTCCTTCTTCGACCGCCATGTTCTGTTGCCAAATAAGCCTCACCTGGTCTTGGTACTATTTTTATACCCTTGCAAAGGGTATTATAGTTTTGCCCAGAAGTTTGCAACGCATAGAAATATTCATTTCCGACCCTATAAACTATATATATTCTTGATCAGGGTGACGAGCTGAATGGATTGAGCTTTGTCCGTCCGTCTGTCTGTCCGTCTGTCTGTCTGTTTCTACGTAAACTGGTCTCTCAGTTTTAAAGCTATCGAGCTGAAACTTCGCACAGAGTCTTCTTTTTACTGCACACTGCTAATATGTCGGAACCGACCGGATCGGATGACTATATCTTATAGCTGCCATAGGAACTATCGGTTGAAAAGTGGGTCTTTGTGAGAAAAACTTTTTTGTTTTTAATGTTAACGTCTCCCACTTTAGCGATTATTAATATTATATGCTTTCACATAGATTTGAAAGTTTTTGTCAAAATCGGATGACTATATCTTATAGCTGCCATAGGAACTATCAGTCGGAAAATGGGTTTTAATGAAAAATTTTTTTTTGTTTTTAATGCTAACGTATCTCACTTCAGCGATTTTTAATATTATACGCTTTTATACAGATTTGGAAGTTTTTGTCAAAATTTGATGACTATATCTTATAGCTGCCATAGGAACTATCGGTCGAAAAGTGGGTTTTAATGAGAAAAAATGTATTGTTTTTAATGTTAACGTGTCTCACTTCAGCGACTATTAATATTATGCGCTTTTACACAGATTTTGAAGTTTTGGTCAAAATCGGATGACTATATCTTATAGCAGTCGTAGGAACTATCGGTCGAAAAGTGGGTTTTATTAAGAAAAATTGTTTGTTTCAATGCTGGCGTTCTTAAACTCTGATGTATTAAAACAAGGGTAAAAACTTCGGCAAAGACGAAGTTAGCTTGGCCTTCTCGTTTTAACTTTTTTTGGTGCATTTTATTTTTCTCAAGTGGCAACCGTGCCGGCAATAAACATTTGCATTGAATTCGTGCCTTTTACTGATTTATTTTTGTTAATAATAGCGTTTGAAATTATTAGCGAAGGTAGACATCGGTCTTCCTCTAAACACTGCCATATAAGAAACTTGCAGGCATAAATTATGCTCCAAGGGTATATAAACTTCGGTCGAGCCGAAGTTAGCTTCCCTCTATTTTTTTAAATTTAAAGCAGTGGTGCACAAACACACACTATCAAGCTTTGCGATGGTGTGTGTAGCAGCGAAACACGAAGTAAACATCATTATGTCAAACATGGGCTACAAGCAAAGAAATAAATATGTGTGCGTGCTATTTATAGAACACACGTATTCTCTCTTTCTATGCGTGTGTCGGCAGCGACGCTGGCAGCATTTTCAGTTCCTATCCCGCGGGACAGGCCGTAGGCGTTTTGTGCACCACTGATTTAAAGTAATCCATGGCTGAAATCTGCCAACCAATACTTAATTATGCAATTAGTTTCAGTAACCAACTTTTTTACTTGTTATACCATTGCAAAGAGAATTATAATTTTGCCCAGAAGTTTTCAACGCATAGAAATATTCATTTCCGACCCTATAAGTCGTATATATTCTTCATCAGGGTGACGAGCTGAGTCGATTGAGTTTTGTCCGTCCGTCTGTCAGTCCGTCTGTCCCTCTGTCTGTCCGTCTGTCTGTCCGTCTGTTTCTACGCAAACTGGTCTCTCAGTTTTAAAGCTATCGAGCTGAAACTTTGCACAAAGTCTTCTTTTTGCTGCACACTGCTAATATGTCGGAACCGATCGGATCGGATGACTATATCTTATAGCTGCCATAGGAACTATCGGTCGAAAAGTGGGTCTTTGTGAGAAAAACTTTTTTTTTTTTTTTTAATGTTAAAGTCTCCCACTTCAGCGATTACACAGTGTTACAGCGAAAATATACTTTCGAAATGACCTACCCCACGCTGTAGAGCAGGTCGAGTATAGCATTTCCTCATACTTGGTTTTCTCCTAACACCCCCAAAATCTGAAGATATGGTCCAAAAACCGCTTTTTGCTTTTGTACCTCACTTAAAAAGATATAACTCGCGAATGGACCGTCCGATTGTTCATATCCTTATCAATTCCGCTAGCGACGAGAGAAATCTAATACATTTTAATCAATGGTTTGACTAATTTAACGAGATGGCTGAGAAATGCGGCTTACAAATCTGGCATTTTCCTTTTTTTTTTTGAGAAATTTGTACTTTGACCATCACTGCTTTTACTATTTTATTCTATGCGATTTTTTCTTAAAATTTATTATAAAAGCCCATTTAATTCTGCGTTCAACGGATGCTGTCCCAATGAACTTGGATACCGTTTGACGAAGTTATGCGCGCATTTCTAAGTATACCTTGACAATCTGAAATTTTTTTTAGTATGCCAACATATTTTTGACAACCTTCACATAGGTGCCCCCTACAAGTATGCTCTGTTTTCTTTGGCGCCAGATTCAAAAAATATTTTTAAATTCTTATATAAATATAAATTTTCATGTTTCACAATATTTGGGCCAATAAATATGAGAAAGGTGAAGCGCTAGCATGGATCAATTTTTGACTGTGATATGCGACACTAACTCGCTTATTGTTTCATCAAAATAATTTTAAATTTTAATTTCATGTACAAGAGTGCTACAAATGCAACTGGCAAAAATACCAACAACACCATGAGTCAGAGTGAACTCGCTGCTCCAATGCAACAACAGCAAGACGATCGCCGACTATCAATACACCGCAACAATGCTTACTTTGCAGTAGTTTCTCCCGACCCCACCAGCACGCTAAAACCAACCAGCACTGCGAACGTAAGCTCTCTTTCTCCAGCTCCGACATGGAGTGCCCAATGCCCCTCACCTCTGCCCACTATGAGTACTGTAACGCTTACTACAGCTCAAGGTATACTCATAAAGGTAGTCTCGCTCGCTCTCTCGCTCTCTTTGCTTCCTTCTTAAATGTCAGTCTGTTGGCAGCAGTTGAGAGCGACGCATCTCGGCGCACGAAATTATCTTGATTGACACTGAAATAAGAAGTAGCACGAGAGCGAGTGCGACTACCTTGTTTTCATATACCTTGCTACAGCTCAATCAACTTTAACATGCACAACAACCACAAGTACGCAAAATAAATCGATCACCACCAACCATCTTCCAAAAATGTCAACGCAGCACGCACTCCCACCAACACAAACACAAGGCACCACAACACCAAACACACTCTCATATGTGCAGACTGGCATCGATCGGTATGTACAAATAAACAAACGAAAACTAAGCCCACAAAACAAAAAAAGCGGCAATACTCCAAAAATTAACAAAACAAGCAATTTACCTGTGGACAAAGATCCCCTAACTGGAAATAGGTTCCAAATTCTCGGCAAACATCTTGATGCTGAGTGCGATGAAACGGCTCCAACTACCGCAAAACCAAGGCCTCCACCATTCTACATAAGAGATAACAACTGCGCGACCCTAGTTACAAGGCTCATCCCACTAATCGGCAACAACAACTTTTATGTGACATCAGTCAGCAAAGGCAACATACGCGAAACGAAGCTCCAAGTTAACACCGAGGAAAACTATCGCACTGTCGAAAAATACTTAAGAACTGAAAACAAAAACTATTACACCTACCAACTAAAAAGCTGCAAAGGCCTACAAGTGGTAATCAAAGGCATTGAATCAAGTGTACTATCAACGGAAGTCGGTAATGCCTTAGAAGAAAAGGGATTTAAAGTCAATTCCGTAATAAACCTTATAAACAGAGACAAAATACCCCAGCCTCTATTCAAAGTTGAGCTAAGACCAGAAGACACAGTTTCCAAAAAAATTCTGTGCACCCAATATACAACTAACAGTTTTTATTGCATCGCAGAATAACTGTAGAGGAGCCCCACAAACTTACAAATCCAGTGCAATGTACCAATTGCCAAGAATTTGGGCACACTAAAGCCTACTGCGCTCTGCGACCTGTTTGCGTAGCATGCGGAGAGCTGCACAACACTGCCACATGTCCTGCTAGCAAGGAGGACAAGTCTGCTAAAAATTGCAGTAACTGTGGAGGCAATCACACTGCATATTACAGAGGTTGCCCAGTCTACAAAGATCTGAAGAGTAGGATTAATACGCGCATAGAATTTGCACGTTCCAATGGAAACCTTAATAAGCTTACACCCTCGCAATGGACTCCTGGAGTATTCTTTACCAAAGCTGCTAGATCGTCATTTGCCCCATCGAGTACCACCCAAGGCGTTTCTTTTGCAAGTGCATTAAAATTAGGAATGGATAGACCCTCATCCACAGCCTGACACGAAACACGAACTGAGCCGGCTCTGCCAACAATTAATAAACAAGCGGAACAACCATCACACTAAAGTAGATTAGAAAACATGTTCTTATCGTTGCAGCAAACACTGCAGGATTTCATAGTATACATGCAAAACACAATGCAAGAACAAATAAGGAATCAAGGCATCCTCATTCAAATGCTCGCCTCGCGACAATCCAAATAATGGCTCTCCTAAGAGTTTCACTCTGGAATGCAAATGGCATTCCTCGACACAAATTGGAGTTGTCCAAATTTCTCCAAGACAACGAAATCGACATAATGCTTCTTGCGGAAACTCATCTGACGGACAGATACAACTTCCAATTATCGGGGTATGCATTTTACGGCACAAATCACCCAGATGGTAAGGCCCATGGCGGAACTGGCATCCTTGTCAGAAACCGCATTAAGCATTACCCAATACCGGGATTTTCGCAAAACTACCTACAAGCCACATCAATATGTGTAGAATCCAAACGAGGCAATATCACCTTGTCAGCGGTTTATTGTCCGCCACGCTTCGCAATATCAGAAAATCAATTTCTAGATTTCTTTAATACACTCGGTCAACGCTTTTTAGCAGCGGGTGACTATAACTCGAAACACCCCACTGGGGTTCGAGACTGACTAATCCAAAAGGGAAACAACTCTATAGCGTTCTCATGCGCGCAACAAACAAACTCGACTATGTATCTCCGGGTAGGCCTACATATTGGCCAGCAGATCCTAAGAAAATACCCGACCTTATAGACTTGGCCATAACAAGAAAAGTTCCACAAAACTTGGTAACTGCAGAAGCACTCGCAGATTTGTCGTCAGACCATTCTCCAATTATTTTCACCCTTCTAGAGTGCCCTCAAATCAGAGAGTATCCTCGGAGACTGACATCCCATAAGACAAACTGGCTCAAATACAAAAAAATATATCAGCAGTCACATTGAACTGAGCCCAACCATCAACAGCGAAGAAGAAATTGAAACCTCAGTCCAAGCCCTAAGCTCAATTATTACCGCAGCTGCTTATCACTCGAACCCACAAACAACGACAACAACACCTAAGCAAGATCGTAGATTAACGAGCAGCTACATAGACCGGCTGGTCACGGAGAAGCGGCGTGCCAGAAGAGAATGGCAGAGCAATCGGTCGCCAGCTGCAAGGACTTGCCTGCGACATACAGAACGCGTACTCCACAAAGCACTCGAAGCAGAGGAGCAGTTAGCCCATAGACGCTACATCGAAAAATTATCGCCCACAAACACCAAATTCCCCCTATGGAGAGCACATGCAAGCATAAAGCCACCTGCTAAGGTAGACACGCCTTTGAGGGATCAGAGAGGAAGATGGGCCCGCAGCGACGAAGAAAAGGCAAATGTTTTCGCACTTCACCTAAGAAATGTTTTCCAGCCGAACCCGCCAACTAATGCATACGCACTGCCATTGATTCCTAATGCCGCACAGACTTGCCCAATCAAAGTTCATTCGCTTGAAATAAAAAAATGTTATCAGAGAACTTAATCCTAAGAAAGCACCAGGATATGATCTTATTACGCCTAAAATGATCATGGAACTTCCAAGTCCTGCCATTTCATATATCTCAAGAATCTCTAATGCTGCACTGCGATGTGGATACTTTCCAACTCAGTGGAAGAAATCTACAATATAATGATTCCGAAACCAGGAAAGGATAAAACTCAACCGTCGTCATATAGACCCATAAGCCTTCTACCTTGCCTATCAAAAGTATTTGAGAAGATCTTACTTCGCAAACTTTGCATGATACGCATGCACAAAATATAATTCCTTCACATCAATTTGGGTTCCGAGCAAAACACGGAACCATTGAGCAAGTCAACCGTTTAACTTCGGATATTCGGACGTATGAGCACCACGAATACTGCTCCGCAATTTTCCTGGATGTTGCCCAAGCATTTGACCGCGTTTGGTTGGACGGTCTTATATATAAAATTAAGACACTGCTTCCCCCAAATACTCACCAACTCTTAGAATGTTATGTCAGCAACAGAGTATTCTCTGTCCGACAAAATGAGTACACAACGGAAGAGTTCACCATTGGAGCCGGAGTGCCACAGGGTAGCGTTCTCGGTCCTTTTCTGTATGTTTTGTACACTGCAGACATCCCAACAGACCCCCGACTAACAATATCCACATTTGCGGATGACAATTCTAAGCAGATCACGATGTCCAATTATCGCATCAAGACATTTGGCAAGCCACCTAGCTGATGTGGAGGAGTGGCTGGCCAACTGGCGCATAAAGATCAATGAGCAAAAGTGTAAACACGTGACGTTTAAACTCAACAGAAACACCTGTCCCCAGATATCCCTAAACGCGACCTTGATAACCCAATCAAACGATGTTGTATACCTTGGAGTACACCTCGACAGACGGCTCACCTGGCGCAAACACATAGACTCGAAAAAACTTCAAATAAAGCTAAAGGCCAACAGCCTTCACTGGCTAATTAACTCCCGTTCCCCTCTAAAACTGGAATATAAAGTATTACTGTACAGAAGCATCATAAAGCCTGTCTGGACTTATGGCTCGCAGCTATGGGGAAATGCCTCTGCGAGCAGTGTGGACATTCTTCAAAGATCACAATCAAGAATTCTTAGAACACTTACTGGAGCGCTATGGTACATTCGCAACGAGTGTATCCACAACGACCTAAGGATCCCATTGGTCGAAACTGAAATACAGCACCTGAAACGCAAATATTCCGAGATGCTTCTTGCGCACCCTAATGAACTTGCACAATTTCTCACCCTGCAAGCAATAAAGTCCACAAAAAGAGCATTTTCGTCATATTTTACTTTATTATTTCCGTAAAGGAAAAAAAGCGCAGAGAGTTGCTAAAAAGTTACGTGATGTGTATGGTGATAAAGCCTTAAAAAGAAGACAGTGTCAAAATTGGTTTCGCAAATTCCGTTCTGAGATTTTTCACTTAAAGATGAGCCACGTTCAGGTCGGCCAAATGAAGTTGATGATGACCAAATCAAAGCATTAATCGTGGTGGATCGTCATGTAACTGAGCGTGAGATAGGAAGAGGTAAATATGCCAAAATCAACCGTTCATTATCACATACAAAGTCTTGGACTGGTGAAAAAGATTGATGGGTACCACATGAATTGAAAGAAATTCATTTAACAACCGAATCAACGTTTGTGATATGCATCTTAAACGCAATGAATTCGATCCATTTTTAAACCGATCTTAACTGGAGATGAAAAATGGATTGTTTACAATAACGTTAATCGTAATTGATCATGGTCCAAGCATGGTGAACCAGCTCAAACCACTTCAAGGCTGATATCCACCAAAGAAGGTTATGCTGTCTGTTTGGTGGGATTGGAGGGAGGAGATATATTTTGAGCTTCTTCAAGGAACCAAACGGTTAATTCGATGTTTACTATCACCACTGGACAAATATACAGCCATCAACGAGAAACGGCAAGATTGATCAATCGTAAAGGTGTCATTTTCCCATCTTGGTAACGCCAGACCACACACATCTTTGACCCGGCAAAAGCTGGGCTTGGCTGGGAAGTTTTGATGCATCTACCATATAGCCCTGACCTTGCACCATCAGACTACCATTTATTTCGATCTTTGCAGAACTCCTTAAATGGTAAAGCTTTCGGCAATGATGAGGCTATAAAATCGCACTTGGTTCAGTTTTTTGCAGATAAAGGCCAGAAGTTCTATGAGCGTGGAATACAAAATTTGCCGGGAAGATGGCAAAAGGTTATCGAACAAAATGGAAATTATATATTTGATTAAAAGTTCATTTCTAAGTTTGATTAAAAATGCATTTACTTTCTTTTTGAAAAATCCGCAATTACTTTTGGGCATAATAACAAGAGCCGGTAAGTCATGTCCCTACCACATGACCAGCGGTCGCGCAAAAAGAAGGTAAGAGCAGAGGTTGCGACGTAGAGACATCATGTCCGACCACGTAAAGTATATGTATATCTGACCAGCATGACGAGCGGAGTCAATTAAGCCGCCGCGCTGTTCACGCGAACTTAAAGCGTTTTGTCTTTAACAGGCTATAACTTTGCCAAATAAACTGATTAAATGCCAAAATAAAAATAAAATAAAATCGGGTTAAGAATAAAGAAAATACTTGGGGTGGTTAAACCCACAGTGTACTATAGGCCTTTGTTTTTAATATATTATGTCTTCTATCACCAAATAGCTCATAAACTCACATATTTATACTAGTGTGGCCTCCAACGTCCGAGAGTCCCAAAACTTCAACTTTACTTTTTCGATATCTTGGAAACAGAGCTTGGGTTAAACCGATATCCGTTTTGGAATAGTAGCATAATCTTATTCATATTTTTAAATTACAGGGTGAGCTTACAAAGTTGGTCATTTTGTTGTGGCCTGTCTTTTTTTAGTAGTAAGAAAATAGGACAGCGGGCAATTGTCCTGTAAAATCAATAACCAAATGGGGGAGGGGGGGGGGGTAGTAATTTTATATTCTTGAAACGCGCGAAAAATCGTTGTTTGCGGGCAATTGTCCTGTAAAATCAATATTCCCAAATCATCACGGAATGGGGGGGGGGGGGGGGTAGTAATTTTATTTTCTTGAAACGCGAAAAATCGTTGTTTGCGGGTAGTAGTAAGAAAATAGGATAACGGGAATTTTGGCCTGGCACAGTGGCGCCACCTGTCGGTGAAAACAGTAAAGCGCCACCTGTTGCACAAAACGTACAACTCACTTTAAATTCTTATTAGATTGCACACCTGTTGCACAAAACGAACAACGCACTTTTAAAATTCTTATTAGATTGATTAAAGAAATCGAAGTTAAGAAGATCACATTAGGTTCAGGAAATATTTTACTGAACGGTTACGGAATAGTGGCGCCATCTGTTCGCACAAAAGATACTCGAAGTAAATGAAATTCAATTTTACTGTAGCGCCGTCTATGTGTATGAAAAGATATGATGCTCTTAAAGAAAGTCTTTTGTATTTTTTACAGTCCGGTTACGGAATAGTGGCGCCATCTGTTCGCACAAAAGATACTCGAAGTAAATGAAATTCAATTTTACTGTAGCGCCGTCTATGTGTATGAAAGGATATGATGCTCTTAAAGAAAATCTTTTAAGTATTTTTTACAGTCCGGTTACGGAATAGTGGCGCCATCTGTTCGCACAAAAGATACTCGAAGTAAATGAAATTCAATTTTACTGTAGCGCCGTCTATGTGTAAGAAAGGATATGATGCTCTTAAAGAATGTCTTTTAAGTATTGAAACCAGAAGTTGAACAAGGGAAGACTGATTGTACTGCGGCCATCTGTTGGTAATAAACCAAAGTAAAGGAAATGAAATTCCAACTAGAATTTAAAATAGGTACAAATGATCAAAGTAGTGAACTGAATATGTGAACTAATGCATTTAAAGAAGTTTTATTATTCCAACTAACTTTGTGAAAGAAGTCAAAGTAGTAAAATGAATTAAAAGAAGCCTTTTCCGAATGTGAATGTGAACTCATGCGTAAAAGGTGAGGTTACGTATCCTATTTTCTTACTACTACCCGCAAACAACGATTTTTCGCGTTTCAAGAAAATAAAATTACTACCCCCCCCCCCCATTCCGTGATGATTTGGGAATATTGATTTTACAGGACAATTGCCCGCTGTCCTATTTTCTTACTACTTTAAGCTAAAGCTAAGCTGATCCCACAACTCATGCGCTACAATCGGGGTATGATCCCTATACCCTCACTTCAGCCAATTACATCACTTCTCTTACAAAAACCGAGGGATGAAATAAAAAATAACCTGTTTTCAATTTCAACCTCACCCAATGACAATGTGTTTCTCTAAGTCAGGGTCGCATTTTCAACTACCTGCTACAGTGCAACATCGCTAACTCATTTCAAAACTGTATAAATTCCTTGATTCGAATAATATTACGATAGAAACAAGTATACACTCGACTTACAAGCATCATCATGAGCCAAGAAGAAAGCATGGAAATCATTTTCATCGACTCGGACTCTGAAGACTCCATCGACCTCTTAATGACACCGCCAAACAAACCTGGCGATCGCAACAGTCCGATACCTCCACTTCAGGAAGACTCGTCTGACGCCACCCCCTCATCAACCCAGCCTGAGGGTGCCACCAACACCTCACAACAACACGAAGTCTCCTTCGAACCCGTTACAACGTCAACCCAAAACCAGCCTGATGACTGCAATAATACAGCCCTTTTATTTGGTGATCAAACCGCTGAATTTTTATATTCAAATACAGAGGGCGAGCGCAAGCCAATAATGGCTAATTGGTCATCAATCCTCCACGAATGCGGGCAAAGAGTATGTGTGGCCGAAATGGGTTCTTGCGATTGTGGCTTTTGCACTCACAGACCAATATCATCGCAACAACTACTATCGGATAGTGCTGACGTTATTATGGTAGAGGAAGAGAGACATTCAACGGACAGTGCTGACGTGGTTATGGTTGAGGAAGATAGTCTTTCGACTAAAATTAAACTCTTCATGCCCGATTCACAAGATAACGAAATTGTAAAATCGGCGGAAAAGATGGAGTTTATTGAACGTTTCATCCCCAGTTCACAGGATGAAGAAATAATAAAATCAGTGCAAGAGAAGGAATACATTGAACGCCTCATCCCCAGTTCAGACGATGAGGAATTACTTTATGCTGTACTCCAAGCTGAAAGAAGATCTAGTCTTGGCTTACCACCTGTTTAAGAATTCTATTTAATTATACTTACCGTATCAAATTTAAAAACATATAAATAAAGTATATCAAATTTAATAATCTGGTGTTCGACATTTTTATTGGGCAGAAACATAAACTACCACACATTTTTTTACTTTCAGGTTTTACACCCTTGTCTATGAATTTTATGAACTCATGTCAACCTTTTTTAAAGAGGGTGGGAACCTGCTGTTTTTGTCTCTTAATAACAAAACACAGAGGAAATACTCACTTGCTAATGTATTTAAAGGAACGTACTATTTCGTTTTATTAATTATGTTAATAGGAATATTAAAAAGTAAAGGAATGTTTAAAAATCAATTTTGTTTATGATTATACTTACTCGAAGGTGGAACTCGTCATCCCAATGAAATTGTATACAATCTATAGATCACTTTAAAAAGAAACAACGCATTTTGTACAGGAATTTTATTTCATCTTGCTGTTTATTTTTTTAAGTTCGGCGTTATGCTTAAGTAGCATATGCATTTTAAAATCGTATTGACTGTAGAATGCAACCCAATTATTGCATAAATAACACAAATAATAAGTTGTTGCTGCTTTCTCTCGACTGAAGTTATGCGCCTTTAAAACATGGGTTTTTAAACTGCTTTTTCGCGTAAACGTTTTATTATCACACAGCTCGCAAGTAAACTTCTCCATCTTGATGATGAAATCAAACTGATCAGTTTTTTATTTTGATTTTCTTTTTAAAGAAAATTCATCAAAGCGTTATTTATAACTTCCAATGGATCACATACATATATAATGTATTTATATATATATATATATATATATATAATCAGTATATAATAAACTAAGAACCAAGTCATAGTAGTGACATCTCTTTTTGTTAAACATTTATTTCGTATTATGTTTTTCGAACCAATCGTCGACTATCAAATATTTAAAGTGACACGATTGGTTAATTATATGATCAAGTACATAAAATGAGAATGTACTATCTAATTTGGTATAAAAGAGGTGATTCAATGAAAACATCACTTAGTAACATCTAGTTAAACTCCTCAACCATTTCGATCTTAAACAACCACACCTATTCAATAATGGTATGTATACTTATTCGTGTTTGTAGTTAAATACATAATCCAACACTCCCATATGCATACAGGCGTTCCTAGAAACCCTAAACGACGTAAAGGATGTGATTGGTTACACAAAGGTAGAGAACCTGTTGGTGGGAGAAGAGTATATCATCACGGATTGCCAACTGAAAAAAACTTCTTTTGGAGAAAAAATAGCTCTTTACTTGAAAGACAAGGATGGCAAATGTCTTTGGATATTTTTACCTAAAGGATTTGTTACAAAATTTTCAACAAAGACGCCATATAAGAAGTTAAAGGAAAATGGTATTTTATATGTTGTGTATAAAGGGAAAGAAGAGGGGCGATATAGTACCGCTAAATTCGAGTTTAAGGGTTCAGAATAATGAACTTTCTAGTCATCTCTCAAATATAAATAAGAGTCATTTTTTGTACACAACCCAGTCTTAAGTCAACCAGTACAAGATGCACTCTAAGCAAATCGAAGTATTCCTTTACCAGTTTGATGGGGCCATCTTTGAAGAGCACAAGCAGCAACTGGAATACCTGAAGGCAACATTAGAGGACTTGGAGGAAAAGGAATTGATATACTCAAAGTACGGTTTCCACTACAAACTGTGCCCTTGGAGTGATGATGAAGCCACTGAGGGTCCTGACACATGTACATGTCACTTGCTGCCTAAGCTACAAGATGATGCCTTGAATATTATGATTCGCTATTATAAATTAAGAAAGAGTATGTGTACAAAAAACCCACAATAAACATTCAAAATTATGTAAAATTAAATCGTTTATTTTTTTTTCTTATTTTTCTTAAAATTGTAGTTGAACAAGGTTAATACTAGCTTATCATTAAAATTGAAATCCTTAGTTTTGAAGTGCCTCAGGAATGACTTTAGCTTTTTCCTTTTGCATTTATATAGGCCATATAGCAAACAATAATGTCCACATGTACTTGAAAAGAACCCTTGAATTTGTTGTTTGTTATAGTCAAATTTTTTAGCATTTGTTTTTAAAAATTTAATAAACTCTTTTTGCTTGGGGTATTGGCCATAAGAGTCAAAAAACTCTGCTTTTCGAGCAGTTTCAAAGAAAAAGGCCACCCAGTGGGTTCCCTCCTGCATAGATCCATCGGTATTAGCAATAATTAACGCAGGATAATTCAAAATGTGATAAGGTAATTTATCTGATGGAAAAACTCCCTTAAAAATTGGTTTTGTATATGCATTACTCGATAGTAAATTATGTATTTGAAGGGTATTCATTTTACAAGATGATTCGGATGTTTCGATGCTTGTCAATATCAATCATAGAATCGTATTCACAATACACAAGACATGTTACAGCCTCACTTAATGCTTGGGCAAAACGACCTTCAATACGAATTGTTCCTTGAGAAATCAAATTTGAGCATACCGTTGTATTTAAGCGATCAGCAGTCAAGTCAAATGCTAATACAAAACAGTCGCTATCAAACATTTCCTTTGATATTTGTAAGCCTCTATCATAATGGTTTATTCCATTTGCTTTAAAGAGCATGTTATATGCACGAGCGCTTTGAGTACTCTCAGGAGTTGTGTAATCAAACTCAAGAGCCTGTGACGGAATTTGTACACCATTAACTAATAAATTAAATCGCTGAAGTTTAAAATTCTCAAATTTGAATGGATCTTGTCGACGATGTCCTGAATAGGCACTGTTTTTAACCATGCAAAACGCAATAAAATTTGGTAGTTGTCCAATAACAACATTATCGATGGACAGTGTGTTGTTTCCAGGATAGAGTGTAAATGACTTAACTTCAACTTTGTTGTATGGGTATATAGCATTTTTGTTTTGAAGTACGTGATGATGAGCAAGCAGAATGCTTGGATTAACTGTTACATGATTCATAAACAGCTGTGCTTCCAATATTTTTAGATTTGATTCTGTATCCGTTTCCAGCAAATAAAATGCAGGTTTCTCAATATTAAAGGTTATCCTTAGATCAACGTTATTTATCAGTAGTTTAGGTTGATTAAAAATATCTCCATGAACTTTACCAAAGAGTTCCACTTTATTGCTATTTTGAAACATATGTCTTAGCGTCTGATATCCATCTGTTGTAATATTTTGCCTAACATAGTTAGGATAATAGCCCTGTGTAGTTAAGTGACTCGTTGTGGCATCACTACCGTAGTTAAGAATTGTTTGCAAATATGATCGATAATGATAATTATTATCACTTTGTGATACCAAAATGTTATTTAGATAAACCGATGAACTTCTGAATATTGAATGTAGTATATTATTAACAACACCAACTGCATTACCGGTAATGTTATTATTTGTATGGTCCTTTAGTTGAACTACAAGTCTTAGATAAACACTTGATAGGTCTCTGTATGATTCACCATTACCCAAACAAACAAACTCAATTGAACTAGTTGAATCTAATGATGCAATTGGATTATATGTAACTTCTTCGGTCCGCAAAATGCTACTTTGAGTTGGATGAGGAGCAAACAAATCAAGTTCGCTTTTCATGCATTCTATGTGGTTAGTCATTTTGTTTTAGTAAAAATATCCTTTATACGTTCAGATATCCTTTTCAATGACTTCTTTTTCCTTGTGCGGGGCTGTGTATGTCGACGTCCTTGCTTAGACTTACAATGAACTCGTTTTCGAGTTGCAGCCTTCTTTTTATTTCTTTTTTTTCCTGATCCATTTTGAGATTGTGTCATCTTATTTATAGCTTTATTTGCCAGATTTTGTAATGCAATTTTGCTTTGTTCTTGAATAATATTTCTTAAAGGTTTTCGTCCGAAATCATTTACAACTGCGTTTCCAGTGTCAAAAAGTTGGTTTTTAACTGCATTGACACCTGATAAGAAAAGTGGCTTAATATATTTAAAAAGACCACTAAAAAAATTTCCAATTCCCCGTCCCTGCTGAACTATTCCTGGTGAAACGTAAAGGGTACCAATATGACTTAAGCCTCCACCGCACTGGTTATGATAATAATCATGATAAAGTCTCTCCATGATGGTAATTTTAATTATGCTTAATGCGATACTAAAACAGCATTATTTATAGTATTTCTCGCCTTTTTCTGAAGTGCAGCGTAAGGAAAACAGGGTTAGTAGAGGTAACAAATGGTATTTTATTTCCACTTAAGTCAGTGATTAAAATTGAAATATCTTTAGGTGAACATGTTTCAAGCGGATAGTACTCAGTATTAGTAAACTGAAACATGGATTCCTGACCTTTGAAATGTAAAACTCGAAGGCATCGCGACCTTATATTTCCAACACATCGTGGTCTTATTATATCTGTATAAACTAAAAGTATTCTGTTTTCAGACAGCGTTGTATTTGACTTACTGTTGTGGGATTGAATGTTTTGTAAGTTGTCTAGATACAAATCAGTAATTCCAACTTCCCAATCTTCTGTTACGTTTTCAGGTATATTAACAAGGTTTGTAAATGCACACTTGACGTTATCAGGAAAAATACTTAACGAATTATTACTTAATAATGTGATAAAAAACTCGTTTTTGTTACTCATTGTTGATTATCTGAATATAAATTTATTTATGTGAAATCCAATTAATTTTGTTTTTACCGACTTGAATTGGTTTTCCTGCGCGAACAGCTCTGCTTAACTTTTCTCGCCCTGTAGTATATTGAATATTTTGCATATGATTTGCATTCGCTTTTAACTTTCTGAGGTTAACTTTTAGTTTTCGAAGTCTTGGATTAGATGGAATCTGTTTAGATATTCCAGTTTTCTTTTTTGATGGGTTAGCAGAGAAAGATGTGTCAGAAAATTTCCGTTTTGACTGGGATGAGCTTGCGTCGGGCATAAAATCTTTGTCTGCGTTTAATGCTTTTAGCAGACTATTTTGCATTTCATCTGTTAATTCGTGATGATCAAGTTTAAATGTCTTTGAGGAGCTTGGCTTGATGTCTAATAAATCATTATTTTCAACAGTTTGCGTTCCTATACTGCTTTGTTGTAAAAAAGGTGAAGGTGTTTGAGGTTTCCAGGTCTTATTTCTTTTTTTATGTTGATAACAGTTAAGCTCTTGTCGTATTTTTATCCATTTATCAAAGTCACTTATCTTTTTATTATTTATTATAGGTAGGAATTTTAAATTTATTATTTCTTCACCTCTATCATTTTTTAAAAGCTTGCTATATGTATTTGGATTCATAACAATAACTTTACTTAGTTTACCTACATTTCTATTCATGTTGTAGTAATTTACCGAAAATACTCGAAAGTAACGATGTAATTAATATTGGGAGGAACCCTCCTTTTTGGATTAGAACTTTTCTCTTTGAATGTATTGAGCGCTTTGGACAAGCAATATGTCGTAATGCATTTTTATACTTTTTATGAGGTAAAGACGATTTTTAGTTAATTTATGATTTCCTTGCAGAGTATTGTTTACAATCTCAGCTAGGGTTTTTATTAACTCATTGTCACTATTGCTAATAATAGCGGTACGAAGTTTGTTACTAGCTTTTTTCAGAACATACAACAAATGTTTGTTCGCTTTCAAGCGCTTTAGACTCTTTTTGTAAACCATTTTCATCACAAAAGCAAATCGAATAGTCTGGATTAAAAATATCCGTTCTAAATCTTAAAAGATCGTTTATCCGTTGAGTAAGATCAATCAGTAAATAACCATGAGGTTCATCTGTTACTTCCTTATATATTCGAAATAGTTCATTTGAATTCTCTGGATAAATTTGTCTGGCCAAACATTGAAATTGAAGTTTGTCTCTGGGGTTCTTGAAGACTACAATGTATTTTGTATTTAATGAAATATCTCTAGTGTGCGATGATTTATGAAAAATGTTTTGAGTAACCACTATTACTGATAAATTTCGATGATGTGAGCCTTTTGTAAACAGTTCGCATACATTTTTATTAAATGCACCCATCATTAGATCATCCAAGATTATAAGAATTGGTTCATTTGATTCATTTTCTATTTCTTCTGGAACACCTTTGTAATATTCAATATCTTTAAAATTAGGTTTTGCATGCTCTTCGCCATAACACCAAATTATTCGATTAATAGAAACACTTATCAAATCATTTTTTTTATTGATAAGATTCTCTAAAAATGTAGTTTTTCCTGATCCTGACGGTCCACTTATTAGCATTGTGAATGGATGGCTAAACTGTTTATACATCTTATTCACTTTTAATTACAATATATGAAACAAGACGGTGTTTGAGTTATTGTTTATTTTTAATCTAATAAAAATCAACTAAATCTATTTTGGTTTTTCTTGATCGCGCTTTTTTGCACAAGCAGCCTCAAAGTGTGTATCAGATCCACAGTAATTACAATAAACTAGTTTGATGTATCCATTTTTACTAGGGTCCGATCCAAAAAGACGTTTAAATTGATCCATTGTTATTGCAAAGTTATCTGAGTGTCTTCTCACGAAGAGTTTCTAATGATTACTAATTACTTAAACGTACGATTCACCATTAAAATATATTTCGTATTTTGAATTTTCTAAAATTACAAAAAGCTTGAATAAATTATTTACAGCACAACGAATTGGTAACTTTTTATGAATTCGACAATTAGTAAAGTAATTAGGTAAAGAACTTAGGCTTTGACCTATATCAATATCAATTATGTTATTAGATAAATATTTTAATAAAAATCGCCTTTTTGCTTCACCACGAACAATTACTGTTGCAAAACTATTGAGAGGTGTGAGTATTTCAATTAAACTTAAATACGGAATATCGCCTTCACTCCAATCCAATCCATTTACATTCTGCCTTAGTGTGAAATGTGCTTTTCGTGTATCATCGTCCAGTTCTTTTATATTGTATGGTGGTTTAAAATGAAACACGTTAGGGACAACAGATCCAGCCTGCATAAATGCTAACTCTTTGACAAAAATTTGTTTATTATTTCCAATTAAATATTGGAAGTCAACCAATACACAAGTATTTCGGTCAATTTTACTCATTTCGGTGTGGTGATACTGAACAGACTGAATTGAGATACTAAAACGAGGGCTTTATATAGAGCCACAATAGTTAGTTACGGTTAGTGTTGCACAAGCACCCATCGGAAATGGACTCACTTCAAGCAAAAAGAAATAAAGATTCTAGAAAGAAACAAGATCACGAGCTAATTTTTGGTCTTGAATACTATGTAGTACATAATCTAAAAGTTAAATGCGGTTTTTCTACTTCTCGAAAATTCGCCCCAATGAT
Organism: Lordiphosa stackelbergi; assembly: GCA_018904235.1. Classification (NCBI taxonomy): domain Eukaryota; kingdom Metazoa; phylum Arthropoda; class Insecta; order Diptera; family Drosophilidae; genus Lordiphosa; species Lordiphosa stackelbergi. The sequence continues at coordinate 38,155 of JAEIFU010000177.1, read as the reverse complement.
CTGGATGCAGCAAAACAAGCATAACTTCATTGGACTAGAAAAAGATGAATGGATACAACTGATAACATACAAGGAATATATTCAACTGAAACTTGATCAGTATGAGTTTTTAATGCCGGATACAATAATTGATCATCCACTACTTCCAACAGTTAAATGTAATTTTAAATTTAGAAAATCAGATAAACAGTGCATTTTAATCATAAATCAATTTGGTAATAAAATTGAGTTTGATAGCGAATCTTGGCGTTCATTCCTAAGATTAGGGATATTCTTTACAACATTTTTGTGTTGGAATACAATACTAAGAAAACAAATTTCATTTCTTTACTATAATCATATTGTTCCTAAGTGTGTAACTTTACAAAAATTTGATATTCAACTAAGTGATTTAGATGCTTCTCACGATCAAGATGTACAAATAGATTTAACTCGATTATGTTTTGAGATTTCTAAGAAAATGACTAGAGAGCTAAAACGAGATGTAATTGAATATAAGCAAACAGTACTATCTAAGCAGTGTCCAAAGCAATAGAGAAATAATTGTGTAATTATTCAATGTCAATAAAATGAGTAAACAACAAGTTGTTTCAGAAATACATAAACCAATTCGTAAAAACTTTGTTAGGAGAAAATTTGTTCAAAAGGGACTACATGATACCTGGCAGATCGATTTGGTTGAAATGATTCCCTTTCAGAAATTTAATGAAGGAAATCGTTACTTACTCACAGTTATAGATACATTTTCAAAGTTTGCATTTGCCGCTGCAGTTAAATCTAAATCATCAACTGATATCGTTGCAGCGATTAAGAATATATTCAAATATTCTAAGCACAAACCTAAAAATATCCATTCTGATCAGGGCAAAGAATTTTTCAATACGAGTTTCAAGGATCTGATGAATGAAAACAACATTAATCATTATCATACATACACACACTTGAAAGCATCAATCTGTGAGCGGTTCAACCGAACTCTTAAAAATATCATGTGGCGAATGTTTAGCTTGCAGGGAAACTACCAATGGATTCATAAATTACAACATTTAATAACAACATACAATAACACTTATCATCGCACCATTAAAATGAGACCGACTGATGTTACCAAAAGAAATGAAAAATTTATTTTACGTACTGTTTATAATATTCCAAAAATTTTTCCAAAGCATAAGTTTAACGTTGGTGATCACGTAAGAATAAGCAAGTACAAAGGAATATTTGCTAAGGGATATGAACCTAACTGGACTACTGAAATTTTTAAAATTATAAAAATTAAATGTACTAAGCCAGTCACATATGTTTTAGAAGACTTTAATAAAGAAATTATTAAAGGGTCGTTTTATGAACCTGAGCTTCAAAAAGTTAAAGACAAAAATGCATATTTGGTTGAAAAAATTTTAAAAACTGACAAGAAACAAGTATTTGTTAAGTGGCTAGGCTTTGATGATACTCATAATTCGTGGATTAATAAAAAAAACCTTTTGAAGAACTAAAACACCATTTGTTCTTTATTTGATAGATACGTGTTTTTAATTTATTTTCTTTAATATATAGGTTCTATGTACAACTTATCATATAACAAATAAATATATTTCTAAATTGTTACTTTAAATTAAATAGTCTTAACATCAAAACCTTATATATCAAAATTATATTATCTAATACTATAATGACCCCAAGCCAAAGTGGTTATTCCATCGTCCATTACATAGCGCTTATCATCTTGATAATTTAAACTTATTTTGTTAATTATTTCTGTATAAAGGGTATGACCTCTACTTCTTATAACTCTTTGTTCTCCATAAAAGGTTTTCTTTTTTCGTATACATTCAATGTAGTTTTCATGTGTTAGTTTCTTAACAACACTACTTTTAACCCCTTTTACTTTTTTTACTGTAGTTGGTAGGTTTTCTCCCTCTACTAAATATGAATAGGCTTTTGCTTTTAGACCAACAAATGATGTCATAATTTTTCCACCATTTTCGTCTTTCATTAGACCCAACTCCTTGTTGTTAGCTGGTATGATTTGATGCTTATTATCTAAGCTATAATTAGATGTATCAAATCGATGAGGATATTGTCGAATCATATCGTATACATTTTCAGTTGATGATGTTATAAATGAGTCGGTGTCCATATAAATTATTTTAGATGATGGACATTTTCTAATAAAAAAATTGTAATAAAACTCATACATTAACCACTTAGATAATTCCAAAACTGTCACACCAATATAAATCGGTTTATTATAGATTATGTGACTTTTATTATGTTCAATGGCTGCTAAGTCGTTACTAAATATTTGTAAACTATGAAAAGTGTTCATTGCAATAAGTTTTTGAAATTTTTGTACTGTAGACTTTGGGGGTCTGTGTCATATCCATTGACTAACTTAATGTCACGACGTTTTTCAACATTTTCCATGGTTTTACCGTATATGGCATTGTTCATTAATTTAAAAAAGTTTTTTTCGAAGTCGTTTGTTGCAAGTTTTCTATGGGTAGTATTTAAATTTATATAAGGTTCCAACCATTTACTTTGGTTAAACGACAGGATTCTATGAATTTTAGTAATTTTCAAACCCTGTTCTAAGCATAATTGAAGTTGCTTTAAGTGTATGATATAATTGGTTTTATCTGTTAAGTCTGCTATTAACTTGAGTTGCTTACCACCACCAGGAGAAATTTTGTTTTCTGGACAGAATGGTAAGCAGTTATGAAGATCGTGAATGTTTTCAGGATATTTCAAATCAACCTCTAATATATATCCGGTGGAGTCATCAGTAGACATTTCCTTAACATTAAAATCATTTATTTCATTTAAAGTTAAAAATCTAAATCCTGATATAGGAAGTAATTGTGACATAGCCCATCCATATAAATTATTTGCATCAAGATATAACAAAAAATTGGCTAACTTTTCTAGATCCAGGTTCTTGGAAAATATGTTATTAGCACTAGAAACTCGCTGAGTGCATTGAGTAAGACCACCGCGAACAGCTAGCTTTAAAAAGTTATAAATCTCACCATCGCTTATAAGCTCTAGCTTAATCTTAGTAAATTTAAGCATTGCATCCCAAGATATTGAGGGGGCAGTTACATAATTTACAGGATCCAATTTATATATTGACAAACAAATGGTTCTGAATTTTTCAAAAACATCTGAAAGTATTAAAACATCACTTTCTAAATAAAGTTTTAGATAATCGGACATTTTAGAACAATTAAAGGTACTCCATACTTTTTGAGCAAATTCATAGTCCTCAACACTACATTCTTCGTTATTAAGAGAATTATAGAACGACTCCCTGCTTGGAAGCGATTCATCGCTTAATTTATCAAAACTATTTAAATAATCATATGGGAAAACCCCTTTGCGGCGCATTAAATCAAATTTTTCACCTTGGAAAGTTTTTTTTAAAATTTGAAAGTCCTCAACATTCATATAAGATGCTAATTTCTCTAAGCTGGAGTTCAAAAATCTATTAGAGTCAATGAATTGTATATTATAATTATCGTTTTCGTTTTTTACTCGTTTTGTGATCGAAATGTACAACTCCTTATTACATGGAATAATTGATAAATTTTTACCAAGCTCAGTAATAAACAAATGAATATCATACCTCGATAAATTATGAAAAACTACTGGAAATGTTGGTGTATTAAACTTATATAAACTTTCACACTTTTTATGAACTACCCCCTCATACCTTCCAGTGAAAAAACTGAAAAATTTCACTCTGTCATCTACATTAGCAACTTCCTCACATGCCAGGCAGTTTTGTTGATTGTCTTCAAATCCAATGACTGTCTCATGCAGAGGATCCTTGCCTTTTCTCCAGTACTGGTTATATAGGGCAGCAGTTTTTTCCTCTAGCGCATTGCAAAACTTTGCCATACAATCAGGACCTGTAGCAAATATATTTTGAGATTAATCAAATAAAAACAAGGAAGATTTTGCGCATGAACTTACCTTCATAGGACCACATTTCGTTTAATTCGGGATTATAGCGGTGAACAACATGAAATGCTACTGCGCAAGCATTGTGTTTTTGTGCCTTGGTTGTAGATGACACACTTGGTGAGTTTATTGCGTGATGATAGTATTCCAAAATAGCTTCAATATCGGCATATATTGTTACAGGAGGCGAAAGTTTTTTATGCCAATTCATAAAGCTTGTAGTTTCTCCTTTTTTGGCATAGCTCGAAGATACTTTTCCGCATGCTTTGGAATGTATTTTATCATCACTTGAATAATACATTAGACAGTCATAACAAAATTGAGCGTTATTATTACCAGTGCCGTTTTGTGACTTAGTCAATGTTTTCATGCTGGTGATATACGCATAGTGCATCATTGATTGGGTTGGGTTGTAAACTCCAAGCAAGTTTACGTGGTTTGGCTTTACTTCATTACTTCGGACAGTAGGACCTACTACATCGAAGTCATCGTTCTTTCCAGTATGCTTTGATTTTGGTTTTTTGGATGATTTTTCCAACTCATACACATTTATACTAAATGTTGGGTTGTTCTTTTCAAAGAGCTTAATGCCTTTAACGGTTATTGGGAATTGAATTCCGGTAAAATTTAGAATATATCCATCATAACGAATTATGTCAGCTTCAATATTAATGAAATATCCAGACGTACAGGGAATTTGTTTCCTTCTTTCCTTCTTTTGATTAATTGGGATGATCTCCCTCTCGAGTCTTTGGTACTTAATCATTGCTAAAAGACACCATTTAAAGCAATAAACATCATCATTATCGACATTTATGGTTGCGTTCCTTTTCATTATATTTGTGGGCAATGGAATATATCCACTGGCAGGAATATTTTCCAATTTAACAATAATGATTTCCACGTGCTTGAAACGTTTTATTGCCCAGCCACTGTCTTTTTCCTGGAATTCGCTGCTCGCTGTAACCAAGTAGTCAAACACAGTGGTTAACCGTTCCTCGATTAGCTCTTGTTCGTACAGGGATGTATATGGGGTTCCAAAATGCTTAACTGATTCAACAGTTGTACCGTCATCGATTTGTTTAACGTAATCACCAAACAAAGTCACGCTAAACTTAATTGATCTGTATTTTGTCATACAAAAATCAATTAGTTGGATGATATCAGCCTTAATTTGAGAGTAGAACTCTTTAACATCAATGGTACTCGATTGATCTGTTAGTACTCTATATGTCTGAGCAGGGAATCGTGTCTCAGGACTTATTAAGACAACGTTCGAATTCCTCTCCATTTGAGCTACTACCTTGTCTTTGTGAGAGTTGGTTCTCAAGTGCGTATTGTAGGCGCTGGCTTTAACTTTAAGTCCACATATTTCGCAATCCACATCAGGAATTTCTGGATGCTTCTTATGTAATGTACGCATCAATACCTCATTCATGGCCCTTGCTCGTTTAGAAGTTGTGGGCTGCTCATCATCATGGGAACCAAGATCTCCAGTTTCTCGATTGCGTTTGGACGATGTTGGTTGAGTTACAGCATGTTTGTCTTTGTTTGTCCTCATGAGTTGTTTTTTTTGTTTTTGCGACGATGCCATTAAAATATTGAAGGCATTAGCCGGTCCTTTACAGGCTGTATAGTGGTCACTAAAGACCTCAAGAGCTAGTGTACGACCGCACAAGTCACAATAAACTTTTGGTGAATTCATAATGTTAATTGTTTTATAATTTGATGATTTTAATTTTTATAATATTTTGTAATGTCTTGTATTTGTCTTTGTTTTATTTTGTTCATACACTGCACTGTTGATCAATTTTATTTTGGAGTAAACGTGTAACACCGAATCACTATTGAAGAGGACTGATGAAAGTATTTGGAGCTCAAAACCATTTTATACTGACTGTAGTCAGCTAGAATCGTACGTTCCTTTAAATACATTAGCAAGTGAGTATTTCCTCTGTGTTTTGTTATTAAGAGACAAAAACAGCAGGTTCCCACCCTCTTTAAAAAAGGTTGACATGAGTTCATAAAATTCATAGACAAGGGTGTAAAACCTGAAAGTAAAAATGTGTGGTAGTTTATGTTTCTGCCCAATAAAAATGTCGAACACCAGATTATTAAATTTGATATACTTTATTTATATGTTTTTAAATTTGATACGGTAAGTATAATTAAATAGAATTCTTAAACAGGTGGTAAGCCAAGACTAGATCTTCTTTCAGCTTGGAGTACAGCATAAAGTAATTCCTCATCGTCTGAACTGGGGATGAGGCGTTCAATGTATTCCTTCTCTTGCACTGATTTTATTATTTCTTCATCCTGTGAACTGGGGATGAAACGTTCAATAAACTCCATCTTTTCCGCCGATTTTACAATTTCGTTATCTTGTGAATCGGGCATGAAGAGTTTAATTTTAGTCGAAAGACTATCTTCCTCAACCATAACCACGTCAGCACTGTCCGTTGAATGTCTCTCTTCCTCTACCATAATAACGTCAGCACTATCCGATAGTAGTTGTTGCGATGATATTGGTCTGTGAGTGCAAAAGCCACAATCGCAAGAACCCATTTCGGCCACACATACTCTTTGCCCGCATTCGTGGAGGATTGATGACCAATTAGCCATTATTGGCTTGAGCTCGCCCTCTGTATTTGAATATAAAAATTCAGCGGTTTGATCACCAAATAAAAGGGCTGTATTATTGCAGTCATCAGGCTGGTTTTGGGTTGACGTTGTAACGGGTTCGAAGGAGACTTCGTGTTGTTGTGAGGTGTTGGTGGCACCCTCAGGCTGGGTTGATGAGGGGTGGCGTCAGACGAGTCTTCCTGAAGTGGAGGTATCGGACTGTTGCGATCGCCAGGTTTGTTTGGCGGTGTCATTAAGAGGTCGATGGAGTCTTCAGAGTCCGAGTCGATGAAAATGATTTCCATGCTTTCTTCTTGGCTCATGATGATGCTTGTAAGTCGAGTGTATACTTGTTTCTATCGTAATATTATTCGAATCAAGGAATTTATACAGTTTTGAAATGAGTTAGCGATGTTGCACTGTAGCAGGTAGTTGAAAATGCGACCCTGACTTAGAGAAACACATTGTCATTGGGTGAGGTTGAAATTGAAAACAGGTTATTTTTTATTTCATCCCTCCGGTTTTTGTAAGAGAAGTGATGTAATTGGCTGAAGTGAGGGTATAGGGATCATACCCCGATTGTAGCGCATGAGTTGTGGGATCAGCTTAGCTTTAGCTTAAAGTAGTAAGAAAATAGGACAGCGGGCAATTGTCCTGCTTAAAATCAATATTCCCAAATCAGTAAATTAGTTCATTTACTTCGGTATCTTTTGTGCGAACAGATGGCGCCACTATTCCGTAACCGGACTGTAAAAATACTTAAAAGACTTTCTTTAAAGAGCATCATATCCTTTCATACACATAGACGGCGCTACAGTAAAATTGAATTTCATTTACTTCGAGTATCTTTTGTGCGAACAGATGGCGCCACTATTCCGTAACCGTTCAGTAAAATATTTCTAGACCTAATGTGACAGAATATTGATTTGGGAATATTGATTTTGCAAGACAATCCCGCTGTCTATTTTCTTACTACTCTGTAGGAGATATAACGTTGTTCCAATTTTCGGGGGCAGGAGGGGGCGTGGCCAAATTTAAACAAGCTTGATCTGCGTGCAGATAAAAGAAACATTGTCCCATACATGTCAAACCTCTATCTCTTACCAAGTCTGAGATCTATCTGTATGAACACAGACACCTAGGACGGACGGACGGACGGACGGACGGACATGTGCCTAAATCGACTCGGCTGTTGATGCTGATCAAGAATATATATACTTTATTGGTCGGGGACAATTCCTTCTACCTGTTACATACATTTGCACGACTTTAACCCTTTTTTACTCTACGAGTAACGGGTATAATGACGGAAATAACTAAATAAATAAAAAACAAGTAAGACCGTTGCAGTCGAGTAGCCCGACTTCAATATACCCTGTACAAATTGACAATGAGAGCGCCGATCATATGAGAAGGCAGCATTTTTTTGTGGGGGGGGGTGGGGTGGCGAAGGGGGCGTGGTGGTTTGTTTTGGTCATAACTTCGAAACCGTTCATCCGATTTTTATCATTTCCTTCGGCAAATCGATTTATTTTGCTAATTACTAACTATCTCTAGAAAGTACAAATCATCAATCTTCAAAACTGTGGGAGATATAACGTTTTTTCCAAATTGCGGGGGCAGGAGGGGGCGTGGCCAAAATTTGAAACAAACTTGATCTGCGTACAGATAAAAAGAAGCATTTGTCTCATACATATCAAACCTCTATCTCTTACCATCTCTGAGATCGACGCGTTCATACAGACAGACGGACGGACGGACGGACGGACAAGACGGACAGACGGACATGGCTAAATCGACTCGGCTATTGATGCTGATCAAGAATATATATACTTTATAGGGTCGGAGATGTTTCCTTCTCCCTGTTACATACATTTGCACAACTTCATTATCCCCTTTTACCCATTTTTAATGGGTACAGGGTATAAAAATAGAGGAAAGCTAACTTCGGCTCGACCGAAGTTTATATACCCTTGGAGCATGATATATTTCTGCCAGTTTTTTATATGGCAGCTATACGATATATTTATCAAACTCTCTAAAATTGTGTTGAGACAGATAATATTTATAACTGAAACGTACAAACACGCTACCATTGAAAACAAAAAAGTTTTTCTCACTAGAACTATTTTTTTAACCGATCATTCCTATGGCAGCTATATGCTATAGTCATCCAATTTGGATCAGACTTGACAGAACTATGTGTGAGCATATCATATTGATCAGTAACGAGTTTGGGAGTGATAGCATTGAAAACCAAAAAGTTTTTTCATACTAAAACTTTTTTTCAGATCTTTTTTCTCATGTATGGCAGCTATGCTATATAGTTGCCCGATTTGCATAAAACTTGCTGAAATGTGGGAAAAAAAAAACTTATAAATACGAGGTTTGGTAGCGATAGCATTGAAAACCAAAAAGTTTTTTTACTTGAACTACTTGAACTGCTTTGAAACAGTCTTGTCTCCCACAGATTTGGAATGAATCTTATATTATTCCACTTCATAAAAAAGGGTCCCGTTTGAATGTCGAGAATTATCGAGGCATTGCAAAGCTTTCTGCTATCCCAAAACTGCTTGAGCAGTTGATCACCTCCCAACTGCAGCACCTATGTAGCAACCTCATATCTCCTTCTCAGCATGGTTTTGTTAAACGTCGATCGACGATGACAAATCTTCTTGAGTTTTCATCACTAATAAATCGCAGTTTTCAGTGCCGGTCACAAACTGATGTCGTCTTTACTGATTTTAGCAAGGCCTTTGATTCAGTTAATCATGCCCTTCTTCTTCAAAATTGTCACTTTTGGGTTTTCCACCAAACTTACTGAACTGGATCTCGTCTTATTTATCAAATCGTACACAACGGGTGTTATTTAACAATGTATTTACAACAGTTGTGAACGTGACTTCAGGTGTCCCACAGGGTAGTCACCTAGGCCCGTTGCTTTTTGTCCTTTTTGTAAATGACCTCCCACAAGTCATATCGTATTCAACTGTATTTATGTATGCAGATGACGTTAAAATCTGTCTACCATACGCCGATTGGTTCTTGCACACGCGCCTTCAACTTGACCTTAATGAACTGGAGAAGTGGTGTTCAAATAATCTTCTTTACTTGAACCATTCTAAATGCCAAATGATGACTTTTTCCCGCAGCTCACCTCACGTGTCTCCTATTCTATAGGGAATCATATTCTGGACCGTATTTCGCATGTAATCGATCTTGGTATACTGTTTGACCAGAAATTGTGTTTCAACAGCCATATCGCAGCTACAGTAAATAAAGCCAAAGGTGTTTTGGCATTTATTAAGCGTTGGTCCAAAGAGTTTGACGACCCTTACACAACTAAATCATTGTACATATCCTTAGTACGCCCTATTTTGGAATACTGCTCTAGTGTTTGGGGCCCACAGTACAAAGAGAGCAGCAATCACTAATCGAATCTGTCCAGAAACAATTTTTAATTTTCGCTCTTCGCAATCTGCATTGGGACCCCAATAGGCACTTACCGCCGTACCGATCGAGGTTAAAATTAATCGATCTTCAATCTATGCATCACCGCAGAATATGCAATGGTGTCCTATTCGTCCACAAACTTCTTCTCGGATTGGTAGATTCTCAATCGCTCCTCACTTCTATAGAATTTACAGTACCCTCAAGGTTCACCCGTACATTCCGGCCACTACGTTTGACACTCTGCAGGTCCAACTATGCCCTTCATGAACCTTTTCGTGTCTTATGCTCTAATTATAATTCCCTTTCATTTATTGTTTCGTTTGAAAAATCTTTTAATGTTATTTTAAGTGAAATTTATGAACACCTTGAAGTATCTAATCTCTAAACCTATTACCCAAATTGGGGGATATGTCCGTTTTTCTTTCGGACTTATCGCCCAAATTAGTTTTGGGCGATAAGTCCGTTTAAAAATCGGACACAACCCCCAAAAAAAATTTTTGGGCGTTGTGACCAGGCGACAAAATAGTATTGAGTGGATCGCAGCTTACATAAAAAAAACAACAAAATTAAAGAAAGAGTCTTCTCATTACATTTGATGACTGATTCTGAAGTATTTTGGAACGCTGAGTTCAAAATTTGAATATCTTGTCGTTCTCTAGATATAGGCGGATATACGCATGTTTTTGCTATTTTTTAAGAGAAGTTCCCAAATAATTTGCAGTAAAATCTGAACCAATAAACCGATTTAACTTTTCTATCTTTCAAAAGAAATATGTAATAGCCTAGATCCACTGACACATTTATGTAACTGTGTGTGGTTGGTGATTTCACAGGAAATGTACATTCTCAAAAAAAGCCTAGAACGTTAAGGAAAACTACTTATAATGTTCAGGGCGAATAACAAAATATTTTAAAATTCAAGAAAATTGTGGGAAAAATGTATACAGGAGGTCTTGTCAAAATATGTACTATGAACTATTTTTACTCGATGGAGTTCGCTTGCATTTCGAATTAAAACTGCATACCCTTATATGTACGTGAAGTATCACAAATATGCCTACAACTAGATAAGATGACAAAAGTTGAGCGGATTTAAGCTGACCGCTTAAATTAAAGTAGATCTAGTAGATTAAGTGCGCGCAGTTTTACTTCTCTATAATCTTGTAGCTGACCATATTTTTGTCACTTCATATACGAAGACCCAGTTTAGTTCCAAATCAATTCGTTTTACGAAAATCTCGACTTTAATTAAGAAAAATCTTTTGTTAAAACAGTTGTTGCTTGATTCGGGAGGTTAAATTTTAAGCGTTCTATTCGTAGTTCAATTCGATGGACCCAAAAACTCCACTATAAACTGACCCCATTTTAAAGTGGTTCAGGACCGGTTTACAATCTTCTTGTATACTGGAAATTTGAAAGTAAATCAGGTACAACTGTCAATACATTTTATATGTATACTTTTGAATGTTATACATAAAAACAAAACATCATTCATTAGAAAAAAAAACAATAGATATCTTAAAAGACGATCGCTTTTATCAGGGACTTAAAAAATATAGATCTTTTACATGATTAGAAAAAAATAATCAGTTCTGTTCTCAATCCCACTTCGGTTTTCCTATAAACGTTTGAATTGGCCAGCTTACTCTAACAAATTTAAATGAAAGGTGTAAAGGAAATCTGTGTTTACTAGATCAAGGCTTCCTTTTTCTACGAACTGAATCCACTTGACATTGAGCTGTCAGTTTCAACTCCTTGAGCAATTCCACTTTTAATGAAATCAGATCCAGTAACCGTAGATAAGAGTGTCACCTTTCATATAACAGAGTTCAACGTACGAAGGTTTATACAAAACTGAAGTGGAATTGAGAACAGGCCTGTATGATTTAAGTTCTTGTGATAACAGAGACTATGAAATTTCAAATTATTGTTTGTAAGTGTGAAAGATTAAACGTATATTATTGTTGTTGATATCGTACCCAAATAAAGTTTGCTTCAGAATTGGCAAACTCCTCCTCCTTCTCCCTCTTACCGAACATAGTGACTTAATATATATTTAGTTTGGCCCAATATCTATCTATTCTGTATACCATAATAAGATCAGTGAGCCTCCCCATTTATTCAAATAAATTTTAAAATAAAAGGAATTCAAAGTCATATTAACCACATTACTTGGTTCAGGGTATTTTGCTGTTGGGGCACTCGACCACACTAAACACTTCTGCCTACTAAATTTAGGTATCTGAAAGCTTTCCTTATTTCAAAACTGTCATATGGGATAGATATATTTACGAACAGTGATATGACTAATTAGAATAAAATACACACAAAAAACCTTAATACAAAGGTTACGTTTAAATAGGCAACTGAATTCGCGGTAAAATATTTAAACTTTGCAAAAATAATATTTATGACGGAACTTAATATTTATTTGATGTGCTTAATCTTGCATCGTCAAAAACTTGGTGTCCTGAAGATGCAAACTGGAGAGCTCTAAACCTTTTTATTATAATGCCATGTAGCTTTGGAACAACCTACCTCATTCTATTAAAACAATTTCAAGCACACTTTCATTAAAACAATTTAAAGCTTCTCTTTATATAAGAGTTCAACCTGACTGACTGACTGACTGACTGGGTGAGCCGTCGCACAGCCTAAACCATAAAAGATAGAAAGATGAGATTTTCACAGTAGTTTTATCTTATGCTGAAAGTGAGTACTAAGAACGGATTTTGGAAAATTCTGTCGGGAAATGTGGAAAATTCGCGGAAAACTGTTGTATGAAACTTTTTTGTTTTTCATCCGATCAAGTTCAAACTTATTTTCAAAGATCTATATGAAAATTCAACAACAACTGCATACCAATCTTCCGGAAAATTCACCCCCCCTGGGTGGAAAGTGGGTGGTCAAGGTTGTATGGGCGAAACTTTAATTGCCAGTGATTAGCTCCAAACTCATTTTCAAAATTACACATACTAAGACATAAAAAAAGACTTTCAAATTTTGGAAAATCTATCCCCAAAGTCGGAAAATTCACGGAAAACTGTTGTATGAAACTTTTTTGTTTATTATCCGATCAGATTCAAACTCATTTTCAACGATGTATATGAAAATTCAACAATAAGTGTGTTCCAATTTTCCGGAAAATCCCACCCGAAAAAGTCGGAAAAGCGCCGGAAAAGTTTGTATGGTAAACATTTGATTTTCATCCGATTGACTTGAAACTTGGTTCGCAAGCATAGTACGCAAAATATTCGACACGTGTTTTCCCGATTTCGGAAAATCCGCCCACGAGGAAAATGGCTGGAAAATTCTGCATGCAAACAACTATTTTTCATCCGATTGGCTTGAAATTCGGTTTGTTAGGATAGAATACGAAATAGTTTGAAATGTGATTTTCCGAAGTTGGAAAACTCGACCTGACGGTCGGAAAATTGCCGGAAAATTCTGCATGAAAAAAAAACTATTTATCATCAGATTGGCTTGAAACTCGGTTTGAAAGGACAGAATACGAAATAATTTAAAATGTGATTTTTCAATGTCGGAAAATCCGCCCCCAGGCGTGAAAATGCCCGGAAAATTCTACATGCAAAAGAATTATTTTTCATCCGATTGACTTGAAACTCGATTTGTAAGGTAAAAATGAAAATTCATTAGTGTTTTCATTTTCCGATGTTGGAAATAACGCCGGGATGTGGGTGGGATGTGGGAGGGATATGGATGGGATGTGGGTGGGATGTGGGCGGATGGGTGGGATGTGGGCGGGAAGTGGGTAGGATATGGGTGGAATGTAGGTGGGAAGAGTATGGGATGGGGGCGGGAAGTGGGAAGGGATGTGGGATGTGGGCGGGAAGTGGGAGGGATGTGGGTGGGAGGGAGGATGGGCGGGATGTGGGTGGGATGTGGGAGGGATGTGGGCGGGAGTGGATGTGGGAGGGATGTGGGCGGGATGTGGGAGGGATGTGGGAGGGATGTGGGAGGGATGTGGGAGGGATGTGGGTGGGATGTGGAAGGGATGTGGGCGGGATGTGGGCGGGAAGTGGGAGGGATGTGGATGGGATGTGGAGATGTGGGAGGGATGGAGTGGGTGGGATGTGGGTGGGAAGTGGGGATGTGGGTGGGTTGTGGGCGGAAAGTGGGTGGGAATGAGTGGGAACTGGGGGGAAATTGGGTGTAAAGTGGGTGGGATGTGGGTGGACTGTAGGTGGGAAGTGGATAGGATGTGGATGGGATGTGGGCGGGAAGTGGGAGGGATGTGGGATGGGATGTGGGAAGGTGGGAGGGATGTGGGATGGGATGTGGGTGGGATGGGGGTGGGATGTGGGCGGGATGTGGGGAGGGATGTGGGTGGGATGTGGGCGGGAAGTGGGTGGGAGGGAACTGGTGGAATTGGGTGGAGAGTGGGTGGGAGGGATGGGGGTGGGAGTTGAAGGAAAAACCCATCAGCAAAGTTCGATTTCTGGGTTCTGCGGTGTATTATTATATCTAATATTGTTTGGTTCTATACTGTTGAAAGCGCAGCGAAGCGCGTCGGGTTATTTGCTAGTCTATATATATAAAAGAGTTCAACCTGACTGACTGACTGGTGACCGTCGCACAGCCTAAACCATAAAAGATAGAAAGCTGAGTTTTTCACAGTAGTTTAATCTTATGCTGAAAGTGAGTACTAAGACGGGGTTTTGGAAAATTCCACCCGGAAAAGTCGGAAAAGCGTCGGAAAATTTTGTATGGGAAAAATTTTATTTTTCATCCGATTGACTTGAAACTTGGTTTGAATGCAAAGTACTCGAAATCATTCGACCCGTGTTTTCCCGATTTTGGAAAATCCGGCCACGAGGAAAATGGCCGGAAAATTCTGCATGCAAAAAATTATTTTTCTTCCGATTGGCTTCAAACTCGGTTTGTAAGGACAGAATACGAAATAGTTTGAAATGAGATTTTCCGAAGTTGGAAAATTTGACCTGACGTTCGGAAAATTCCAGGAAAATTCTGCATGAAAACAACTATTTATCATCCGATTGGCTTGAAACTCGGTTTGTTAGGAAAGAATAAGAAATAAATTGAAATGTGATTTTCTGATGTTGGAAAATTTGACCCAGCGGTCGGAAAATTCAAGGAAAATTCTGCATGAAAAAACAATTTTTCACCCGATTGGCTTGAAACTCGGTTTGCAAGGACAGAAGTCGAAATAATTTGAAATGTGATTTTGCCATGTCGGAAAATCTGCCTAGGCGAGAAAACGCCCGGAAAATTCTGAATGCAAAATAGCTATTTTTCATCCGATTGGCTTGAAACTCGGTTTGTATGGATAGAATACGAAATATTTCGAAATATGATTTTTCAAAGTTTGAAAATTTGACCTGACGGTCGGAAAATTCTGAATAAAAACAACTATTTTTCATTCGATTGGCTTCAAAATCGATCAAAATGAAAATTCATTTGTGATTTAATTTTCCTATGTTGGAAATAACGCCGGGATGCCCACTGGGAAGTGAATGGGATGTGAGTGGTTTATTGTTTTGGAAGTGGGTGGAAAGTGGGTGGTAAGTGGTTGTGAAGTGGGTGCAATGTGGCGGGAAGTGGGTGGGATGCGGGAGGAATGTGGGTGTGAAGTGAGTGGGAACTGGGGGAAATTGGGTGTAAAGTGGGTGGACTGTAGGTGGGAAGTGGATGGGATGTGGATGGGATGTGGATGGGATGAGGGCGGGAAGTGGGTGGGATGCAGGTGGGAAGTGGGCGAGAAGTGGGCGGGATGTGGGCGGAAAGTGGGTGGGAAGATTTGTGGGAACTGGGGAAATTGGGTGTAAAGTGGGTGGGATGTGGGTGGACTTTAGGTGGGAAGTGGATGGGATTTGGATCGGATATGGGCGGAAAGTGGGAGGGATGTGGGTGAGATGTGGGCGGGAAGTGGGAGGGAAGTAGGAGGGAAGTGGGTGGGATGTGGGCAGGATGTGGGCGGTATGTGGGCGTGATTGTGGCGGAAAGTGGGTGGGAAGTGAGTGGGAACTGGGTGGAATTGGATGTAGAGTGGATGGGAGGGATGGGGGTGGGAGTTGGAGGAAAAACCCATCAGCAAAGAGCATACTGTTGAAGGCGCAGCGAAGCGCGTCGGGTTATTTGCTAGTAAAGTATATATATTCTTGATCAGCATCAACAGCCGAGTCGATTTAGCCTTGTCCGTCTGTCCGTCTGTCCGTCCGTCCGTCTGTCCGTCTGTCTGTATGAACGCGTCGATCTCAGATATAGAGGTTTGACATGTATGGGACAAATGCTTCTTTTATCTGTACGCAGATCAAGTTTGTTTCAAATTTTTGCCACGCCCCCTCCCGCCCCCGCAATTTGGAAAAAACGTTATATCTCCCAAAGTTTTGAAGATAGACGATTCGTACTTTCTAAAGATAGTTAGTAATTAGCAAAATAAATCGATTTGCCGAAATGATAAAAATCGGATGAACGGTTCAGAAGTTATGAGCAAAAAAGCGAACCAAGCCCCCCCGCCACCACCCCACCCACCCTAAAAAAATGTTGCATACTTTTCGGATGGTCACCCTAAGGAACGCTGGAGCACTATTAAATATGTTTTTTCATAACTAACGGGTTTATCGAAGTCGGTTAGAGCCGACTTTAACTTACGCTCTCGTTGTCAATTGTACAGGGTATCTTGAAGTCGGGCTACTCGACTGCAACGGTCTTACTTGTTTTGTAATGTAAAATTGGCTATACAGCGTTTTCGTTTTACGTTTTTTCAAAATTGCGGGGGCGGGTGGGGGCGTGGCGAAAATTGAAAATAAACTTGATCTGCCTGCAAGTATAAGAAGTATTTGTCCTATATATGTCAAACCTCTATCTCTTACCATCTCTGAGATCTGTTTGTTTATACGGACGGAAAGACAGACGGACAGACAGACGGACAGACAGACGGACTGACGGACATGGCTATATCGACTCGGCTGTTAATGCTGATCAAGAATATATATACTTTATATAGTCGGAAATGATTCCTTCTTTCTGCATAAACTCTCTAAGATTGTGCGTTGGTTGTGAGATGGTGGGTGGGGGTAGCGGGGGGTAATTCACTTATTTGATCATAACGTGAGAGCCGCTCATCCGATATTTATCATTTCTTCGGCAAGTAGATAGATATTACTAATGACTAACTCTCTCTAGAGGGTACGAATCATATATCTACAAAACTGTGGAAGATATGACGTTTTTTCCAAATTCCGGGGGGGTGGAGGGTGCGTGGCAAAAATTT
Organism: Lordiphosa stackelbergi; assembly: GCA_018904235.1. NCBI lineage: Eukaryota > Metazoa > Arthropoda > Insecta > Diptera > Drosophilidae > Lordiphosa > Lordiphosa stackelbergi. The sequence goes on along the minus strand of JAEIFU010000177.1, from coordinate 20,862 downwards.
AAAATAAACTTGACCTGCCTGCAAGTATAAGAAGCATTTTTCCCATACATGTCAAACCTCTATCTATTACCATCTCTGAGATCTGTTTGTTCATACGGTCGGACAGACGGACAGACAGACGGACATGGCTATATTGACTCGGCTGTTGATGCTGATCAAGAATATATATACTTTATAGGGTCGGAAATGATTCCTTCTCCCTGTTACATACTTTTGCGCAAACTTAATACATAAAATAAAAAATAGAGGGACGCTAGCTTCGGCTCTACCGAAGTTTATATACCCTTCGAGCATTATATATGCTCCCAGTTTGTTATATGGCTATACGATATATTCATCCGATTTTGATCAAATTATCCAAAATTGTGTTGAAACAGATAACATTTACATCTGGAAAATAAAAACACGCTACCTTTGAAAACAAAACTGTTTTTTTCACTAGAACTACTTTTCGACCGATCGTTCCTATGGCAGCTGTTTGGGAGCGAAAGCATTGAAAACAAAAAACTTTTTCTTACTAAGACTTTTTATCAGACCTATCTTTCGTTGTATTATTTAGTTGTCCGATTTTCAAAAATCTAAATTGAGCTATGTGAAAGCATAGCAAATTTATTAATTTCGAGGCTTGGGTGGGATAGCATTGAAAACAAAAAAGTTTTTCTCACTAAAACTACTTTTCTAACCGATCGTTCCTATGGCAGCTATATGCTATAGTCATAAGATCCGGCCGGTTCCGACAAATGTGCAGCATATTTGTACCAAAAGACTTTGTGCAAAGTTTGGTCAAGCTAGCTTTAAAACTGACGGAGGAGATAGCATAGAAACAGACGGACAAACGGACATGGCTAAATCAACTTAACTCGTCATGTTGATCAAGAATATATATACTTTATGTGGACGGATATGCTTCCTTCTGTGCGATACAAACATCCGGACAATTTAAATATACCCCCTACAAGGGTATACAAAAATATCAAACAAACATATGGCGGGACAAAAAAAAATGGCTGAAGCCTTTCTGGCTCCCGTTGCCGCCCCTTGGTGGGCGTGTCAGTTCCCCTCGGCCCCCAAACGACCAGGCAGTTGCCAACGTATACCCGTAAGGATGTGTCTCACCGCTCTGGCCACAGTCCGACATCTGTTGTTGTTTTTATACCCTTGCAAAGGGTATAATAATTTTGCCCAGAAGTTTGCAACGCATAGAAATATTCATTTCCGACCCTTTAAACTATATATATTCTTGATCAGGGTGACGAGCTGAGTCGATTGAGTTTTGTCTGTCCGTCTGTCTGTCCGTCTGTCTGTCCGTCTGTCTGTCCGTCTGTCTGTCCGTCTGTCTGTCCGTCTGTCTGTCCGTCTGTCTGTCAGTTTCTACGCAAACTAGTCTCTCAGTTTTAAAGCTATCGAGCTGAAACTTTGCACAGAGTCTTCTTTTTACTGCACACTGCTAATAAGTCGGAACCGACCGGATCGGTTTTAATGAGAAAAACTTTTTTGTTTCAATGTTAACGTGTCTCTCGTCAGCGATTATTAATATTATACGCTTTTATACAGATTTGGAAGTTTTGGTCAAAATCGGATGACTATATTTGCCTACCCTCAGTCTTTTCTGTTGGAGTCCGTCAAAGAAGTCAGTTCATCTTAAAGAAATTATAATTCCCTGGAATAAGTACATCCACATGGGATTCTTGACCTAAGTTCGAAAAATTAATCCAAGAAATATTAAGCCATCCTTGACTGAAGTGGTCTAAATCCACCAAAATATCCAAGCCACAAGAGCTAAGAGGTTGGCAAGGTAAATATTTTTAGATTCTGTAATTTTTGAAAAAAATTACAAAATAACGAGGCCATTCTAAATTTCCTTTTAGTCAATTTGCTGTCTCCGTTACCTTCGGTAACTCGGATATACCCTCACCTAACTTAATCCAACTGAGAAAGGCATTATTGTGAATTCACAGAAAGAACCATCGGTTTTGGGTCTGGCCCACGTCAAGTGCGGCATTCACGCCGATCAAGCCCTCCAGATTGCAAAGTGCGAAACCCTCCGGAGTCTGATCTCTTAAGAGTCGTCCCAGCAAAATCCCTTAAAGCAGAAGGCAAAGGCATTGAACGAGCATCTGTAACCAGCAGCTTAAAGTGTGAATAGTGAGAGTGCAAGTGTAATTGCGGCAAGATCGGCGAGAGTATTTGGGCTCTAAATTTTTCTGTGTGTTGTTCAAATTTTATTTGATAAGCGGCTTGACCACCGCCTGTGCTAAGAGAAGAACCCAAAGCATTCTTAGGGTCACCCAAGAAGCTCACCAGCCCATCTTTCGGCCAGCCCAGGGAGAGTCAAACAATCTCAAAATAGTTTATGAGCCAGAAAAAATCCCAGCTTGATCACCAAAACTAAAAAAGTTTAACGAAAAATGCGATAATGCAGATAACCTGTAAAGTCCAAATTCATGAAAATAATGTGTAAATAAGAAAAGAGAAAGATGAAGTGAGAACAGGAGTTATTTTTGTTAAAGCCTACACCGCAAATCGATCATAAATTTTCTCTTAAATTATTCTTTTTTTGTTTTGTGCTCTATTTTGATACCCCTACATAAAGGGCATATAAAAAGAAAAGAAAATGAACCAACCAAAATTGTGAGTGAGAAGAAAACAAAGTGCAAACCAAACGCTTATCTAAAATCATGCAAAAGTACAAGTAAATGTGGCATATAAATTTTCTAACAAAAATTTAAATGTTAATTAACCATCAACACAGCTAATCATCGTCGTCATCGAGAAGGCCTTCATCGAGGATGGTATGGGTGAGTGGAAAAATATGTGCCAAGTATTAACCAATAAAACAAGAAAGTAATACAGCATGATCAAGATTCGCTAATGATTGATACCAGTCACCAAGTGAAATGCCGAACCTTATTTCGGTAGCGTGCAAGGGCAAAACAAAATGCTAGCTTATGAGCTTACGTTTTTGAGGCTTCTTTTGGCTGCTTCTTTTTGTGAATCAAATGATTGTTGTTTTGGGCGAGCTCAGTTGAGGAAAATTCTTATTGTACAATGAATCAATCTTAGAGATATCTGTTTTAAAAAAAACTTAACTGAAGAAAAAACGAGAAAGGCAAAGCTAACTTCGTCTGTACCGAAGTTTTCATACACTTGAAATAGCTTGTCTCAAGGGTTAGCGACTTCGACCAAACTTCGCAGATCAGCTTAAAAACATTACATATTACCCATGACCGTGTTTGAGAGCAGTAATATTGAGAACAAAACAGTTTTTCTTACTAAAAATCATTTTCCGAACGAACATTTGTATGGCAGCTACAAGAAGTAATCATCCGATCCGGTCGGTTCCGACATATTAGCAGCGTGCAGTAAAAATAAGACTCTGTGCAAAGTTTCAGATCGATAGCTCCAAAACTGAGGGACTAGTTCGCGTAGAAACAGACAGACGGACAGACAGACAGACGGACGGACAAAGCTTAATCGACTCAGCTCGTCATGCTGATCAAGAATATATATACTTTATGTGGTCGGAGATGATTCCTTCTATGCGTTGCAAACTTCTGGGCAAAATTATAATACACTTTTCAAGTGTATAAAAAAAACCTAACTTAAATGATGATTGAATAAATCTATATTTTTATTGCACTATCTCAACACAAAAACAAAAATGAAAACAAACAATTAAACATTTTCTTCTTATTATTATTATTATTATTATTAAATTCAAATTAAATCTTATCCCCCTATATACCTTTATCTAAAGTGAACATTGAATAAAACCGAGTAATCGATTTAGCTAGTGGACTCATATACTTAAAACTTAGAAATAAATTAGTGAATAGAAGAAGATATGTGCACAGAAAACAAATGAAGTTAAACTTATATACAAATAATTGAGAATTTTGAGAATGAATTCCAATTTAAATCTGATTCTGTTAGGATTACGAATTATTAAACATAAAATATGAAGAAAAAAATGAACTAACTTTTGAACTTTATTCCAATGACCGGGGAGCGTAAATAAAAATAATTCTGTAATTTCTTTTGGGGTCTTTTGCAACAAAATATTAAAGACCATGGTTGGGTGGGTAAAGAATTGGGAGGGACAAATGACACCTAAGTCCACCGCTCCCTAATCTCGTAATTCAGAGTGTGCATTAAAATTGTTTTAGTTTCGTTCGAGTTTTCGCCGTGATTTAGACCATTCTCAATCAGGCGAGTGTTGTTTTTTTTTGAGGATCGCCTCATATATGTAGATTCAGTAGGGACTCTTAAGTAAAATCAACTGTAATAGCGATCTGCAGCGGCAGCAACAACCCCCCCATCCCGGAAGAGCTAAGGGTATAAAGGGTCCCGCTCGCGGCTTAGCAGGTATAAAATTTAATAAACCTTTATTAATTAATAATCTTCGTCTACCTAAACGTTCATAAGAAACATTAGCTAAACAAAATAATCCTGAAGAACATAAACCATGAGCAATTATTAAAACATAAGAACCACATAATCCTCAATAACTTATTGTTAATAAACCAGATAACACAATTCCTATATGAGCAACAGAAGAATATGCAATTAAAGATTTTAAATCCGTTTGTCGTAAACAAATTAATCTAACTAAAACTCCTCCTACTAATCTAATTCTAATTCAAATAAATCTAAATTTTAAATTTATTAATTGTAAAAAAGAAATTACACGTAATAAACCATACCCCCCCAATTTTAACATGATTCCAGCTAAAATTATTGAACCAGAAACTGGAGCCTCTACATGAGCCTTAGGTAATCATAAATGAACTAAAAATATTGGTATTTTTACAAGAAATGCACACAATATACAAAAATAAAGTAAATCATAATTAAATATAAAATTATTTATTAAATAAAAATTTATAGTTCCTATATAATTTATTAAATAAAAAATACCAATTAATATAGGTAAAGACACTAATAAAGTATAGAATAATAAATATACACCAGCTTGTAAACGTTCAGGTTGATAACCTCAACCTAAAATTAAAAATAAAGTAGGAATTAATCTTCTTTCAAAAAATAAATAAAACATAAATAATCTTATTCTTCTAAATGTTAAAACTAATAATAATAATAGTATAATAACATTTAATAAAAATAAATTTTTATAATTATTATATTTATTTACTGTTTCTCTAGCTAATAATATTAAAGAACAAATTCAAAAACTTAATAATACTAATCCATAAGATAATATATCACAACCTAAAAAATATGAAATACTAGATCAATAATTAAAAAAATTATTTATTATCAAAAATAAAAATCTAATTAAAAACAATATAACTTGCACCATTCAATACATATTATTAATAAAACATAAAGGTAATAAAAAAATTAAAAAAAATACTAATTTTAACATTATATAATTCTAAAAGATTGAAAATAATCATTTCCATGAGTTCGAATTATTGATACTAAAATTGATAAACCTAAAGCACCTTCACATACTCTAAAAGTTAAAAATATTATTCTAAAATAACTCTCATATTCTAATATATTTAAATAAATAAATAATATAAAAAATAATATTAAAACAATAAATTCTAAACTTAATAATATTGAAAGTAAATGTTTTCGATTTGAAACAAAACAAAATAAAGCTATAATAAACATAATTATAGGTAAACTTCAATATAAAATTATAATCATTAGTTTTAATAGTTTAATAAAAACATTGGTCTTGTATACCAAAAATAAGATTAATTCTTTTAAAACTTCAAGAGAAAAGAATTTCTTTTTCTTTAATCCCCAAAATTAATATTTTAAATAAACTACCTCTTGATATTCTTCAATTAATTTTATATTCATTAATTTTAACTACTTCTATTATTTTTATAAATATAATTCATCCATTGGCTATAGGATTAACATTATTAATTCAAACAATTTTAATTTCCTTAATTTCTGGCTTATTAACAAAAAGATTTTGATATTCTTATATTTTATTTTTAATTTTTTTAGGAGGTATATTAGTTCTATTTATTTATGTAACTTCTTTAGCTTCTAATGAAATATTTAATTTATCAATAAAATTAAGATTAATTTCATTAATAATTTTTAGATTTTTAATGATTTTATCAATTTTTATTGACAAAATATCTTTAAATTTTTTCTTTATAAATAATGAAATAGAATCAATTTTTAAATTAAAATCTTATTTTTTAGAAAATTCTTTATCTTTAAATAAATTATATAATTTTCCTACTAATTTTATTACTATCTTATTAATAAATTATCTATTAATTACACTAATTGTTATTGTAAAAATTACAAAACTATTTAAAGGACCTCTTCGACCTATAAATTAATATTAATGAATAAACCTTTACGAACTTCACACCCTTTATTTAAAATTGCTAATAATGCATTAGTTGATTTACCAGCTCCTATTAATATTTCAAGATGATGAAATTTTGGATCTTTACTAGGATTATGTTTAATTATTCAAATTTTAACTGGATTATTTTTAGCTATACATTATACAGCAGATATTAATTTAGCATTTTATAGAGTTAATCATATTTGTCGAGATGTAAATTATGGATGATTATTACGTACATTACATGCTAACGGTGCATCATTTTTCTTTATTTGTATTTATTTACATGTAGGACGAGGAATATATTACGGTTCATACTTATTTACCCCTACATGATTAATTGGGGTCATTATTTTATTTTTAGTAATAGGAACTGCATTTATAGGATATGTATTACCTTGAGGACAAATATCTTTTTGAGGAGCTACAGTAATTACTAATTTATTATCAGCAATTCCTTATTTAGGAATAGATTTAGTACAATGAGTTTGAGGAGGATTTGCTGTAGATAATGCAACTTTAACACGATTTTTCACATTTCATTTTATTTTACCATTTATTGTTCTTGCTATAACAATAATTCATTTATTATTTTTACATCAAACAGGATCAAATAATCCAATAGGATTAAATTCAAATATTGATAAAATTCCTTTTCATCCATATTTTTCATTTAAAGATATTGTAGGATTTATTGTAATATTATTTTTATTAATTATACTAGTATTAATTAATCCTTATTTATTAGGAGACCCTGACAATTTTATTCCTGCTAATCCTTTAGTAACACCAGTCCATATTCAACCTGAATGATATTTTTTATTCGCTTATGCAATTCTTCGATCAATTCCTAATAAATTAGGAGGAGTAATTGCTCTTGTTTTATCAATTGCAATTTTAATAATTCTTCCATTTTATAATTTAAGAAAATTTCGAGGAATTCAATTTTATCCAATTAATCAAATTTTATTTTGAATTATAGTTGTAACAGTAATTTTATTAACATGAATTGGAGCACGTCCTGTAGAAGATCCTTATGTTTTACTAGGACAAATTTTAACTGTAATTTATTTTTTATATTATATAATTAATCCATTAATTAATAAATGATGAGATAATCTATTAAATTAGTTAATGAGCTTGATATAAGCATATGTTTTGAAAACATAAGATAGAAATTTTATTTTCTATTAACTTTACTAAAATTAATTCATTATAATAAAGATAATAATAAAATCTTAAAACCAATAAAAAATAATAAATAATTTAATGAAAAAGATAAAAAACACTTTCAAGCTAAATACATTAATTTATCATAACGAAATCGAGGCAAAGTACCTCGAACTCAAATAAATACAAATGAAATAAACATCAATTTTAAATAAAATAATAAATTAAAAACATCACAACCTAAAAAAATTACACAAAATAGTATACTTATAAATAAAATTCTTGCATATTCAGCTAAAAAAATTAAAGCAAAACCCCCTCTTCTATATTCAACATTAAATCCAGAAACTAATTCTGATTCCCCTTCAGCAAAATCAAATGGTGTTCGATTAGTTTCAGCTAAAGAAATTGTTAATCAAACTAAAGCTATAGGAAATAAAATAACTAAAAATCACATATAAATTTGATAATAATAAAAATATAAAATATTATAACTTCCAATTAAAAACACAAAAGATAATAAAATTAAAGCTAAACTAACTTCATAAGAAATAGTTTGAGCAACAGCTCGTAAACCACCTAATAAAGCATAATTAGAATTTGAAGATCAACCCGCAATTATTACTGTATAAACCCCTAAACTAGTACAACATAAAAAAAATAATCCTCCTAAATTAAAAGAATATAATTTAATAAAAAAAGGCATACACATTCAAACTAATAAAGATAAAAATAAAGAAAAAATTGGAGAAATATAATATCTTAAATAATTAGATAATAAAGGATAAGTTTGTTCCTTAGTAAATAATTTAATTGCATCACAAAAAGGTTGAGGAATCCCTATTAATCCAACTTTATTTGGACCTTTACGAATTTGAATATAACCTAAAACTTTACGTTCTAATAATGTTAAAAAAGCTACTCTTACTAATACACAAATAATTAATAATAAACTTCCAATTAATGATATAATCAATTCTATATAAAACAAGTACTATTTGTAATAAAAATTACATAAATAAATTCTAAATTTATTGCACTAATCTGCCAAAATAGTAATATATTAATAATATTCATATAAAAAATATAATTATTTTTATATTTAATCCTTTCGTACTAAAATATAATAATTTTTTAAAGATAGAAACCAACCTGGCTTACACCGGTTTGAACTCAGATCATGTAAGAATTTAAAAGTCGAACAGACTTAAAATTTGAACGGCTACACCCAAAATTATATCTTAATCCAACATCGAGGTCGCAATCTTTTTTATCGATATGAACTCTCCAAAAAAATTACGCTGTTATCCCTAAAGTAACTTAAATTTTTAATCATTAAAAATGGATCAATTATTCATAAATTAATGGTTTTAAAATTAAAAGTTTATTAAATTTTAATATCACCCCAATAAAATACTTTAATTTATTATAATAAAATTAATCTTTATAATTAAAATAAATAAAATATAAAGATTTATAGGGTCTTCTCGTCTTTTAAATAAATTTTAGCTTTTTGACTAAAAAATAAAATTCTATAATAAATTAAAATGAAACAGTTAATATTTCGTCCAACCATTCATTCCAGCCTTCAATTAAAAGACTAATGATTATGCTACCTTTGCACAGTTAAAATACTGCGGCCATTTAAAAATTCAGTGGGCAGGTTAGACTTTAAATTTATTTCAAAAAGACATGTTTTTGTTAAACAGGCGAATATTATTTTTGCCGAATTCTTTATTCAAACTTTTCATTTAAAATTAAATATACATATAAAATAATATACTAATTTTATCATTATTACTTAATTTTAAAAATTAAAATTAATATTTCAATAAATATTTAAAATTTAATAAATAATTATATTAATAAAATAAATTATAACATAATTATAAATAATTGCTAATTCTAAGCATATATTTATTAAAACTTACTTACTATTTTTAAAAATTTATTTTATAGCTTATCCCATAAAATATTAAAATTATAAAATTATTTAATTAAAAATTCTTTTAAATAAATTTACAATTTCTAAATTAAATTTATTTCTTGAAAAACTAGATACCTTTAAAAACGAATAACATTTCATTTCAAATATAATATTAAAAATAATTTTATTACATTAACTTTTATATTATATTAACTCTTTTAAAATCGAGAAAAATATATAAATATTTTTTATTTAATAAACACTGATACACAAGGTACAATAAATAAAATTTTCTTATATAATAAAATTTTTTCATATTATTTCAATTTTCTTTTACAATACTATTAAACTATAATTAAATTTATTTTTTCTTTAAAAAATACTAAAACTTTTTTTTTATAATTATTTTTAAAACATGAAAATAAAAATATAAATTTATTAATAAATAAAATTTAATCAATCTATATTGATTTGCACAAAAATCTTTTCAATGTAAATGAAATGCTTTACTTAATAAGCTTTAAATTGTCATTCTAGATACACTTTCCAGTACATCTACTATGTTACGACTTATCTTACCTTAATAATAAGAGCGACGGGCGATGTGTACATATTTTAGAGCTAAAATCAAATTATTAATCTTTATAATTTTACTACCAAATCCACCTTTAAAAATTTTTTCATAATTTTATCCGTTTAAATAAATTTATTGTAACTCATTAAATACTTAAATATTAGCTACACCTTGATCTGATATAAATTCTTATAAAAAATATTGAATATTATTATTCTTATAAAATATTCTGATAACGACGGTATATAAACTGATAACAAATTTAAGTAAGGTCCATCGTGGATTATCGATTACAAAACAAGTTCCTCTGGATAGACTAAAATACCGCCAAATTTTTTAAGTTTCAAGAACATAACTATTACTACTTTAGAATTAATTAATTACATTTTAAATAATAGGGTATCTAATCCTAGTTTTTAATTAAAATTTTTTAGTTTCAATTATTTTAAATAAAAATAATATTAATTTAAAATTTCACTTAATAAATTAAACTTTATTTTATATAAATCAATTTAACTTTTACTAAAAAAATTTATTTGTATTATTAGTATAACCGCGACTGCTGGCACCAATTTAGCCAATACTTTTTAATATTGCTATTTCTAAATTTCTTTAATAAATAATATTAATTACTGCGAATATAAATATATTTATATATTTATTCTTAAAATAAACATAATATCACACAAAAATTTACATATAAATCAAATTAATAACAAATTTTTAAGCCAAAATAAAACTTTATACATATAAACATAAATTACAATAAAAATATTTTTAATAATTAAATTTTATTTTAATAATTACAAAAAATTATTTAATTGTTATTAATTATTACTATATAATAATAATTAAAATTTAGTAAGCAACCCAACATTCTAAAATATAAACATATAAAACTTACTTAAATATATACCCTTACTATATAATTTTATAAATATTTATATATTTATTTTTACTATTTAAATTAATTAATTAAAAACATGAAAATTTATTAAAATTTTGTTATTAATATAATTTTAATATTAATTTTACAATAAATTATAATAAATATGTTTAAAATAATTATGTACCCCTTTACATTTTATTTTTAAATTAATAATTTATAACTTTTTTAAAAAAAAATTATTTTTTAAAATTATTATTGTAATTAAAATAAATAATTTTTTTTTATAAATTATTTTTAATAATTAATAATTAATATAAATAATTATAATTAATTTAATAAATTAAAATTATTTTTACATAAAACTGAATAATAAAAAAAATATTAATTTTAAAATTTAATATATATATAATAAAAATAACTAAAAATAGTTTATTATAAAATATAATAAAAAAAAAAATCTAAATAACTAAAAATAAAAAATTTTTTTCAAAAATTCAAAAAAACCTACCCTAAATTTTCATGTTTTTAAAAAATTTAAAAATTTATTTTTTTACATAAAATAGAATAATAAAAAAAATATTAATTTTAAAATTTAATATATATATAATAAAAATAACTAAAAATAGTTATAATAATAATACAAATAATAATTAAATATAATAATAAAAAAAAAATAAAATTTTTCCAATATTCTAAAAACTTACCCTAAATTTTCATGTTTTTAAAAAATCTCCAAATTTTTTTTTTTTTTTAAAAAAAATTTTAAAAATTTAATAGAAAGAAAATTAAATAATAAAAAAAAAATTTAAAAAAAGTGTATACTAAGTACAAGATTAATAGATAATCTATATATATATAAATATTTAATATATTATTATATAGTTAACAATTCCTATAAAAAATTTCGCAATTCAAAAATATAGACATAATATGTAAAAATTTTATTTATATAATTTTATCTAATATCTCTCGTATTTATATATATATATAATAATTTATTAAATTATTATAAATAAATAAATTTATATATAGTTGTAAATTTATATTATATATATATCTATATAGAAAAAAAAAATTATTAAATATATTATTATAATAATATTTTTTTTTAACTAAATTTAGATATTTAAATTAAATAAATCTATTTTTTAAAATTGTAATTTTTTAAAAAAAACCTATAAAATAAGAAAAAAAAAAAAAAAAAAAAAAAGAATTCCGTATTATTAATGAATTGCCTGATAAAAAGGATTACCTTGATAGGGTAAATTATGTAATAATTTACATTCATTAATTGATTTTATTGTTTTTTTTTAAAAGACTTTATATCTAATAGAATTAAACTATTTCTAAAAGTATCAAAAACTTTTGTGCATCGTACACTAAAATATAAAAAGATAAGCTAATTAAGCTACTGGGTTCATACCCCATTTATAAAGGTTTTAATCCTTTTCTTTTTAATTTTTAATAATTCTTCAAAAATTTTATTTATTATAATTATGATTATTGGAACTATAATTACAATTACATCTAATTCTTGGTTAGGTGCTTGAATAGGATTAGAAATTAATTTATTATCTTTTATCCCCTTACTAAGAGATAATAATAATTTAATATCTACAGAAGCATCTTTAAAATATTTTTTAACCCAAGCATTAGCTTCAACTGTATTATTATTTTCTGTAATTTTATTAATATTAAATAATAGAATAAATATTCAAATTAATGAATCTTTTACATCAATAATAATAATATCAACACTATTATTAAAAAGAGGAGCTGCTCCTTTTCATTTTTGATTTCCTAATATAATAGAAGGTTTAACTTGAATAAATGCATTATTATTAATAACTTGACAAAAAATTGCTCCATTAATAATAATTTCTTACTTAAATATTAAAAATTTATTATTAGTTAGAGTAATTTTATCAGTAATTGTAGGTGCAATTGGTGGTTTAAATCAAACATCCTTACGAAAATTAATAGCTTTTTCTTCTATTAATCACTTAGGATGAATATTAAGAGCTATTAGAATTAGAGAATCTGTATGAATAATTTACTTTATATTCTATTCATTTTTATCCTTAATTTTAACATTTATATTTAATATTTTTAAATTATTTCATTTTAATCAATTATTTTCATGATTTATAAATAAAAAAATTTTAAAATTTACTTTATTTATAAATTTATTATCTTTAGGAGGTCTACCTCCATTTTTGGGATTTTTACCTAAATGAATTGTTATCCAACAATTAACAAACTGTAGACAATATTTACAATTAATAGTGATAATAATAATAACATTAATCACATTATTTTTTTATTTACGAATTTGTTACGCAGCTTTTATATTAAATTATTTTGAAAATAATTGAATTATTAATACACAATTCAATAATTTTTATATTAATTTATATATAATTTGTTCATTTTTTTCAATTTTTGGATTATTTATAATTTCTATATTTTTTTTATGCTCTAAGGCTTTAAGTTAAATAAACTAATAGCCTTCAAAGCTATAAATATAGGAATCCCTTTAAGCTTTAATAAGTCTTAGTAAATTATTACTCCTTCAAAATTGCAGTTTGATGTCATAGTTGACTATAAGACTAATTTATTTATATTTTATAATCTATTGATTAAGAAGAATATTCTTATAAATAGATTTACAATCTATCGCCTAAATTCAGCCACTTAATCGCGACAATGATTATTTTCTACAAATCATAAAGATATTGGAACATTATATTTTATTTTTGGAGCATGAGCTGGAATAGTAGGAACATCTCTAAGAATTTTAATTCGAGCTGAACTTGGACATCCAGGAGCATTAATTGGAGATGATCAAATTTATAATGTAATTGTTACTGCCCATGCTTTTATTATAATTTTTTTCATAGTTATACCTATTATAATTGGAGGATTTGGAAATTGATTAGTTCCATTAATACTTGGAGCACCAGATATAGCTTTTCCTCGAATAAATAATATAAGTTTTTGACTTCTTCCTCCTGCTTTATCATTATTATTGGTAAGAAGAATAGTAGAAAACGGAGCTGGAACTGGTTGAACCGTTTACCCACCTTTATCAGCAGGAATTGCTCATGGAGGAGCTTCGGTTGATTTAGCTATTTTTTCTTTACATTTAGCTGGAATTAGAAGAATTCTAGGGGCAGTAAATTTCATTACAACTGTTATTAATATACGATCTACAGGAATTACTTTAGACCGAATACCTTTATTTGTTTGATCTGTAGTAATTACAGCTTTATTATTATTATTATCTCTACCTGTATTAGCTGGAGCTATTACTATACTATTAACTGACCGAAACCTTAATACATCATTTTTTGATCCTGCCGGAGGAGGAGATCCTATTTTATATCAACATTTATTTTGATTTTTTGGTCACCCAGAAGTCTACATTTTAATTTTACCTGGATTTGGAATAATTTCTCATATTATTAGTCAAGAGTCTGGGAAAAAGGAAACATTTGGTTCATTAGGAATAATTTATGCTATATTAGCAATTGGATTATTAGGTTTTATTGTATGAGCACATCATATATTTACTGTAGGAATAGACGTAGATACACGAGCTTATTTTACATCTGCTACAATAATTATTGCTGTTCCAACCGGAATTAAAATTTTTAGTTGATTAGCAACTCTTCATGGAACTCAACTATCTTATTCACCTGCAATTTTATGAGCCTTAGGATTTGTATTTTTATTCACTGTAGGAGGTCTAACTGGAGTTGTATTAGCTAATTCTTCAGTAGATATTATTCTTCATGATACATATTATGTAGTTGCTCATTTCCATTACGTATTATCAATAGGAGCAGTATTTGCAATTATAGCAGGATTTATTCATTGATATCCATTATTTACAGGTTTAACAATAAATATAAAATGATTAAAAAGTCAATTTATTATTATATTTATTGGAGTAAATTTAACATTTTTCCCTCAACACTTTTTAGGGTTAGCAGGTATACCTCGTCGTTATTCAGATTACCCTGATGCCTATACAACATGAAATATTATTTCAACAATTGGATCTTCAATTTCTTTATTGGGAATTTTATATTTCTTTTTTATTATTTGAGAAAGTCTTGTATCTCAACGACAAGTAATTTACCCAATTCAATTAAATTCATCAATTGAATGATACCAAAATACCCCACCTGCTGAACATAGCTACTCTGAATTACCACTTTTAACTAATTAATTTCTAATATGGCAGATTAGTGCAATGGATTTAAGCTTCATATATAAAGTATTTTACTTTTATTAGAAAAGTAATATAATTAATGTCTACATGAGCAAATTTAGGTCTTCAAGATAGAGCTTCTCCATTAATAGAACAATTAATCTTTTTTCATGATCATGCATTATTAATTTTAGTAATAATTACTATACTAGTTGGATATTTAATATTCATATTATTTTTTAATACTTTTGTAAACCGATTTCTTTTACATGGTCAATTAATTGAAATAATTTGAACAATTTTACCTGCAATTATTTTACTTTTTATTGCTCTTCCTTCTTTACGATTATTATATCTTCTAGATGAAATTAATGAACCATCAGTAACTTTAAAAAGTATTGGACATCAATGATATTGAAGTTATGAATATTCTGATTTTAATAATATTGAATTTGATTCTTATATAATTCCAACTAATGAATTAGCTACTGATGGATTTCGATTATTAGATGTTGATAACCGAGTAATTTTACCTATAAACTCTCAAATTCGAATTTTAGTATCTGCTGCAGATGTAATTCATTCATGAACTATTCCTGCATTAGGAGTAAAAGTTGATGGAACACCAGGTCGTTTAAATCAAACAAATTTTTTTATTAATCGACCTGGTTTATTTTATGGTCAATGTTCAGAAATTTGTGGGGCAAATCATAGTTTTATACCTATTGTAATTGAAAGAGTTCCAGTAAACTATTTTATTAAATGAATTTCTAATAATATAAATTCTTCATTAGATGACTGAAAGCAAGTACTGGTCTCTTAAACCATTTTATAGTAAATTAGCACTTACTTCTAATGAAAAAAAAATTAGTTAATTTATAACATTAGTATGTCAAACTAAAATTATTAAAATTTTTTAATATTTTTTAATTCCACAAATAGCTCCAATTAGATGATTAATTTTATTTTTAATTTTTTCTTTTACATTTATACTATTTTGCTCAATTAATTATTATTCTTATTTACCCTCTTCACCTAAATCTAATGAATTAAAAAATATAAATATAAATTCAATAAATTGAAAATGATAACAAATTTATTTTCCGTTTTTGACCCATCAGCAATTTTCAATTTATCCTTAAACTGATTAAGAACATTTTTAGGACTCTTAATAATTCCATCAATTTATTGATTAATACCTTCACGATATAATATTTTATGAAATACAATTTTATTAACTTTACATAAGGAATTTAAAACTTTATTAGGACCTACAAGACATAATGGATCAACATTTATTTTTATTTCACTATTTTCACTAATTTTATTTAATAATTTTATAGGCTTATTTCCATATATTTTCACAAGAACAAGTCATTTAACATTAACTTTATCTTTAGCTTTACCTCTATGACTATGTTTTATATTATATGGATGAATTAATCATACACAACATATATTCGCCCATTTAGTACCTCAAGGAACTCCAGCAATCTTAATACCCTTTATAGTATGTATTGAAACTATTAGAAATATTATTCGACCAGGAACTTTAGCAGTTCGATTAACTGCTAATATAATTGCTGGACATTTATTATTAACTTTATTAGGTAATACAGGACCTTCAATATCTTATATATTAGTAACTTTATTATTAATTACACAAATTGCTTTATTAGTTTTAGAATCAGCAGTTGCTATAATTCAATCTTATGTATTTGCTGTATTAAGAACTTTATATTCTAGAGAAGTAAATTAATTTATATTATAATGTCTACACATTCAAATCACCCATTTCACTTAGTTGATTATAGTCCATGACCTTTAACAGGAGCAATTGGAGCAATAACAATTGTATCTGGTATAGTAAAATGATTTCATCAATATGATATTTCTTTATTTTTATTAGGACAAATTATTACAATTTTAACAGTATATCAATGATGACGTGATGTTTCACGAGAAGGTACTTATCAAGGATTACATACATATGCAGTTACTACTGGATTACGATGAGGAATAATTTTATTTATTGTATCTGAAATTTTATTTTTTGTAAGTTTTTTTTGAGCTTTTTTTCATAGAAGATTATCTCCTGCAATTGAATTAGGAGCAGCATGACCTCCAATAGGAATTATTGCTTTTAATCCTTTTCAAATTCCTTTATTAAATACAGCAATTTTATTAGCCTCAGGTGTAACAGTTACATGAGCTCATCATAGTTTAATAGAAAATAATCATTCTCAAACTACACAAGGATTATTTTTTACAGTATTATTAGGAATTTATTTTACAATCTTACAAGCTTATGAATATATTGAAGCTCCTTTTACAATTGCTGACTCAGTTTATGGATCTACATTTTTTATAGCAACAGGATTTCATGGAATTCATGTTTTAATTGGTACAACTTTTTTATTAATTTGTTTACTACGACATTTAAATAATCATTTTTCAAAAAATCATCATTTTGGATTTGAAGCAGCAGCTTGATATTGACATTTTGTTGACGTAGTTTGATTATTCCTTTATGTAACTATTTACTGATGAGGAGGATAATTTTACTATAAATTAATTATATCTATATAGTATAAAAGTATATTTGACTTCCAATCATAAGGTCTATTAATAAATAGTATAGATAATTTTTTCAATAATTTTTATTTCTTTAATCATTATATTTATTTCAATAATTGTAATAATTTTAGCCTCTATTTTATCAAAAAAAACTTTAATTGATCGTGAAAAAAGATCACCATTTGAATGTGGATTTGATCCTAAATCATCATCTCGATTACCTTTTTCTCTTCGATTTTTTTTAATTACTATTATTTTTTTAATTTTTGATGTAGAAATCGCTTTAATTTTACCTATAATTATTATTTTAAAATATTCAAATTTATTTATTTGAACAATTTCATCAATTATTTTTATTTTAATTTTATTACTTGGACTATACCACGAATGAAATCAAGGTATATTAAATTGATCAAATTAATATAATACCAGGGTTGTAGTTAAATATAACATTTGATTTGCATTCAAAAAGTATTGAATTTATTATTTCAATCTACCTTATATATATATATATATATATATATATATATATATACATTATGAATATGAAGCGATGAATTGCAATTAGTTTCGACCTAATTTTAGGTAAATCTACCCTTATTCTTTAATTGAAGCCAAAAAGAGGCATATCACTGTTAATGATATAATTGAAAATATATTTCCAATTAAGGAAGTATAGTGACAAAGTAAAAGCTGCTAACTTTTTTCTTTAATGGTTAAATTCCATTAATACTTCTATTTATATAGTTTAAATAAAACATTACATTTTCATTGTAAAAATAAAATAATTATTTTTATAAATTACTAAAATTAATTCACTATATTCAAAGATAAAATTATCTCCATAACATCTTCAATGTCATACTCTATATATAAGCTATTTGAATATAAAAACAATTTAAAAATAAACAAAATTATAATTCAAAATACAAATGATAATAAATAAATTTTCAAATTATTATTATGTATTATTAATAAAATTTGTGAATAATTTATTAATTTTTGATATAAATGTTGACCTCCAAAATATTCTGATCAACCTTGATCAAATCTTTTTATAATAATTTGACCATAATTTAAAGGATAAAAAATTATTCCATAAGTTCTTATATAAGGTATAAACCATATTGAACCTAAAAATAATGTAAAATTATAATAAAAATAAGATTTATTTAAAAAATATAAATTAACAATTGAAATTATATACCCTAATAAACCCCCTATAATACAAACAAATAATGTTAATAATTTTATATAAATTGGCAAACAAATTATATAAGGATAAGAAAAAATTAACCAATTTAATATTCTACCCCCAATAATTCTTATAAATAATAAACCTATTATACCTCGTAATATTACTCAACCCTCATCATTTAATATATTTAATCTTCTACAATTTAAATCACCAGTTATTGAATAATAAACTAATCGAAAAGAATATCTAACTGTTAAACCAGTTGAAAAGAAGAATAAAAAAAAAGAAAATATATTAATATTTCTAATTATAACAACTTCTAAAATTAAATCTTTAGAATAAAATCCAGCCAAAAAGGGTATTCCACATAATGCTAAATTTGAAATATTAAAACATATTGAAGTAAAAGGTATATGAATTCTTAAACCACCTATTAATCGAATATCTTGAGAATTTTGTATATTATGAATAATAGCCCCTGCACATATAAATAATAATGCTTTAAATAAAGCATGAGTTAATAAATGAAACATAGCTAATTTATAAAAACCTATTGATAAAATTCTTATTATTAAACCTAATTGACTTAAAGTAGATAAAGCAATAATTTTTTTTAAATCAAATTCAAAATTAGCCCCTAATCCTGCTATAAATATTGTTAATCCTGATAATAATAATAATAACTGACCTAATAAAGAATTTATTAATAAAATATTAAACCGAATTAATAAATAAACCCCCGCAGTTACTAAAGTAGAAGAATGAACTAAAGCAGAAACTGGAGTAGGAGCAGCTATTGCAGCAGGTAGTCAAGAAGAAAATGGAATCTGAGCACTTTTCGTTATAGCAGCTAATATAACTAACCCTCCAATAATTAATATTTCAAATTCATTTTGTATAATTTCTAAATAAAAAATATAATTTCATCTCCCATAATTTAATATTCATGCAATAGCTAATAATAAAGCTACATCTCCAATTCGATTTGATAAAGCAGTTAATATACCAGCATTATAAGATTTTACATTTTGAAAATAAATTACTAAACAATAAGAAACTAATCCCAACCCATCTCATCCTAACAAAATTCTAATTAAATTTGGACTAATAATTAATAATATTATTGATAAAACAAATATTAGAACTAATATAATAAATCGATTAATATTTTCATCAGAACTTATATATTCCTTTCTATAAAAAATAACTAAAGAAGAAATTATTAAAACAAAAGATATAAATAATAATCTTATTCAATCAAATAAAAATGTTATTACAATAGAAGAAGAATTTAAAGAAACTAATTCCCATTCAATAAAATATACTATATTATTTAATAAAAAATATAAACTAAAAATAAATAATGAAAATCTAATAAAAATTAAATTTAAAAATCTAATTCTACAAATTGATAAATATTTCACGATCTAAAATGAAAAATTCATATCACTAACACCACAAATTAGTATTTTTTTTAAACTATTTAAATATAATCATAATATACAAATATCTCTTTTTATAATTAATAAATTTAAAGGTAATCAATGTAATATTATTAATAAATATTCACGAATTTTACCCCCTCTAAATGAATAAATTCCCGAAAAAATTTTTCCATGTTGACTAAAAGAATATAAATATAAAGTATAAGCAGCTCTAAAAAAAGATAAAAAAGATAATATAATTATAGAAATTCATGATCAAGAAACAATTCTATTTAATAAAGAAATTTCACCTAATAAATTTAAAGTAGGAGGAGCTGCTATATTTGATGAACTTAACAAAAATCATCATAATGTTATAGCAGGTATAAAATTTAATAAACCTTTATTAATTAATAATCTTCGTCTACCTAAACGTTCATAAGAAACATTAGCTAAACAAAATAATCCTGAAGAACATAAACCATGAGCAATTATTAAAACATAAGAACCACATAATCCTCAATAACTTATTGTTAATAAA
>JAEIFU010000176.1:0-203284 GCA_018904235.1 Lordiphosa stackelbergi | reverse complement strand
TTTGTAGCTTCGACTCTTGTTCGCTGTCCCTTTCCATTATCAAAGTGGTTTTCTCCAGCAAAACTCCCAGACTCTGGACACCTTAAGAAAGTCCAACTTTTAGTTCATCCAGTTTGGAGTGTTCCTGCTGCTTAGTGGACGTCTCCTCCTCCTCCTCATCTGTTTCACTTTCTACCCTTTGTTCAGCTTCCAAAACATCATCCACACTCTTGGCATTTGCTTAGTTTACCATTTTCATTGGGCTGATCCAACAAATCAGGCTGCGACTTCTCGACAAGCTACATCGGGAGTCGTCCACTTTTATTCATTTGATCTGTGAGTCGGAACGCCTGGGTTCACCCCTCAGCGAAACTCATTCAAATACTGCCTCTTGCTTTCACATCTCAGGCGATCCTCGATCATGGTTCTGAATCAATTGCTCGATCTGATCATTCGTCTTGATGTGCCCAGGCCTGCACCTTGTGTCCCAAACGCTCCTTGGTCTTGTTCACATACTTCTTCAGGCTCTTGCGATTGCAATTCTGAATTTGTTCTCAATGTGCCGGAAAAAGGGTCCACAGTAGCAGGTATTGCCCGCCACTCCTGACCCTTGTGTATGTGTCCGCAAATCAAAATAGTATTGCTCGCCTGGCCTTAGAGGCTCCTTGGGCAGGAGTTTCCAGTTTAGGCGGGGAAAGGCACGAGGTTCGGGAAAATATGACAGCCGCCAGGGTGACCAATTGATGCCCTTATCCACCATATCCCTTATCCTTATCCGAGTAGTTGCTTTCGCCCTGCGCCCGAGGCTTCTCCTTGGCACGATTGCGTATACGCCTGGGTGTGTTGAGTATTTCAATAATCTCGCGATAATTCTTGCGTATGGCTATGTGCAAGGGACAGTCGCCCTGGGCATTCTTTAGACTCAAACGGGGCATCCGCTTCCAGCAGTATACGGGTGAGAGTTTACGGCGTCCCATAGCGCAGGTGATGTGCAATGCGTCATTTAGATTCGTTTTATTGGGATCACATAAAAGCGGAGAGTAGAATGCGTGTAACTCCGGCATGGCCATAGCGACAGGCAGTATGTAACGGGGTGTCTCCGTACTACAAAAACAAGAGAGAGGATTACAGTTAAAACACTCTACAAAAACAACACCCACAGTGGTGCACAAAAGTATTTTGACAAACAAAAATTCATAGAAATAATCCATTATACAGCTAAAATTTTAAAAATTTGTATCGAATTTTTTTATAAAAGTAAGTACTTAATCGTTTGCATAAGTTAGAAAATATAAATCAAATGTGCAAATGACAAGAATTCAAAATAAATTTATTCTCTGCTAAAGGGCCTGATTCCAGATGACATAAATTTTTATTTCGTTAATACTTCATTAAAATAGGAATGATTTGCAACAGCATTTGGATTTAAAAAACAGTTCAAAAGTGTTTCTATTCATATAAATTATAACACAAAACTTGATTTTATGTCATCTGGAATCAGGTCTTAAAGAAATGATTGCTATTAGACAAGTTTATCACGTGTGAACCGTAGTCTGGCCTTAAAAATTCCATATTTCTAATGGATTAACTGTAAAATGTGCATAAAAATGCAGAAATAGTCAAATTTTACCATTTTCCGAGGACCCCATTTAAAAAAAAATGTTTAACGGCGAAGTTATGGTACATTTGGGTCTACAGAACCCTAAAGATATCGAATCAAAGTTCCCCTTAAGCTTTGCTTCTGATTTTGAACTTATGAACTATGAACTTCTACTCATAACTCTCAAAATTATTGATTCATTAAATTATAGTTCATGACATGAGCCATGAGCTGTTTGATCTGTTTGAATTATTCAGCTCAGATCAGCTCCGAACAAAGCAACTAGATCAATCATGCTCAACCTGGGCTAGCTCAAAGGGTTCAATGAATAGATCAATTGTCGTTCATTTCCTGGTAAATTCCAAACAAAATTTGTGTGCAAATTTGAAGTCAATCCAGTAAAACTAACAGAGTTACAGCGTTTCAAAACGACCGGCTTCAGCACCGGATTGCTGCCGTAAGAAAAAACTTTAAATCGATTTTGCCGAAAACGTCATTTTTGAAGATCGTGTACATCAGAACTCAAAATCAACTGAACCGATCCAAAAAATTGATACGCATTTTAAAGGTGATGTATTTCTCGAGGTAAGGAGGAGTTTTTTTGTTTTCTTTTTTTTACTTTACTAATAACAGTTTAACCGCGATTATTTAGCTAAATCGAGTTTTCCAATTCGAAGTGCTGTAAAAAATTGAAAAAAAGACAAAAAAACTCTTCCTGATTCCTCGAGAAAGCCTCACCTTTAAAAATGCGTATCCAACACTTTTGATCGGTTCAGTAGATTTTGAGTTCTGCTACGAAAACTCACTTTTTTCAAGACACCTCTGAGATTCTCCGTCATATTTATTTTTTCTTTGAAAATTTTTCTGACATACTTCAAAATATGTACAATAATATGTAATAAAGCTTATTCAAATTATATATTACTGATGTCGCCGCAAAAAATCATAAAAAAGCATAAATAAGCGCTTTTTTCGCCTTTATAACAAATTTTAAACAAATTCGTGTGTCACAAGAGCATACCAAAGTAACACCATAATCAATCCCACAACTGAAAAATGGTGCATTTGACAACTTCGTACGATCTTTTCACTCAAACTGAAGAGGACATAATTAATCGGGAAATAAAGACATATACGAGCAGTATGGGCAGATTTAGTGAAACTTTGATCCGTTAAAATGGTGGGAAAAACCATAAAGACCAGTTTTTTCCCTTCTGTGAAAAGCTAGCTGCAAAGTTTTGGCCACTCCTGCAAGCAGTGCCTCATCAGAGAGACCTTTTTCAAGCCGGAAACCTCATAATCAGCGAAAGGAGTCCGCAATTGCATCGAATGATGATATGGCGAAAAAATAATGTTTTTAAACGATAATTTTAAAAAATTATCGATTTGTGAAATGGACCTGCAATCCGTTCTCTGTCTGCTGGTTTGACGATTGAGGATGAGTGCAAACTGGGGGAGTGCCAATGTCTCTCTAAAGAGTGGAGTTACGGTTATACCATGAAGCGGCAGGCATTGTGCAGTATGTTTTTGCTCTGCACCGTCTCAACTGTTTGAATGGATGTGACAGGCAGTGCTTCAGAGGCAGATATATTAGGTTCAGCACGGCTGGTAGCTAAGTGTTTTGGGCGGTCTGCAACTGGAAATACCACGATTGCACAGTACTATTTTAATTACTTTCTTCCTTGGGTCATACCCACTCTAATGCAGCAGATGTCCCTCAGGAGCATAGCAAATTGCAATTTGGAAAAAATTTGTTTATATGGTCTCAATGTTTAACTTGATTCGATCTATAGAACTACAGAGCTTGATGTTTGGAGCTTGATCTGTTTGGAGTTGGAAATTTGAGCTGACTGAATTTGAACATAAAGTATTAATTTATATTTTTTAAAACATGAATCAAAAGGGAGGGCTCTAGTACAGTTTTATCTATATTCATTCCATAAGATATAAGTTCGTGATTGATCTGCAAACTATGGCCGACTTATATGCAAATTTAAATTTTAATACTGAGCTACTGGTTTGCTTGCTACTGCAATACCAGTATTCGATACAAATTTCAAAATTTTAGGATTTTTTGTTCAAAAGATTTAATGGATTATTTATGAAATTTTTTTTTGTCAAAATACTTTTGTCCACCACTGTACTCCCACAACAAGCATAAGCAATTACCGTTGCTCACAATGCACACTGGAACAGAATGAAAAACTGACCGGCAGAAATTGCAAAAATTAAGGCTGTAATCCAGGTGCATTAAGATTAAGTCCGGGTGTACATTGGGTCACAGTGTTACAGCGCAATGGGAACGGCAAATGGCTTGTCACAAAAATCGTACCACTTTGGACTTCTGAGTACTTTGGTCGCAGTGCGTCACAGACAACACGGTCACAGTGTGCCCCAATGTAAACCCGGCCTAAGTGGCTTAAACAGTAGCCAATTAACCCAAAAAAGAACGATTCTGAACCACTGTGCAACGTTATTTACTTTCTGTCGGTCAGTTTTTCGATTCTGTCCCAGTGTGCAGTGAGCGAGAGACACTTATGCTGAGTTTACATGGCGTCACAGAGTGTCACATACTGAGAGAGTAAGAATTACAGTTACCCGTCACTCACATTATTCTGAACATCCGCATCAGCTCCAGCCATTAGCAGCTCCCGGCAGCTTTGATTGTGACCATTTTGTGCAGCCAAATGTAGAGCGGAGAGACCTTCATTGTTGATAATGCCCAAGGCGCTATTATGTAGGGCTTCTATGGTATTGGCCACCCCCAAACGGGGCTTGCATTTGCCATTGCTTTTCTCCTTGGCGGGCGGCGGCGGCTGTGACTTGTGGGCGGCGGCGGAGGGGGGAGCACAAATTAATTTCACACAACGACTAAACCCACGACTGGCTGCCTCATGTAGCGGGGTGTTGCCATGATTCGATTCCTTAACCAAGCGATTGACACCGCTGGAGAGTAGAATTTCCACGCGTCGGTCATCGCCAGCGGAAACGGCTTCATGCAGAGCTGACCAATTGGTGGCATCAGGCTGGCAAGTGGGCAAAAAAAATAAAGCTTCTATGGGTTTTAAATAACAAATGGAATACTTACACCGGAAATGGCATTTGGCAGAGCGGAGGATCCTCCATGCTGCATTCTGTCAATGTCAATTAAGTTACCGTTATGGCTCTGGCAAGGGGGAGGGGCGAGGCGATCTCTTACATCTGGTACTGGTATTGGTGTACACGTAGTAATTACACTTTACCAAAAAAAGACAAAATCAACTCTCTCTCTCTCTCTTCTTTCTCTTTCTCTTTGTTTTTACATTTCATTGAATTGTAATCAAAACACCAAAAGCCTGGATTTACATATTGTTTAACAGTTATTTTCACTTTAGACCAAATTTCTTTTGTTTGATTTTTGCACTATTTTGCTTACGTTTATGGAACGCCCAGCGAGTTGAGTAGTTAATTTGGCTTCAAGCCCAGAGCCAGGCCTAAATGAAACTAGAAGAAGAAAGCAATAATATTTGAAAACTGGTTCTGCCTTACGTCAAGAAACGTAAGGAAATTAATCGAACTTCGATACATTTGCTGGGCATTTAAGCCTTTGACCAGGGCGGTCACTCTAATGTGATCGTGCATTTGTAGCAATAACAAGGTGAGGCAATTAAATCCGAACCATGATGAACATAAGGTGGTTCCGTCGGCAACAGACATCCACTTATTGTATGCTTGCAATAAGTGCGAGTGAAAGGAACATAGTAAACTGAGTGTCGTATTGAGTGCGATTGAGGCGGCAATGTGATTGTTGATTAACCCTTAGCATGTTCGTCGGGTTTGAATATGCCATTTATAATAAAAAGTAGAGACATTTTTTTTTAAGTTTGATTTTTAATAATTTAGAATTACCAATTATGCGCTGCTTTTGGATCTTAATATAAATTTTTTTTGTTTAAGTACTTAACTCTAATATATTGTTTATTCTTGCATTTCCTAGCATATTCTTGTTTTAAAATAAAAAGAAATTACAAATTTATCCAGCTCTACATTTTATGCTGCAATTACTAATTTTTCTTTTTAAATTGTTTGTTATTTTAAAATTTTCTTTCGTATAATGAGAAAAATTATTTCCAGATTTTTGAGCTTATTTTTGAATTGATCCGACTTTACCCGTGAGACACCTCATCTACATAGGTGAATGTCGAACTTTCTTTGAAGCAGTCACTCATCCTTAGCCTTTTAATGACATAGCCGGCGACATACTCTACGGCATCCTCCGTCAACTCATCCATTTCGATGCCTGCAGGTATGTTGTTAGCTATGCTTTGCTCGTCATCTTCAGGCTCATCATCTACAGGCCTATTTTCCTTATTTTCTAAATTTTTAGAGCTAAAGTCTAAATTAAGCCAGCTATCAGAGTTGTCTTCTTCCACATTTCCAGTGTTTCTCAACAATTCTGTATTCTTGGCTGGATAAAGTATAAGAATTATTAGTAAATAAAAAACCACATAACTACCTACATTCTCGATTCACACTTTGCTGAAACATATAGCTAAACATTTAACAATTATAATTAATAAAATGAATTAATTTTGTAATTCATTCTTCTAAATTTGACATACCTATAAATATTTTCTTAACCTATACTTAAACTGTAGTGGAGTTGGATGGTCAAACTGTCCACCCCTCGATCGCATTGCGCCAAAAAATTTTCCACTATGTCTTGTAAGACGGCTAGTTAGTAAATATTCCATGTTGTATTTATCTTTTAAATATATGTACAATCCATCCAGGGATGCATTATTGACGAGAATCCCTTTTTGAAATGGCACCTTTTGGGATTTGGCAAGAATTTCTGAACTCATTATTTTCGCCATTTTTGTTGCTTCCCGTAAGCAATTTGCCGTTGAAAGTTTTGAATTAAACACGTCGAACCAATCATTCAGTAACGCATTCTCCACATCATACCCCAACGAATAGCAGCGTCTGATGGAGCTGGCGGTAGTGTTGGAAAATAGCTGCGTTGCCAATTTTACCTTTTGTTTATCTAGCGAGCGAACATTTAAATGGTTCTCGCTTATTTTGAACAGTATAGACACATCAGATTTGGCGCAATGATTAAGTGTCTGTTGGACTGTCGTTTTGGTCAACTTTTTTCCATTTAATGTTAATCCGGAATCCACATAATGGTTTCGGACCAACTTAATTAAATGTGGTGTATCCGAAAAAACGAAAATTTTTAAATGTTCGTCCGTTGGATGGCTAAACCAGGTTTTTGCTAAAAATAAAAAATTACAAAATATTAAAGATTATTTTTAATTTTAATGCTTGTGACAAACTTACATTCTGATACACCAAGCTCTGACCATAGTCTTTGGTTTCCAGAACCCAAATCGGATACAATAGCTACTACTGGATACCCTTTTGTGTTCCTTATTCGGGGGTGCCACAGAAATCTCTAGAGATTTTGCCGACTGGTTTGTAAATCTCTCGAAAAATTCGTTGGTGCCACAGAACTTCTAGAGATTTCATTTTGATGTTCCATTTCTAAAAACAGGGCTGAAACTCTCGCCAAAAAATTTCCCTGTTTTTGGATGTGGGTAAAATTTAATAATTAACTGAAATTTTTTGATTGTGTTATATGTTTTATGATGCATTTTTAAATAATAATTCAATTTTAAGTCGCATTCTCCACCAATATAATGCAAAATTTAAAAATTTGTTGGCGCCCAATATGAGGATTTAGTTTCCAGCCCTCAATCCGCTAGCCTTTAATCCGCTAGCTGTAGAGGGCGCCACTTCGACAAAAAGCGCTAGTGAGAAAAGAGCTTTGCAAAATCTCTTAACAAAACATTAGAGGTTTGAAACCAACCAAAAGAAATTTCTGTGGCACCTAAGAATTGGAATTCGGTTGGAATTTGGTTGGTTCTGTGGCACCGCCGATTATGTTGTTTAGGGTATCTTCGTCCATTCGGGTGCTGAAGTCCAAAAAAAATTGGCTGTTTCCACGATTTTTTTGAGACCACGAACAATAGCCAGGCACAAGTTGCTGGGCTCGTGAATGACAACTGCTGAGCTGTCGTACTCAAAGGCTGCAGCGACCTTCATCTCGTCGAAGGCCAGTACGCAAAGCTTGTCGGCCTCATCCATTGCATCATTTTCCATAAGGTCTATGGCAACATCCAGGCATCCTGTCTTTATCTCCACATCTGATAACCATCTATTCAACGTGGTACGGCTGGGTAACGGAAATCCCTTTTTGTAAAGATGTTTATACGCTCGAGGGCCAGCGGTGTGGAGACAAATAGCTGCCGATATGTCGTCTGATGTAAATGTGCTTTTTTTTCACCGTTCTTCGGTATTTTAATTTGAGTCTCGGTAAAAATTTTCCCTAGAGACTCTTCTAATTCGCGAGACTCCTCAAGCTGATTTCGTAAACGTTGTAAATCGTACTCCATCGCTCGAATTATCTGCCCAGTCTCTTATTTTCATTGGACAAGAACAGAACCTACACACACAGTCACATTATTGTTTATTTTAACTTACTCTGTTTGCGTACTGGAACTGGCGTAGCCTTCTTTTACATTTTCTGGTTCAGGCTCTATTTCTATTGTTGGAATGGCATCTTTATTAAGTCGCCTTCTTTTATTTGTCTGACCTTTGTTCGGTGTAGACTTCCACTGCGAATCATTAAAGTGTGTGGCACAGATTTGCGAGTTTGTTCCCACAATTTTCTTTTCATATTACACTTCGGTACATGAACAAGACTCACTCCCGTCACAACTTTGCAGCAAAATTTGCAATATTTCATATTAATATGTGCACGCTTAAGGGTTAATGAACAACAAAAAAAAAAAAATTCGTCCGCACACAACCTCTAAAACTTCGGCTCACGACGTTATTTCATCACGATCCGAACTACTAGTGTGAGTGTGGTTTACACTCACGAGGCATTAATGTGAATTAAAGGATTAAAATTTTAAATCAGCAACTCTTTCAATCTATAGATAATTGAAAACAACAACAGTCGCAAAGGGATAAAATTTGCACTCTTAATATGGTGGAATTAACAAGGTGAAGACGTCAGCCTCCAATGAGGGCCATTTGATGTATGCCTGTGAGATAGAAAGAGACGGCAGAACATTTGTTTGTCTCGGCTTATGTATAGCCTTTCGCTTCTAGCATTCGCCCTTTGGCCCTACAAACAAAAAGAGCGCCGTCTCGGTTGGGCTCACCTTATTAATTCTACCCTGGTATCAATAACAACAACAGCTACTTAAATTCCTGTAGTGAGCGCGCAGAAACGGTAATTTACTCTCCAGCTAATGCGGGCTTACACTCTCTATAATTCTGTCGTTGTTGTTGTGTTGTTGTGAGTCCCCCCTCGCCTAGTGTAAGGCTGAAATCAAATTTTACTCCTACAAAAATCTTCCGATTCGCCAATTTGTCCAAATTCGAAAATTTCCTAAAGCTAAGTTCACACAGGCAAATAATTTGACAAATTTTTAGGAAATTTTGATGAAAAATCGTCTTAATAGCCATAATTGCAGATTTTAAAGGAGTTAAAACATAAACTATGGTTCCATTCACTTATATTTTGATCAAATATGGTCAAGAAGTTTACCAATTTGGTCAATTTAGCTAAAATTTCATCAAAAATTTGTCAACTAAATTTTTAACTATTTGCCCGTGTGAACTCAGCTTAAGTCACCGTTACTTCCAAGTACCTAGCTCACTCACAGTTACTTTCCACATTAGCTCATCTCTCATTGACAGTGTGACCCTTGCACGCACAGTATAATCCCAAAAATCTACTAAAGCAGCAGCTTCGCCTCGTCGCCTCATTTAATTTTTAAATTTCGTTAATTTACAGTGTTTATTTTTATTGCATGCAACAATTTTTCAAACGAGCGCTATGATTTAAATACCAAGTGTATGTTTTTGTTTTAATTTTGTACTCCTGTTTTTGTACACAACACAAAAACAAAAAAAAAAATGAAAGATTTTTTTTGTTGGGAAGAGCAGAGCATGTGTGTGTGTGTGTGTGTGTAAGAGAGAGCGAGATAACATGAAATTTGTATAAAAAGATAAAAATGATGAAGAAGATACGGTATAAATGTATAGATGTAGATAAATTGTATGTGTGTGAGTGTGTGTGTGGGATTTTCTTTTTTGTTTAAACAATCTTGGCCGTGTTATTATTTTCAAGGTGCATGCGGATGTGGGCCCAAGACACAACGCCATTAAATGCAACCGGTATGGCCTCTCGCTGTCTCTGTTTCGCACAAGAGCTGATTGTGTGTGTGCGTAGAGTGGTGAAGGGGGGAGGGGGGGGGGATCATTTAGCTGCGCAAGCAACTTTTTTTTTACCGCCACTTGCGCTGGCTGCGCTACTGATTATGTCGGTGCCCCACTCCCCCCCCCTCCAGCTCATCACACTTAGACATGCCTTCTCTTCTGTCTCTTACTCTCTGTGCCTATTTATAACAACCAAACGAATTGCGATAAAGGCAAACTGCAACTGTTTGTTATGTGACTTTGTTGCAGCTTCAATCAAAAGCAGAATTTTCAATTGAAGCTAATTTCCATTGTCTGTCTGTGTGTGTGTGTGTGTGAAATTTCCCTAGAATATGCATAAAATTCGCTCTCTCTCTCTCTCTCTCTCTCTCTCCTCTGGCTGCCACTTGTTGACAACTAAAATCTATTCATTGTGTGTTTTTATTGATAGCCCAAAAAATTTAAACAACAAATAAAAGAAAAAGAGCGCAACAATTTAGGCGTCAGGTGTTAAAGTGTTAAGCAATTTGTTTAAAGAAAAGTAAACAACAAAAATAAGAATCGAAACGAAAACCAAACGAAAGACGCAAACGCGTGTGTTTGTGTGTGTGTGTGCGTGCGTGGGTGTGAGTGTACAACAACTACAACAACAACAACAACACTGACAACGAGTGATTCAACGGCGCAAACAACATAAAACCATGTCGGATTCGTATTATCAGGTGAGTGTCGCTCTATTTTTTTATTGTTTTTATTAATTTGGCTTAGTAACTCCCCCAACAAAGTTCTACAGTTGAAAGAAATAGAGCAAACGGAGAGAGAGCGAGAGAGAGTAATGTAAACATAGCTGTAAAACGCTCCGACTTTTAATTAGAGATGAGTGCGTGACAAAGTTAAAGAGTTGCTTACTTATTTGACTCAGTGTGGCCCAACCCACAACACCTGTTGCGAAACCACTTGTGGCACACACATCCCTAAACCCACTGCCTGCTGGCCACTTAAGGCTCATTCATTTGATCGGCGTCGACACATGACATCACTTTAATTTGTGGGTTGGGGTCAATTTTCTGGCGTGTTTTTGGTACACAAATGTCAATTTCTAGAGTAGAATAAATTATATTTTGAGATGGCAAAGTGTTTGCTCCTTATCGCTTTACATTTGCTTATCGCCCTACCCCCGCCCCTAACCAGGCCCTTGGCCATCAATTGTCAAGTGTAACTTGTCTTAGTAGCCTCGATTTACGTTTGTTTTTTTAGTTCAAATGAAAATTACCATAGAGCCCCCAAAACCAGATTTCATTCTGATTGGCATTGTTTGTTTGGCGAGGAGGAGACAGCAGACAGCACCAGAAGCTGGATACTTTTTGCACCTGAGCCTGAGCTTGAGTTAGCCTTCGGGTGTGTACACTTTGGCTTGACAAAAACCGGTTAATGTTTTCAATTTTTGTTTATTTTTTGTTTCATTCTGCTGGCTTAGTGGCGCACCAGAACAGGGTCAGCCAGTTTAAGCAATGCAGCGCACTGGGACATCAGTTTGGCTCAAAGGGATGCTCCATCGAATTCTGCAAGAAGTTGGGAATTTGAAAAAAAAAACACCCAAATTTACCACAATTTTTCAGTTATTATATTTATATGTATCTGGCTGAACCCGCCGCGACTTTGTCAGCGTCCAATTCTTTTAAGAAATTGTAGAATTGTTTCGAGTTCATAGTTAAAATTTTTCCCCATCCCGTCCTAAAGGATCCAACCAAAAATACATATAAAACTTCGACATAAGTTTCGTTTCGTTGAACCAATAACCCCCCCCCAACCCCCCATTACACAAAGTGCAAGTCCTTTGTAGTAACACTTTGATTTGTGCTGCCTTGCAGGCATATGAGGCCACCTCTCGCTTTCAGTATCCACATTATCTTACTTATTGAGGATGAATCATTGCAATATGTAGGTCCTTTGGAGTAGTCAAGCAGCCTATATATACGTTGTTCGCTACTTCTTGCCTTAGTCACATAGTCCTGTAGTCCTCTTTCTTTGAGTTAAGTCAGCAAATTTCTCCGCATTCTAGTTCTCATGCCTGTTTCGTCTGATTTTCTTCTAAATCTATTCCGCACTCGTTCATTTTGTTCAGCAGAGTATTATACCACGACCCCTTTCTTTCTCGAATTTTGCACGAAAGGATACTTGGTAGTCTGTCGCTTGCGTAGTCAAATAATGTTTTAGTCACATATTTTAAATGCAATGCATATGTGTAGATGTGGCCATCTTCCATCCCTGTTCCTATGGCTAGAACGTATGTCGGTGTGCTATAACATGCTGCTTGAAGGCTAGTTGGTGTAGAGGTGACTCAGATACTTGTACTGCGATACAATCCGAACTGCGTCATTGTTAAGGTCCACTGTCTTTATTGCAGTCGTCCTCTCTCCGAAACACCATTATGTCTGACTTCAAGAGATTGACTTCCATTCCCCATAGCTGACAGTACTGCTCTAGTCGATTAATCATCTTCTGCAACACTTCTACCTCATCAGCGAGTATAACTATGTCATCCGCATACATTAATAGCCTAATATTTATGTCGTCAATGTAAAGACCTTCTTCCAAATGTTCATGTAAATCATCCAAATACAGTGCAAACAATAGCGGAGAGAGCAGGCATCCTTGCTTTACCCCACTGAATGTTTCGAAATAATCTGACAGGTCTTCACCATCCCATACTGATGGGTGCGAACTTTTTCAATGAACTCAACAACCTTTGTTGACACTCCAAGCCGCCAAATTTATAAATTAGCATTTTCGGGGACCGATCAAATGCCGCCTTAAAATCACAAAGAAAGCATACACTTTTTTTTCTGCGCGCTTCAACTCCACAATGGATACTAAATTGTATATATTATCTATTGTCGAATAGTTTTACGGAAGCCAGCTTGGAAATTCTGCATTTTATTATGTAGTTCTACCCAGTTGGTTAAACGCTAGTTTAGATACCCGTAAGAATTTTTGCGGCACAATCCATAAATGAGATTCTGTAGTTTTTGATTTGTCTCTTGAAGATGGGGAAAATTATGATTTTGTGAATGTTGACCAATAATTACAAACTAAATACTCTTCAATTATAATTCAATTCAAATTGGCTTTCCCCTCCCCTCTTAACCTACCCCCTCCTCCACAGCTCTCGATTCTTTCCCCTCGCCCCCGTCCCTCTTCCAACGCTCTCCACTCTTTCCCGCCCCCTCCCTCTTCCACAGCTCTCCACTCTCCCACCCCACGACTTGTCATTCCATTCTGTGAGTACTCCCTCTCCTCCTCTCTCTTGTTAATTGCTATTTCTTTCTAACCCATGACTCTCATAGCAGCTATCATCTGTCTCACAGAGCCAAGACTCATACATACAACACATACATACCTAATTTGTGTGAGTGTGGGTCGTTCCCTCTCTCGGTGCTCTTAGCAAAACAGTTTTGTCCACAATATTGCCTTAGCACAAACTTTTCTTTGACCTTTCACCCACTTCTGCGGACAAATTTTCCAAATTTTTCTTCTTAGTGCGTGCCTTTATAACTAATCGAAGGTCAATGCCAAATTTTAGACCTCTAGAACAAGCAGTTTTGACTGTGGGTTGATAACACAGTGTTACAAAAAAAAAATCTGCACATACTTTTCACGAGAACCAGTACATATTGTTGGGCCAGTCAAGTATAGCATTTCCTCATACTTGGTTTTTTCCTAACACCCCCAAAAATCTGAAGTTATGGCCCAAAAACTTTTTGCTATTGTACCTCAATTCAATTGATATAACTCGCGAAAGAACCGTCCGATTGTTCATAAATCTATCAATTCCGATAGCGACGAGAGGAATCTAAAACAATTTAATCAATAGGTCAAACTATAATTTAATGCAAACCATAATTTAATGCGATGGCTGAGAAATGCGGCTTACAGATCTGGCATTTTCAACTTTTTTTGTGAAATTTGTACTTTGGCCATCACTGGTTTAACTATTTTACTCTGCGCCATTTTTCTTAAATTTTATTATAAAAGCCCATTTAATTCTCCGTTGAACGGTTGTTGTCCCAATGAATTTGAATACCGTTTGTCGAAGTTATGCGCGTTTTCTGAGTACACATCGACAATCTAGTATTTTTTTAGTATGTCAAACTATATTTTGTTTACTTTAACATTGGGCTAAAGGTAAACTATTGGCGGCACAGTTAAGCACGAAAATACTCTAATGGGGCCAAGCCAAGTTCCCGTGTTAACATGAGTAGCGCCAAAAGTATCCCGCCCTGCGGGCCAGTCTTGGGATAT
Source organism: Lordiphosa stackelbergi (assembly GCA_018904235.1). Taxonomy (NCBI): domain Eukaryota; kingdom Metazoa; phylum Arthropoda; class Insecta; order Diptera; family Drosophilidae; genus Lordiphosa; species Lordiphosa stackelbergi. The sequence continues at coordinate 189,147 of JAEIFU010000176.1, read as the reverse complement.
CTGGTCCAGATGTAAATAACCTTTAAAAACGAGAAGGCCAAGCTAACTTCGTCTTTGCCGAAGTTTTATACCCTTGCAAATGTTTTAATACATCAGAGTTTAAGAACGCCAGCGTTAAAACAAGCAATTTTTCTAAATAAAACGCACTTTTCGACCGATAGTTCCTATGGCAGCTAAAGATAATCATCTGATTTCGACCAAAACTTACAAATCTATGTGAAAGCGTATAATATTAATAATGAGACACGTTTTCGTTAAAAACAAAAAAAGGTTTTCTCACAGAGACCCACTTTTCGACAGTTCTATAGAGACCCACTTTTCGACCGATCGTTCCTATGGCAGCTATAAGATATAGTCATCCGATTTCGACCAAAACTTCCAAATCTATGTAAAAGCGTATAATATTAATAATCGCTGATGTGAGACACGTTAACATAAAAAACAAAAAAGTTTTTCTTATTAAAACCCACTTTTCGACCGATAGTTCCTATGGCAGCTATAAGATATAGTCATCCGATTTCGACCAAAACTTCCAAATCTATGTAAAAGCGTATAATATTAATAATCGCTGATGTGAGACACGTTAACATAAAAAACAAAAAAGTTTTTCTTATTAAAACCCACTTTTCGACCGATAGTTCCTATGGCAGCTATAAGATATAGTCATCCGATTTCGACCAAAACTTCCAAATCTATTTAAAAGCGTATAATAATCATAATCTCTGATGTGAGACACGTTAACATAAAAAACAAAAAAGTTTTTCCTATTAAAACCCACTTTTCGATTGATAGTTCCTATGGCAGCTATAAGATATAGTCATCCGATTTCGACCAAAATCTCCAAATCTATGTAAAAGTGTATAATATTTATAATCTTTGATGTGAGACACGTTAACATAAAAAACATAAAAGTTTTTCTTATTAAAACCCACTTTTCGACCGATAGTTCCTATGGCAGCTATAAGATATAGTCATCCGATTTCAACCAAAACTTCCAAATCTATGTAAAAGCGTATAATATTAATAATCGCTGATGTGAGACACGTTAACATTAAAAACAAAAAAGTTTTTCTCACAAAGACCCACTTTTCGACCGATCGTTCCTATGGCAGCTATAAGATATAGTCATCCGATCCGGTCGGTTCCGACATATTAGCAGTGTGCAGTAAAAAGAAGATTCTGTGCAAAATTTCAGATCGATAGCTTTAAAACTGAAAGACTAGTTCGCGTAGAAACAGACAGACAGACGGCACAGACAGACGGACAGACGGACAGACGGACAGACAGACGGACGGACAAAGCTCAATCGACTCAGCTCGTCACCCTGATCAAGAATATATATAGTTTATAGGGTCGGAAATGAATATTTCTATGCGTTGCAAACTTCTGGGCAAAATTATAATACCCTTTGCAAGGGTATAAAAATTCCTATAGAACCTACAGCTAAATTCTCTTCATTTGTCCATATATTCCACGACTGACGCGTTTCGAACGTTTGCCACGCCAAGGCTTGCGCCATGAGAGCAATCAGCTTCTCAAAAGCCTTAACCGTGCCTGCCTTTGCACGGTTCTTGCTGACCGCTGCTCCTTTTTATAAGCTAGTTTCAGTTCATTAACAAATAATAAAAGCCACTTACATTCTTACTATAGCTCACTTTATATTTATGAACCGAAAAACCTAATATTTTTGACTCCTCGAACCTGAACCCGAACCGGACCGCTTTTTTTAAATATTAGGTTCGGTTTAACATATAAATAGAAATAGAAATTCCTTGTAATCTGACTGATCTCATTCAATAAGTTCTCCAAGCCTACGACATTTCTCTAGGTCAGATTTATACTATTAATGTCGATAATGAAGCGACTATGGATCGAGCAGGGAACTTTTGAATGACAACTGCAGAGCACAACAGGAATGGAACTATGAAAAATGTTATGTTGATTGAAGGTTGCTCATGAGCATCAAAAGAATTTCTTGATTTGGACTAAATTAAGTAAATAACGAATTTTTTAGGGAAGTTTAGTTTGACATTAGTATTCTACTCTATAGGGTTCCCATACTTCTCCGTACTCACACTATATGAAATCTTTTGCTTATAAAGGGTGATTTTTTAGCTATTTTCTTTTTGCACATGTGTGTGCTTTAACGACCTTTATGAAAATCAAACCATCAATAGTACGCTGGCTCTAGGTCTCGTTATGTTTGCACATAACTTCAAAAAGCAGGAACACAACACAACACAAAGGAGGCTAGGTGGTCATACAGCTGTTTCATTGGTACCTCTACCAACTCATCAGTGACTTTCGCCTAATGTACTGGCCCCAACGACTCTTACTCCATGCCGGTGCTTGGAAAGGTCAAAAAACGAGGACTTAAAAAAATTGCCTTACTATATCTGCTGTTCCAGCAACTCAGGTATCCTTTGAACGGGCCTTTTCAACATTTAAGTTTGATCTTTCTGATCTTAGAGCTAGTTAAGCTAGTTAAACAGCTCCTAGAAGATATAATGCTAACTTAAACTTAGCAGTTGTTCTGAGATGTTAAAATTGATTAAATTTGATAACTATTGTAGGATTATTGAAATATAGAATATTATTTAAACAAATAGGTATTTGTAAACCGAAACTACTCTTTAATGTTCAAGCGAACCGAGGTTTGATCGAAAATATTGGGTTCAGGAGTTCCAAGAACCGGTCCGCGAACCGAACCTTAAGTTTTAGATCGGGATCGAACCCCCGAACCAAACCTTCTGCAAAATTTTAGAGGTTTGCATCCATAACTTCAGACAGAAGCTTGGCGTCGAGTAAATTCTTTTTTCTACATGGACATCATATAAGCTCTCTCTTCTCTCTCTCTCTCCCTCTCTCTCTTTGATTAGCGTAGTTCGCTTACGTAAAACTCAAAATATCGGTTCCGGCTTACCGAGTTTTAATCGGTTCTTTTCGGTATACGGTTGCGTTTCCGGAAAAGTATGAAAAAATTGAAATCCCTCTTGGGTTATTCTAGGCTTGAACTGCAGCTCCACATTCTTTGTAAACTTAATTTGCACAAATACTTGACCAAAAAGTCAGCACCGAAGGGGGAGAGCGTGTCTGTCCGTCCCCTTGAAGTTGTCCAACTGTCCAGGCTGTGTGCCAACATCTTGGCTAGTGACAGGCTTAGGCATAGAACCCAGTCGCTTGTGGAAGTAAACAAAGGGCGGCCACACAGAGACTATTTCGTTGTTTACTCAAGCTCCAGGATGGACTGGACCCCACTGGAGGAAGGTACATACGTTTCCCCAATAAATTTCAATTGTAACTTATTTGCTGGTGTCCAGAGATGAGGATGAGATAAGCTGATAAGCTATCACAGACATTGTGTGATTTGTGTATGCAAATTGTTGATGTTGATTATTTTGTTTTTTTGCTTTATTTTTCATTTAATTAACTGGCCCATGGGGAAAAGGGGGAGGGGCACATTTAATTAATGGCAATTGATAAGTTCAATTGCTCGAATTATGGCATTTGCTTTTGTGGGGAGAGCCAACAGGTGATTTGGAATTTGGTGTCCCATATTGTCATGTGAAACTAGTTTCCGTTTGGCGGCCAAAACTGGAAAACTTGAAATTTGGCACATGCAGGTGTCCCCAATTACCGAGGTGGATTCTCGGCAGCTATGAAAATTGGGACACAACGTTAGTTGGAGTTTGTTTTGGCTTGCAAATTATGGCTGGGAGCTGGGAAACTGGAAAGTAGAACTTGTCTAGTTTGACACACACACACACACACACAAACAGGAAGGAATGTGGTGCAAAGAGTGCCTTGAACTTGCATTAGTTGGTGGCTTTTCCCGTTATAACCGAATTGATTTCTGTATAATTTTAGCAATTTTCACTTTCACTCGTCACTTTGTTGTTGTTGTAAACATTTTTCAATCAAATTAACAGCATGTTAATAACACAACAGAGACATACCACATGAACGAGAGATGAAGAGAGGAGAGTCAATTGTTTGGCAAACACCTGCAGCTCTCGCTCTTGCTCTTGCTCTCTCTCTCACACTCTTTCTCTAAGCTAGGTTGCTGCTTCCTCAACCAGCTTGAACGTCAGCTGCAAGTGTTGTTGACCGCTGCTGCTGCTGCTGCTGCTGCTGCTCTCAAAATGCCGTTGCTTGTTGATTGAATGCAACAACAACAACAAACAAACAAACCAACCAACTGACAGCTTAGAGATGGTATCAAATGAGCTCCCGGTCGTGAGTGAAAAACACGCTTAAAAAAAAAATAAAATAGCTAAAATTAAAGTGAGACATAAAAAACATATATTTTTCATGATTTATTAATATTTTTAAATTTATTTCAATGGAGCAAAATTTGTTATCTGTTTAGTCTCTATTTTGGAAAAGTGATTATTGAACTCAAGATTGAGAGAATCCGTATTCTGGAACAAACGCAACTCGTTTAAGAAATTATTTATAATTTAAGGCTAGGAAGAGGGACGAAAAACCTGATAAACTTCCGCTCGCAAAAGGCTTTACAAACCTAACTTAGAAACCAAAAAAAATTGTCATTTGCTTTCGATCAGCGCGATGCAACGAGTGTTTGTTGTAATATCTATTGCGTCGTGGGCTTAGGTAAATAACGGACCGGATTGCGCGGGTAAGAAGAGCTCTGGGGGGCTGCCCACCGCTAGTCCAAGAGAGGGAGAGAGCCAAGCAAACAATCGGAGGATGTCATACTACAACCAGTGTTGCCAATTTAGCTATTTTCCCCCCAGTTCTGGAGTTTTTTGTTTGCCGATTGTAATCTGTCGCCTGGCGGGAAGTCTAGCTATTTTGACAGTTCAAATAGCTTTAATAAGAAAGGGTTTTAGGGAAAAAAATTAGCCTAGGGCATCACTTTGTAACGAACTCTGGCAGGGTAGTGCTCGCCGAGTCCAGGGTTACAGAAATTTTGGATTTCTTTAGTCGTGGTTGCTGTAAAGCTTGGTATGAAGATACCCGCGAAATGAAAAAGTCCATATAAAAATGATTTTGCTCGTTGCGGTTTTTTGTTAGAGGATTTCGTTGTTTTGTTTGGTGGTAGGGTTGTCAATATTTTATTGATATATCGATATTTTTTATGGTTATTCCGATATTATTTTTTTTAAGGCGATAATTACGATTATCGATATTTTTATAAACGATATATCGAAAAGTTACTATTATAATAGGTGAATTATATAGCTATCCTGATAAATCATCTAGTAATACAACTTAAAATCGCATTCATGAACTAATCATACACGTATGGATGCAGAAATACGCTGAAATATTAGGTGTCTGTATTTGAATCATTGAAGATATCGTCATGAACCCAATGGTTTATAGGAGAGCTGGTGCGGATGAATTGTTCGTGCTGTCTGAAAGTGCATTTCGATACTTTACTCTCTTGGCCTCAGCTTCAGAAAGCGTTTAAATTGTTTATATGTATATAGCGAAATAGCCCCTGGGAGTATCAGGTAACAATCGCTTACATACAGACACCCGAAGCCGGATGACTCTAGAACACATTAGGCGGGTTCTCTTAAATTCTTCACTTGATATTTTTTTAAGCATAATTTTGCTTAGAGTATAATCTGTAAGTCTTTAAAGCACTGACATAAGATACAAATTTAGATTTAGACAGAAGCCTTTCCTCTACGAAGTAATGTGCCCAACTCGTTTAAGCACGGTAGGGAGTACTCAAAAAGGGCTCGCAATCGAAAACTCCATATAAAAAAAGTTGTAAAACCACACGCAGACAATTTGACGTCAAACGTTTTACAGTGTGTACGCAGAGAAACGAAAAGTCGTTCCTCACGAACATAGAACTCCGAACTTGTGGATGGTATAAGCAGCCTTTTTTTGGGCGCCCAGTAATTAAATTTTTTTTATTTTGACGGTCAGAAGCAAAAAAAGTCAAGCTTTAAAGAAATAGAAACTCTGACTATTAATGTAATTTGATAAAATGTACAGTTTAGTTTTAGAAAACTATTGGAAACTGTTGAAAAGATTAGATATAACGGTCTCTAAAAATCGTCACTAGCAGTTTTATGGTGAAGACGTTCTTTTAAAGCTTTTAAGTTTTCTTAAGCTTTAGAAAATAACGATAATATCGATATATCGATGTTTTTGAAGGCGATATATCAAATATCGATATGGAAAATTTGGATTTTTGATATTATCGATATTGATATTTTGAGAAATATCGACAACCCTAGTATGGAGCTCACGCGAGAAATTGACGTATTGATATCAGAGCGTTGCTACCCGACATAAACATACAAGTGTTGTGGCGCGGTGTATTAAATTGAGTAAAATAACTAAAACAAAAGCATTAAAAAGGCAGAACATCTTTATATTGGAGGAGAAGATGGCCTTAGGTAATTTAATAAAAGATAAATCTGAGAGATTTCGCACACTTTTCGCAATTATCTCCATAGCAAGCTTAAATAGAGTCCCTAAACAGTAATCCGAGATTTCAATGTGTTCCCTTTTGGGTTTTATTTCAGGTTGTTCTATATTGTAGTATTCGGCCCTGTTTCGAATTCCAAGTCGGTTTTCGTGTAAACGTTGTCTTTTCTTATTTAAATTTTACAAATCAAAATGGAAGGTGCGGAGAATGTCTGTGGTTCCTAGATCGGGTCGTTTCTTTTTGACGAATTGATTCCACTTGACATTGAGCAGTCGGTTTCAATTGCTTAAGAAATTCCGATTTTCTTCAAACCGGATCTAGTAACCATAGATCTGATTGTCAACTTCCATGTAACATTGTTCAATTGGTATTCCACTTGCAAACGTTTGCACGAAAACCGACTCGGAATTCGGAGCAGGGCCGATTAATTCAAGGGCTTAGGAGAACAGTGCTGGATTACGATATCCGTCGGGGTTCCGGGTTGGTTCCGATCGTCTTGCTCCGCCTGTGGGCGCCAGTACCTGGTTTCTAGTGTCTCGTTCCGGCTACTCTGTTCCGCGGGAGGTGAAGAAATCAGATGTCGGACTCCAGTCGGGAGTTCCAACTCTAGGTGGGACGTTATATCTAAGTATAAGGGACGGGTAAAGAAACACCTGCTCCATACAGTTTCATAACTCTGGGGAGGATTGGCGATCTAAGAATACACAGAAACAAGCGGGATGCACGACTGCTCCGTAGAGTACTAGAACTCTGGGGAGGATTGGCTCTCCAAGATACCCAAGAACGGGGTGGATGCACTACAGCTCTGTAGAATATTACAATGCTGGGGAGGATTGGCGGTCCAAGAATACACAATTACAAGCTGGACGCACGACTGCTCCGTAGAGTATTGCAACTCTGTGGAGGATTGGCTATCCATTATACACAAGAACAAGATGGGAGCCCGACTGCTCTTAACTACAGATGCTAACTCTGGTGATCAAGTGACTTCCTAAGTGCTTTTGCCGGACTTTTATTTGCTTTGCTCACTATCGGCTCACGCCACTGTGAGTTCTTTGTATGATTGCCCTCGATATCTATCGATTATTAATCGATATCGCTCGAGGGCGCCGAAGCTGTCCGTTAGGTTCTAATTTCTATTTTTGTATTATTTCATTTGTGCGTGCTGGGACAGAGCGTCACAACTTTTAATAAATAGTTGCTGTAAGAAGAGCAATCGATCTCTAAAACCGCCAGAGGTCTGAAAGTGATTCATACAGCACCAAGAAAAAAGAGAACTTTGTTGAGCTTGACCATTCTATAAATGATTGATAAATAATAATAAAAATGCAACCACTTCTAGCTATTTCTAGCTATTTTTTAAAGCCGATCTAGCTTGCTGCGGCCGTGAATAGTTGGCAACACTGGCTACAACGCTTGCAAATGCAATCTTACCTACTTCAAAATACTTGAAAAGTCTAATTTTGTTGCCTTGTGCCAAATCAGGTCTTACTTCATTACTCACCTGGAGTGTTCTGTCACTTCTGTGGTCAAGTAAAAACGTTAAACCTTGTAAAGACTGGAGATTCTGACTGCACACCACCTGTGAAGTATTTTTGTAGTATTTTAGTTTTAAAGTTTTTGTTTTAAAAGTGAAGATAGGTTTTTTAATATCATTTTTAAACTTCGCCTGTTCAAATACTCGTTAAAGTGGAAAGATCAGGCACTTCCAGAATTAATAATCAGACTTAACAATGGTCTTGAAGCTTCGGACAGAACTGTCTGAAGCATTTTTAAGGATTGCTGAGGCATGACATGCGCAAATCGCTTACAATAGCAAGTATTTTGTAAATCTCGTAGGCAATCTTACCTTAAGCTTGGTTTGCACAACGCTGCTGGGGTGTTGTTTCTCTTCTGTCATGACCAAACAAGAGCAGAGAGCGGAGTTGAATGTCCCTCTATACACAAGATATACTAAACAAGGAAGGCACACTCGCTATCTTGATAAGTTGTTAAATTTCCCGTCTCCGCGAATGAATTTTTTGTGTTTTGACATCAAGCGAGAGAGCTCTCGCTCTCTTTGATACAATTATAAGGAGTTGTGAGAGAGCGAGAGCGTCTACCTTGTTTAGTATATCTTGGTGTCTCTAATGTTTGCTTATCGTGCCACTCACGTTGCCATCCCTAGTCCCACCTGTGTGTCTCTGTGTTGTGCAGTGGTTTGCTGCAAGTTAATCACATTACGTGTGCCTGGCTAATGCCACGCTGATTCTGTGGGAATTGCTCTGATTTTGCTGTTCAAGCGCTCTTAATGCAATTAGGTGTGTGTTTTTTTTCAGCTTCTTCCATTATTTTGCAGGCCTAGACACTTCGACACATCTGTTTTCCCACTCCCAGACTAACTGTAATGGACGTTGTGTGTGTGTGTGTCGTAGAGTTTTCTTTTCATTATTGTCTATTAACCGTTGCTGGAAACTTTTCTAAATTAATTAGTTTAAGGGGGGAACAATAATAAAAGGGTGTCTCAACCAAGTTGAAATGCAAATGAGAGCCCACAACAACGACGACACCCTTCGAAAAGTTGTCTTAAAGCCAGCCAGTCGGAACTGTGGCTCCTCTTTGACGTTAACCGACATTGCCCCCAATCTCCCTTTTGGTAAAGTTGCATTGTTGGGGCTGTGTCTTGTCATTGTGGCAACACACACACACAACGTTGACTTCCCACCGCCTCAGAGGTTTTCCCTTTCGTTATGTGACAGCAGCAGCGCCCCGGCAAAAAAAAAATGAAAACAATCCTACAGATTCAGCCAGCATCTGCATATACAGATCTTAACTTGAATTTTTGCATTTCGCTGTTCATTGTTCTATAATGACATAATTGACAGGGCAACTCATTTTCCAACTGAATGCGACAGCAACTTTCCACAAATAATAAAGTTGGTTTTTGTTTTTTTTTCAATTAAATCTTTTAATCGTTGGGTTTTATGTAAGTTTTGTGAGGTTTATGGTTACGCAGAGAGTCAATTAAACAGTTGACAAAATGTAGAAAAAACGTTAAAGATTCGGTCGGGAGGTTTGAAACTATGCTAAAAAGCTTGTCAAGACTAAAACTATGGTCCAAAATAATTTGTCCAAATTTTCATAAAAATTTCTCTAAATAGCCATGATTACAGATTTTGCCGACGTAAAACTAAAACTATGATTCCATACGTAAGCAATTTGATGAAAAATAGCCGAAAAGTTTCCTAAGTTGGCCTATTTAGTCAATATTTCATCCAAAATTTGGGCAAATTATTTGCCTGCGGGACCTTAGCTTAAGGTTTTGGCTCGAGTAGCTGAAAATAGTTTTTATTTCGCAGAATTTGAGCGAAAGGGGGTAAAATATCATTGGTCCTTCGAGCGGATATTATAATCTTACCTAAGCGAGCATAGGTAGATTTTTTGACAAGGTTTTTAGAAACCTCTGCTTAAGTAAAAGAGATCAGAATCTTTTTGGGTTATTAAAAGTGCCTGGACCTTGAAATGGAAATTGAAAAATGTTCCTAAAGTTGATTTCCGTCTAAGTTAGGGTCAGTATTTTGCTTGTGGGTGAAATTTGTTCAATTATTTGGCTTATTTGCAATTTCAAATCGATCAATTTATCTCAAAAGGGGGGTTTGATATTTTCTACAACCAACTTTTGTTCGATTTTCAGCTTTTTATCTCTTACCGTTTAGACTGTGCGTAGCTTGCACAATGAATGAATCAGTCAGTCAGTTGCTAAGCACATACTCTCTAATATATAGCGAAATCATGGAGAAGTCTTCAACAGGTAACAGGACTGTCACTGTATACCCCCAAAGGGCCAAAGACATTTCGCTATTTACACATACACGAGCCGAACGCTTGCCAAAGTTGAGGACAAGAGAGTAAATGGGACTTCAGTCGCTGGTTAGACTTCGATGTGGACAGATCGAAACTGGATCACCAATACAATCTCCCTTTTTGGCCTCGCTCTCCTTGACAATCGCTGCTTTAAAGCAGTGTTCCCCCTGGGAACCGAATACACTCTGCTATTCACACCGAATGCTTGCCAAAGTCTTGCATTACTAAGTGTCAGAGAGGGAAACAGTCACATTTTCTATACTCTATTCTTGGGAGCATCATAACTTGCACAGTTTTGCAGTTAGATGGTTCGTACCTTTGAAGGATATTACTTAATCAGTCTTATTTATCGATTCTTCAAAGGAATGATGAAGATCGGATGAACTATAGTTGAGTTATAAGGAAAACAAACATTTATGATGGGTAGTATTGGCCTCAAAGGCAATGGGCAGCACTTTACACATTTCGAGAGGGCCATAAAGAAAGGAACAAAAAAAGAGAGAGGAAAGAGACTACTAACTTATTCATTCCCTGACTGACTGATCAATCTACGCATAGAGTAAACGGTAAACCTTGGTAAAGAAACGGGACAAGATTAAAAGTTGGCGGGGAAATGTTTGTTAACAAATAATGGGCTAGAACAGAGGTGGGCAACTGGCGTTACTCTTTCGAGGCGCCGTTTCGCACAAGCATACATCACAGCAAATGCAATTGCCTCGACTCAAAGTGTGGTACAGCTACAATGTCCATGAGAATCGCTGCTAGACGCTCAAGCAGACAGCGAAACAGGTGCAGTGTGCGCTATCGAGAAAAAATATACAAATTTAATCAGTGTCTCGTTTGTCTTCGTTGAGCCTAGCTGAGCTCTAGTTCCCACGGATTAAAAAGACTAAGCTGTAACCTCATATGAGTTACTCAGATAGAGTAATGTCCATTTGAGAAGCTCCAACAATGTTTTGAAAATATGAAAGATGAGCGAACTGAGCGTCTCATATGAGTAAACTGAGTTATACACTGAGGTGACAAGTGTTAACACAGCTTTGGTTAGTAAATTTATTAGTCGTATGGCGATGATTCTATAGTCCAAAATGATTTCAATTCAAACCCAAGCTAAACGGAAGAAAAAGTACCAACGGCGACTTTGCCACGCATAGTTTCCCCATTAACAAAAAACTTGCACTCGCCAGTGACAGATTTTTCTTGGAAAATATTTACTTTTTGCACTTTTCCTTTTTGGCTGTTGCGGTGTCTGTAATTATGATGAAACTGGCTGAGACTATCTTGGCTTGGCTTGGACGGTTATGTTTGTTGTTGCTGTTGTTGTTGTGCGTGGCTTGACGTTTGGGTTTGTCAACCTTTTGGTTGGCTATGACGCATAAGCCATTAAATGCCGCTTTTCCGAGTGAACGCTTATCAGTGTTTTTTTCGGCTTGAGGCACTTCCGACATCCGGTTGCAGTTTTCTGCGGGGTTAAAATTATTGATATACTATAGGTCACCTGGTGTGCATATCTAATTAGTGAGACATCAGGGTTAAGCTTGGCATTTGAGTGGCTTCTGTGGCAGCACCACCACCACCACCACCCTAATTTCAAGGGTTGACGCGGGAGAAAGTCGTCGCCTTTAGTTTCTTCTTCTAATTGAAGCGGCGCCATGCTGTGGCCCCAGTGGAATTTACTTGATCATCAATTTGGTGCTTATGCAAATGACAAGCACTTCTTTCTTTTGGCTTATCTTCTAAAGATTCTTTCGAATAAAAGCGTGACAGTTTCATAATAGCTGACAAAAAAAAAACACCGCTGCAGTTAAAAATGGAAATGGGGGTTAGCCCCAAAAACAAAACGGAGAGAACAGGTAAGAGTGACTCGACTACAAAATACTCTCTATACTGGATTTGATGATTTTTGACTTCTATAAAATATTTTGGCTTTCGCTTAAAACCATTTTCGAATTGAGGTAACTCCAAAACAGGTGATTTAAACGCAACAACTGCTTCGTACGGCCTAGAAAAACGGTCACTAAGCAGTTTTTTTGTGATGTTTGGGCATAAAAAGAATTCGTCGGACGCTAAGGCAGGGCTGTAGGGCGGATGATCCATCAATTCGCGACGCGATGTCTGAGAGCTCGCATTGTCATGATGGAGAATGATTTTTCCTAAGACTTTCGTCAAGCAAATGATCTGGTAACACTCAGAATTTAACGTTCTACATTGCTCAAGCGGAAAAGTGGCCACTTGACCCATTCGACAGAAGCAACAGGCGACCATTTGATGATTCCCAGTGCTTCGTGCGTGAGCTTTAGATCGTTTTGGAACACCCACACTGTCAATTGCTGCTTCCATATCCATAATTCGTCACCTGTGACGATCTTAGAAACGTCTTTTGAAACACCGCGATCTCTGCATTAACCCATTCGACCTATTTTTGGTGCGACTGTCAACTTATGCGGAATCCAACGCTAACAAACCTTCTTTACGACCATGTGTTTATGCGAAATCTTACATATGCTGGGGGAACTAATGTTAAGGGATGTCTCAGTCTCGATCTTTCATTATCAGCTCACACTCACAGCATTGATGTATTCTAAACCGATTTTGGACGACCTTCACGGAATTCGTCGCTCAGCGAACTATGACCACGTTTGAATTCAACTTACCAGCTATAAAACCACTGTTTTTATTTTGTTATTATTGACTAACTCTTGTTGAGAAAATCCACGTCGAAAGTTGTGTAAAATAATCCAACGAAAACCTTCTCTTGAAATATTCATTTTAAAGCAGATTTATATTTTCAACTCACTGTAAACAACACATATAGCGCTAGTACCTCAAACCGTTGTGTGATCGCTTGCTAGGCTAAGAAATGTCAAACTGTATTTTGGTATTACCAGACTTTAACTATTGACAGACATACCGACATATAAATATTAACAGACGTATAATTTTTAAAATGTTTGAGCTTTATAATAATGCCTCAGACAGTTTTTGCTTACTGAGTTCTGAGTATTTGAATACTGTATATGAAGCTAAGTACAGAGTACTGAGTATCGAATTCTTAGTATAGATATCTTAGTAACGAGTCAAGTATTTGAGTACTGTATATCGAGTTAAGTGTTGAGTATAGAGCTCTGAGTATCGAATACTGAGTTTCGAGATTAGAGTATAAAGTTGTCAGTATAGCGTTCTGTGTATAACGCTAAGTATAAAGTACAGAGGTTCGGGTTCTAAGTATACTTAGATAACTCAGTAATGAGTTAAGTATTGAGTACTGAGTATCGAGTTCACAGGCAAGTATTGAGTATAGAGCACTGAGTATAAAGTACTAAGTATCGAATAATGCTCAATACTCTTTATTCGATACTTAGTACTCTATACTCAGAACTCGATACTCAGTGCTCTATTCTCAATAGTATTATTTATTTATTTGGTTAACAATAATCTGCTAACTTAAAACAATTAGTAATGGTAATACAAAGTTGTTTAGAGTAATAAGTTTAGAGGTTAGATACTTCAAGGTGTTTATAAATTTTACTTAAAATAACATTAAAAGATTTTTCAAACGAAATAAAACAAGAAAAGGTTCATGAAGGGTATAATTGGACCTGCAGAGTGTCAAACATAGTGGCCGGAATGTACGGGTGAACCTTGAGGGCACTGTAAATTCTATAGAAATGAGGAGCGATTGAAAATCTACCAATCCGAGAAGAAGTTAGTGGACGAATAGGACACCATTGCATATTCTGCAGTGATGCATAGATTGAAGATCGATTAATTTTAACCTTGATCGGTACGGCGGTAATTGCTTATTGGGGTCCCAAGGCAAATTGCGAAGAGCGGGAATTAGAAATTGTTTTTGGACAGATTCGATTAGCGATTGCTGCTCTTTGTACTGTGGGCAGTAATCCAAAATAGGGCGTACTAAGGAAATGTACAATGATTTAGTTGTGTAAGGGCCATCAAACTCTTTGGACCAACGCTTAATTAATGCCAGAACACCTTTGGCCTTATTTACTGCAGCTGCAATATGGCTGTTGAAACACAATTTCTGGCCAAATAGTATACCAAGATCGTGTACATGTGAAGTACGGTCCAGGATATGATTTCCTATAGAATAGGAGACAACGTGAGGTGAGCTGCGGGAAAAGTCATCATTTGGCATTTAAAATGGTTCAAGAAAAAAAGATTATTTGAACACCACTTCCCAGTTCATTAAAATCTAGTTGAAGGCGCGTGTGCAAGAACCAATCGGTGTATGGTAGACACATTTTAACGTCATCTGCATACATAAATACAGTTGAATTGTGGGAGGCCATTTACAAAAAGGACAAAATGCAACGGGCCTATGTGAATACCCTGTGGGACACTTGAAGTCACGTTCACAACAGTTGGAAATACATTGTTAAATAATACCCGTTGTGTACGATTTGATAAATAAGATGAGATCCAGTTCAATAAGAAGTATGAATAAATCAGTATCGAGTTAAATGTTGAGTATAGTATCGAGTTACTGAATACTGAGTATTAGTGTACTCTGTATGTAGCTATGTAAAGAGTACTGAGTATCGAGTTACGTGTTGAGTATAGAGCACTAAGTATAGATCTGAGTATTGAGTACTAAGTATCGAATAATGAGTACAGAGTTCTGAGTATAGATAACTCAGTATCGAGTTAAGTATTGAGTGTAGAGCTCACTGAGTATAGAGTTACTGAAAACTGAATATCGAGTTCTGAGTATAGTGTTCTGTTTATGATGCTGAGTGTAAAGTACTGAGTATCGAGTTCTAAGTATACATAGGTAACTCAGTATTGAAAACTGAGTATCAAGTTACTTATTGAGTGTAGGGCACTGAGTATAGTTCTGTTTATAGAGTACTAAGTATCGAAGAATGAGTACAGAGTACTGAGTTCTGAGTATAGATAACTCAGTATCGAGTTAAATATTGAGTACTGAGTATCGAGTTAGGTATTGAGTTTAGACCATTAAGTATAGTTCTATTTATAGAGTACTAAGTACCGAATAATGAGTATTAAGTTCTGAGTATAGATAACTCAGTATCGAGTTTAGAGCTCACTGAGTATAGAGTTACTGGAATACTGAGTATAGAGTTCTGAGTATAGAGTTCTGTGTATGATGCTAAGTGTAAAGTAATAAGTATCAAGTTCTATGTATACATAGATAACTCAGTATTGAGTACTGAGTGTCGAGAAACTTATTGAGTGTAGAGAACTGAGTATAGTTCTGAGTATAGAGTACTAAGTATCGAAGAATGAGTATAGAGTATTGAGTTCTGAGTATAAATAACTCAGTTTCGAGTTAAATATTGAGTACTGAGTATCGAGTTAGTTATTGAATATAGAGCACTAAGTATAGTTCTGAGTATAGAGTACCAAGTATCGAGTAATGAGTACTAAGTTTTGAGTAAAGATAACTCAGTATCGAGTTAAGTCTTGAGTATCAAGATAATTATTGAGTATAGAGCACACTGAGTATAGAGTAACTGAGTATAGAAAACTCAGTAACGAGTTAAGTATTGAGTACTGAGTATTGAGTTTTAAGTATTGAGTATAGATTACTGAGTATCGAGTTACGTATTGAGTATAGAGCACTAAGTATAGTTCTGAATATTGAGTAATAAGTATCGAATAATGAGTATTGAGTTCTGAGTATAGATAACTCAGTATAGAGTTAAGTATTGAGTATAAAGCTTACTGAGTATAGAGTTACTGCATACTCAGTATCGAGTTCTAAGTATAGATAACTCAGTAACGAGTTGAGTATTGAGTTTAAGTATTGAGTATAGAGTTCTGAGTATCGAGTCAAGTATCGAACTTCCCCAGTGATTCCCTAAATACAACTAAAAGGAACTAAAAAATCACTTGTATTCAAATATAGGTTCTCCGTTATTCCGGTTTTCCTTACCATTTACCCATTTTCAATGGGTATTAAAACACAAACAACAAGCAGCACCATCAGCAGCAGCAGCACGCAGCTCTTCTCTCTTCTTCTCAGGGCCGCCTCGGGGAGAAATGTTAATCAAACATAGCTGTATAATTCTAAGAACTGGCACAATAAAAGCCAAAGCAAAGCTGAGAATGAGTATGAGAAGCAGAAGAATGCCAAAAGGAAAATTCAATAGAAGCTTGGCGCATGCTCCGGCCAATTAACAAACGTGGCTTACAGTTCCAAAGAGAAGACGCACAAGCATCTCATTCATTCAAGCATGCAAGACCAGCTTGTTGGAGAGAAAGCCAGCACTGCTCTCTCTCTCTCTCTCTCTATCTTTCCTTTGGTGGCTCTGGCTGCGGCGGGCTTTGGGTTTATGTTTCAGTTTGCTTTCAGTTGTACAAGAAGCCGGTAGCCGTCGTCGTGTTGGTCGTCGAACGTTTTCGTAGTTGTCGCATTTGTTATTGTTTTGTGTCTCTCAGTGTGTGTGTGTGTTTGTGTGTGAAAGTCGAAACAAAAAATTGCATTGACGCATTGAAAATGCATTTAATGTCAATGTCCTTAAGCTAAAAAGGCAACGCCTTCATTTTGGGATTAACCAGCCTCTCTCTTACTCAACGTAAGTTGTCTTCTTCTTTTTCATCGGGCAACGTTTAATAATTAAGACAAAGCCAAAAAAGACATTTGGGTGAAATTCCATTTCTCTTTTATTTTTACATTTCGTTTTCGGAACATTTATAAAAAGTGAAAATCCAAGTGACAATCAATTAAAATTCCACACGAGGCCTTCTCTCACTCACACAGACAGAAAAAATCGATTTTGTTCTAATTTTGCCACATTTTCTACACCTTCACCCCCCCCCCCCTCCCTTTCATTCTACATTTACGGTACTTCCATTGGTTTGGTGAGGCTTAACCCAAATTCACTTGTTGCATGTGCTGAATAAGCAAAAAACTACAACAACAACAAAAAGCGCGTTGAAGAAAAATGAAAAATTTTCATTTTTGTTTTTTTCGTATTTTGTCGCACTGTCTGTGCCTTTCTATGGCTTTGCCATAAATGCATTTGCGACTGGGTCAACCCGGTCTCCCCTCCCAGCCATATTGGGAGCAACCAGCACAGGGAAGGGGGGGTTGGGGAGAGGTCTTACTCAAATTACAGAAGCGCTGACAGCTTCAAACCAACTTAACTAATTCATCAGCACAAAAAATGCCATATAAATAACACAAACTATTAATCTTTCTAATGCAAAATTGCTAATTTGGACAACTTGATAAAGTTTTGTTGATGCAGTCGCAGTCGCAGCGCAGCCTCCTTCTCTACAAATCTTAAACTGTTTAGGCGTTTGATTTTAACACTTGTCCAAAAACAAACAAAAGTTGTTGTTATTGTGTCAGTCTTCTGTTCATAAATGGTCAAGAAATGACAATGTATTCAATAAGATCAATATAGAGAGGGCGGTAGCTATGGTACAAAGTTGTGGCAAATTTAATCAAAACTTCATTTTTTTTCATAAAACGTCAATTTTTTAGAGAAAGTACAATGAAATTTTTTCAAATTAGATTAATAGTTAGAGTTTTTTTTTCTTAAAAGATTAAAAACGTATAATTTTACAATGAAGTCTTGTTGAGGAACTAATTTTGTATCTTACTGAGCAAGACTGGGAAGAATTCTCAAGAAATTATGGCTGTGGGGTGTATGTCAGTGATTGTCATCTGATGCACCAGGGGCCGAAGACATTTCGCTATTTACACATAAACAATTTAAACGTTGCCGAAGCTTAAGACAGCATTAACAATCACTTGCTCTGCAATAAGCTATTGGGTTCATGATATTATCTTCAATATATTCTTCAACACTGTGTTTGTGCGTCCATAAGTGTATGATTAGTTCTTAAATGCGATTAAAAGTTGAATAACCAGATGTTTTATCAGGCTAGCCATAAAATTTGCACCATAAAAACTTTTCTGATATATCGTCTTTAAAAATATTGATAATCGCCAATATCGGCAACAAAATATCATATCGGAAAACCTTATCGTCAACACAAATATCGATCAGATATAGATAAAATATTGACAACCCTAATTCGAACGTGACAAAAACAGAAGTGTTTTCGCGTAAATACAATTTTTATCCCTTGCAAAAAGGGTATTATAATTTTGCCCAGAAGTTTGCAACGCATAGAAATATTCATTTACGACCTATAACCTATATATATTCTTGAACAGGGTGACGAGCTGAGTCGATTGAACTTTGTCCGTCCGTCTGTCCGTCTGTCTGTTTTAGCAAATAGTCTCTAGTTTTAAAGCTATCGAGCTGAAACTTTTCACAGAGTCTTCTTTTTACTGCACAGCTAATTTGTCGGAACGACCGGATCGGATGACTATATCTTATAGCTGCCAGGGGGTTTTATTTAGAAAAATTGTTCGTTTTTGTGGCGTTCTTAAACTCTGATGTGTTAAAACATTTGCAAGGGTTAAAAACGCAACCAAACATGAGGTATAACTTTCAGCGCTTAATCCGCTGCCCGTCAAGTAGATGGCCCAACAAAAGAAATTTCCGTGGCACCTAAGAATTGGAATTCGCTTGGAATTTGGTTGGAAGAGGTTTCTGTGGCATCCCCGATTTAGTTGATATTGTTCCATTTTTAAGAACATGATTTGAGTTAATATTGTTCCGTTTTCAAGAACATATAAAACTCAAATGGGGACAAAAAATTTGATTAATTTTGGGCCAGGTGTGAGCGGATTCCTCACAGAGTGCAGAGCTCCACGGGTTCTGTCGAAAATATGCATTACGCCTGTCGAAAAGTAATGCAGTACACTTGCTGCTTTTCGCTAGAGAGACTGCAAACCTTCTGCATTACAATTTTAAAAATATTGAACGCATTCGTAATGGGAATCCGATGACAGTTCGGCTCTGGCATACATTCTTTATTGCTAGTAATGCAGGCTGTGGGCACTCCGTTTAGAAAGCGACCATGCTTATGGCAAAGTAACGCAGGAGTATTTCATTATGTAATGGCAATTTTTGCGCCGCTGGGCGGGGACATATCTCTCTTTTGATTGGAAGTGAAGAGAGGCAAGACTCCTAGTCCTCCACCCGTATATTCCATAGGTATCAGTTACATCGCTTCAATGACCCACTCCACCTGGACTCTTTTCATTTAAGTTTTTCAGAAAAACAGAAAAATTTATTCCGGGTTGACTGGGAATTGAACCTGGTATCTTATGCACTTAACGTACGGAATAACGCTCCAGCACATTCAGCCGTTGCAGACTTTTGCAGATTCACATCTAGAGGGCTACTTATCTTTTTGTTGAAAACAGGTTTTGTTGTTGTTTATAGCAAATATTATCCGATTGAGAACAACTTTATTCATTTCAGAAACATTTGGAACATTTGTTTTCAAGAATTTAAAGATCATCTTGTTCTTATTTAAAGTTGAAGGCAAGTTGTTTTCAGATCAGGTTTTATCCCTTTGTGCAGGAGGCTGTTCTAAGCGTATTCTCTTCCTTTTTTAAGGAAACTTTTTATGGTGTGATGGCCTATGCCATTGCGGTGGCTGTACCCTTGCGTGCCAAATCGTCGGCCAATTGGTTTCCGGGGATATTGTTATGTCCCGGTATCCCTTGTAGGGTAGTTTTCCTGCCTTTGTGGTCCAATTTGTTCTTTGTCTCTAGGACTAGTCTAGAGGTGAACTTGTTGTGCTGCTGGGCTATTTGAAAGCTTAGCTATTTCTCATATACTTCGGCTTGCAATATGCTTGTAAATTCTTCCATTGTTTCAGACCTTTCGGTTCCTGGTCCTGCCTACCCCAAGTCCAGTTTTAGTGATCTCCATTTTCTCTTCTTACTTTCATAGACAGTGAACTTCCTATCCAAGTTGATGTTAGCTAAATTTGGCTATAATTTGCATATCGAAAAGTTTGAAATTTAATTAGGGTATTTAAAGTGTTGGCATGTGGCCAAGTCGTTTCTCCTTAAATGTAGATTGTTGTTTTCAACAGAGTGCGAAAATCAAGTCGTTTGCTTCCAAATGGTGTTACAAAGCACAAAAAAATAAATAAATGAAAACAAATTCCCCCCGAAATTTACTTGATTTGTAGTTTACCAAGTGCGTGGGCTGGCCAAGGGTAACGCATTTGTTGATAAATTTATATGGTAGCGACCTTGCCTGCTTGTGTATCTGTGTGTGCGCTATTTCCTGCCCTGCCGAATACCCCTAATGGTGGGCAGGCAAATGACCGATTAGAAATCGTAAGATCAAAGCGGGCGGCCAACCAATTATAGAAATTATTTTTATATATTAATTGCCTTGAAAAAATCAATCAATGAATCTTCAACTAATTTATCAATCTTTCTTCTCTTCTCTTTTCTTCTGTTGCAGGTAAATTTCCAAAAAAATGTGGGGAACAGCAAAGCCCTCTGCTATTGCAGTTGCTGCACTCTCTCGCTGGGCGGCGCGGGTTTATTGCATGCGCTAGCAATAATTCGGAAAAATCGGAAAAATTTTGTGCGCAAATTGAAAAGCTTTCCAAAACGTTTTTGGGTGCCGCCTGAAGCGTTTTCTATTGCAGTTTGTGTCTGGGCAGTGCCTTGACATTTTGCTGCTGGCTCGGAACGTGTCTCTCTCTCTGTGTGTGTGTGTATATATATATATAGCGTATATATATATACTTGAGATCGTTTAATACAAACAAACATCCGCCTGGTGCTTTTTATTAAGAAAAAAAAAAATAAAACAAAATATTTGTGTCGCAGAAAAATCAGTTTTCTTTTGCGTTGCGCGTTTTTTCAACAATTGAGATACTCAATATGGCCTCACTCACCATGAATATGGTGTTTCTAAAGGATTTACGTTCGCGCCTTAAAGGATATTTGCATGTATGTATTTGCTGGGTTATTAAAGTAATAATTGCTACGTCTCTCATTTGTTGGTTAATTAAACGTGGGCTGACCAAACGAATCAACGCCCACACACACGCGCAGCCTGCGTCAAAAGAAAGCCAGAAATGTTGGCGATTTATTGACGTTCCCCAGCCGCAGTGCCAGTTCTCCTCCACAGCTTACATTTTGCAACTTTCTCAGACAGCCTTTTGTTATGATGCATGCAGCAGCCCAGAGTCAGGAGGAGGCTTACGAGCACACACATATGTTGATTATTCAAGTTGCAACTTTCTGTAATCGCGTTATGCAATCTCTCTTTCTCACTGGGCAGAGCTAACATCAAGATGTGGTTGCTTCAATTTCCAGAATGTCATGAAGACGCCACCATTTTCACATGCCACACACAACACATATTTCCCAGACAATTATCATCTTCATCATTTGCTGAAATTGAATGAAGATTAATTAGTCCTTAAAATAGTTGAAATTCCTTTATAAAGTTGAGAGTGTCATGTACTTAAAGAAAGCCCTACAACTCCCTTATAGCATTACTTATCGATTGACCAAATTTGGTACTGGGCTACAGGAATCTTTACTGTGCTTATTTGTAGGCAGCTAATCCACAAACAATTGAGCGAAATGGTTAACGCCAAAAAGAGTCTTCTGGGAGTCGCGGGAGAGATTATAGGAAGATTAAATCTTCTAGCAATCTTCCCCGCGACTCCCAGAAGATTGTATAGTCGTCCACCGCAGTAAAGAGTCTTGTGAGAGTCGCGGGGAAGATTGCTCGAAGATTGATTCGTCTAGCAATCGTCTAGAAGATTCATTCGTCTAGCAATCTTCTGGGAGTCGCGGGGAGGTGATCGAAAAATAGGCAATGAAGAAGCAACGGGACCGCTTAACTTTCAGAGACAAGCATCAGACAAGAAGGCGACTCTTCTAAGACTCTTCTGGGCGACTATATTGCGACACTTTCAATTGAGTTAGTGGCGACCCTTCTGCATCTCTTTTGCGCATCTTCAAAATGGCTCTTTGCGACTCTTCTGGAAGTGTCGCTTAAGTGGCTCACTTTCTCCCAACAGAAGATCAGAAACCGATCAGAATGCGATATCGTAGGCGATTAAATTAAACTTTTTGGCGAGTCGCCTGCGACTCTTCGGCGATTAAAAATGTTTGCTGGGAAGGTGTGTGAGTCAGTTTGCGCGCGCGCATGTGTGTGTGTGTTTTTTTTTTTTTTTTTGGTAGGCGATAGAAGCATCGAAAGCCGTCTCAATCGCAGGGTTGCGACTGAAGTGTGGGACTCCAACCCACTAAACTACCGCCTTCTTCTCCCCGATTCCCTGTGTGTATTACTTCACCGGGGGGGAATTGCCCAACGGGCTCATCTAGGTTTCTCTCCTATGTGAAGAGTTGCGCTGTCTTTCTGCGCTACGCAGGCTTTGAAACACTACTGTGGCCATATTGCAGACTGCAGACCACTTTTCCGTAGATTCTAGCATGATACTCACCAGGTTGCTAACGGCTGGTGTCCTCCCCACCCGCATGCTTAAATCTTCTCGTTCTTCAGCAAACTTCGGACAGACAAAAAATACATGCTCTGCGTCTTGGGTGACCGACTGCCCTGTACAGTCTGGGCAGTACGGGTCGTCTTCGTGTTTAAACCTAGGTAGGTAGGATTTCAAACATCCGTGTCCCGTAAGAAGTTGCGCCAAGTAGTAGGTCACCTGTCCGTGTCATCTTTCCAGCCATAATCCTATGTTTGGAATTAGCTTTAACGTCCATCGTCCTTTGGTCGACCTCTGCCACCGCTCTTGCCATTTCATCCGTGTGGTCTCACGAATTTCCGCTCTTCGCATTCCAGGGCTAATGTGTGTGTGTGTGTGCGCGTGTGTATGTGGTTGTGTTTTTGCATGTGTGTCTCAATTGTACAGGGTTTTTTTTTTAAGTCGGGCCACTCGACTACAACGCTCTAACTTGCGGAGTTTGTCTAACGGTATTAAGATTGACAAAAGGCAGTGTTAAAGATACTAAAAAATGGTGTAGAATGAAATTTGAAGGTACAAAAATCGTCTAGAGTAGAGTTTTTAAAATAAAAGTGCTTCTTTTACAATATTTAAAGTGTTAGTATCCGTTGTTAAAATGGTTGAAGGTAATAAATAGCGGTGTAACATGATGTTGAGGGTTATAAAAAACGACTATTCGCTGCTAAACATATTAAACATTGTTTTAGGCGGTGTTAAAGGTACTTACGAGTAATGTAGGACCTTGTTGAATGTACTATAAACGTCTAGAGAAAGGTTTTCATAATAAAATGCAGTGTTCACGATATATAAAGTGGTAGTATCCTTTCTTAAAGTGGGAAACATAAAAAGGTCATATGCTTTGCTTAAAAAAATGGTTTTTACTTGAAGAATTAGAGATAATCATATAAAAGAGTGATAGGCGGTGTTAAAGGTACTTAAAAGTGGTGTTTTAGCCTATTTCCACTATAGCAAATAAGTACATATTTTCACATATAACATATTCAATAATATACAGTATTCTCCATAGGAAAAAATGTACATATTTCACATATGTGTCCATTCACCCGAAGGTTTTTACATTTTTTTATTTACATCATTTGAATTCTGTTAAAAAGATAATTGAGAGTAATATAGACATTTAGTGATATCTATCTTAACAGAAATAGCGTAGAGTTTCAGACCTGAGACTAGAAATTAACAAGACCTGGGTTCAAATCTCGGCAAGGGCATGAAAACAAATGTTTATTTTAACAAAATATGTAAAATGCTATAGAAACGTTCAAAAAAATTAATGTACATTTCGAGATATGTAATCATAATGGAAACAGCCCATAAGGGTGTGTTAAAGGTTATAAAAACGAGCTGTGGAATTTTATCATGTTAAAAAGCAGTGTTTACTGTATTGAAAACGTTACTATTAGTATTAAAGGTACTAAATAGAGGTTTTATACGTTGTTAAAGGAGGTAATAAAACCGTCTAGAGGGCAGCTTTTGTTATAAAAGGAGGTGTTTAGGATATTGAAAGTGGTGGTAATCATTGAAAAGTGTGTTTAAGATGATAAAATGATTAAAAAGCGGTGTTTACTTAGTTGAAATTTATAGCATGCGATGATAAACATAGCGTTATACGGTGTTAAAGGTACTAAAAAGAGGTGTTAGACGGTGTTGAAGATACTAAAATGAAATTTAAGTCTGTGTTTAAGGTACTAAAAGCGTCTAGAGAGCAGTTTTTAGTATTCAAGGCGGTGTTTACGACATTGAAAGTGGTAGTATTCATTGTAAAGAGTATTTAAGATGATAAAATTATTAAAAAGCGGTGTTTACTTAGTTGAAATTGATAGCATCTAATGACAAACAAAGCGATAGACGGTGTTAAAGGTACTAAAAAGAGGGGTTAGACGGTGTTGAAGATACTAAAAAGAAGTGTTCGACGGTGTAAAAGGTACGAAAAGCGTATAGAGAGCAGTTTTTATTATAAAACGCGGTGTTTACGATATTGAAAGTGGTAGTATTCATTAAAAGGGTGTTGAAGATGATGAAATTAGTAAAAAGCGGTGTTTACTTAATCGAAATTGATAGCATCTGATGATAAACATATTAAAAATATTGGAAGACAGTGTTAAAGGTACTACAAATTGGTGTTAGATTGTGTTAGGGGGATTTCATTCTAAAAACACATTGAAAATAATAGTAGGCAGTGTTAAGTGTACCAACAAGTGGAGTATGAAATAGTTGAAGGTAATATAAGCTTATAGTGAAAGTTTTTTTATAATAAAAGGCGGTGTTCACGATATAGAAAGTGTTAGTAGCCGTTGTTAAAGTGGTTACAGGTGATAAAAAGCGGTGTCACACAATATTGAGGACAATAAAATCGACTTGTAGGTGGTTTATATACTAAAAATTTTTATTTCCTATATGGAAAATGGTATCATTCGTCAAATATTTGTAGTCAGTGTTGAAGGTACTAAATAGAGGTGTTAGACGGTGTTGAAGTTAATAAAAGTGGAAGTTACCGTTGTTAAAGTTGTGAAAGATGATAGAAAGCGGTGTAAGACGACGTTTATGACTATAAAATCGACTGGTGGAAGGTTTAAATACTAAATAATATGTGTTAGCTATATGGAAATGGTAGTATCTGTTAGTAAACATATTAAAATTAGTGGAAGACGATGTTGAAGACACAAAACAGTTGTGTTAGACTATGAAATAAGTTAAATCTGCAAGAAAATGCGATGTTTATGATATTGAAAATGGTTGAATCCGTTGTAAAAGTTAAAAAATTTTAAAAAAGTAATGGTAAAAGGTGTTTAAAATACCTAAAAGGATATTGGGCGATACATAGTAAAAGGTGTTCACGGTATGAAAATAATTTGAAATGTTCCAAATATTGTTAGCAGACGTTGTTGCCTATCGCCTGTGATTTTATTCATAAAGGCGGTGTTTACAATATTTAAGAACGCAAAAAGTAAGGTCAGGCGGTGCTGACGATACTAAATAGTGGAGAATAAGCTTATTAATGCCAAGCTCCAGATTGCCGAGAATCTTAGCCAACAAGCTACTTCTGGAGAGGGCGCAGTGCTTTAACAGCTGGGACACCTTAGGAAACATGTTCAATGTAAATATATTCGAAAGTCAGCCTAACCACTGGGAATGCCCTCAAAATATTCTGCTGGAGAGGATTGCAAATGAAAGTTGGACTCTTTATAAAAACAGAGAGGAAGCGGAGTCAACCATGATTTGGGGGATGCAAACTATTTTCACGACAAGTACGACACAGCCACCATCAGCGCGATTTTCCGGGTCCGTGTCGAAATGACAGCACTTAATTATGCACCATATACACGTTCTACGAACACAATATGTGGTCTTTGTAATGTACGGGTACGAGAGGACGTCGAGCTTTTCATCGCAATCTGTCCGATGGTGAGCGAAATACGGGCTTTACATCTACAGAGCTCAGTACTGTCTGAGGCGGAAACACTAGAGTGGATGAACGGAAGAAACTGGAGGGTGCTAGCAAACTACCTTTCACACGCCTTACGGTATCGGCGAGATCTCATATCGCTAATGGATTAGCTACTTCGTCATGACGGTCGATTAGTCGCTATTAATTAGGTTAAAAATACATTAATAACTTTATTAATTATAAAATAAATGCTTCACATAAATTTGTAAACGGCTGACGGTTTCTATGAACCATGCCAAGAAACGATTCAATAAACTAACTACTACTACTACATAAGCTTATTAAAACGCCATATTGCCATAAAGAATCGTTTAAGGACCGGGATTAATATTCTTTTCACTTCCCCCTAAACCCACAATGATTACTCTGTTCAGTCTTTGTCACAGCCTGGTTTTAAGCTTGATTTAATCTACTTTTATTCGCATTTTATAAGCCTTACGGAGAAAGAAATTTAGAAGAATTTTATAACGTATGTTTGAATTGAATTAAATAAGTTCCAGGTCGAAATACTTACCTAAGACTTAATACCCTTAAAGAGAATTCCGTACATCAAAGCTATGATAAGACTGCTTATCCCAAAAATCCCTGTTGATGACTATTCAATCACCCTCCTTAAAGCTCTGTAATCTCTGCGCAAGCAAAAAAGCAATCAAAAACAAATGGATCAACTTTAAAACCTCTTTGTCAGTTCTCCGCACCTGTTAACGAATTTTTCTCAGTCGCCACTGGCAACTTCTCTGCTCACATTGCCGACCCCTTTAGAAAAGTTACCAGTTATTACACCCAATCAAAGGGAATAAACAAACGCCAAAGCCCAAACCCTTCTCAAAGCAAAACCCTTGTATTTCACAATTAAATATTCCGTAAAAAATTAAAGTTCTTTTTATTCTGGGAAATCCCCCCCATTCATCGATTCACCATAAAACGTAAACCACATAAGTTGCGTTTGCCTTTCAGCTCAAACCCTAAAGTTGTGTGTGTCTGTGTGTGTGCGTTTGTTAAGGGTGTGTGTTATCAGGCGACGCGAACCTGTTGCTTTCGCTTCGTGACGCCTCGTTTGAACACGATTACAAATGACGAGCACCTCCCACGCACAGTTGTGGCCGCTCAGTGACTACTCGGCTATGGACAGGCGCTAAGCGTTTCAATTGAAGTTCGATAATTGACTTTGTGGGGCCGTGTGACGAGCAAATGTGTTTCAATAAGTGTTTAATTTAGTGTAATAGTTTTTCCCACCATTTCGTACTAAAGTGAAAAAGTGAACAAATGAAAATTAATTAGTTAATCGCCAGCATTTTTAAGGAATTTGGTTCAATTTATATCTAACACACACACTCTGACACTCTGACACATTTATGCATATAAACAAACAAGCAAATCGTGGAATTTATAGTTTCTTTAGACCGTTTATCACTTTCTGTTGATAAGAAAACGTTGCGTAGCTTTGTGTACCCTTGACAGGGCCGTATCGCAAGTGGAAGGGCGCCCACATGTTGAAATTAGAATAGTAACCCTGTTCCTAGGGGGTGTGTGTGTTGTCAAGGTCAATAACATTTCTTAGCTTTCACTTTCGCTTTCTTCTGCCTCAATGCGTCGTTTGGCGGAAAAGAGAAATTCTAATGCATATTCATGGAGGAGCTTCTTTAACTCCAATTAGCTTTGCAAATATGGCTACATTTGGCTGATTGTTTATACAATACAGAAATGAAATTTAAATAGGGCCTCATTGTGTTTATGTTGTCGTGCCTTTATGGACCTGTCACCGAAATTTAAACGGAAGTAAATAATTGGCAACACAATCTATACAATTTATGAAATAAACTAATAACATTGTTGTGTCTGTCAGTTTGTAAACAATGAAAAGTGAAACCATTCCTTTAGAGGTAAAAACGAGAATGGGCTAAATTTTGTAATTTAACAGAAGTTTTCTTCAACCATTCACGGGACCATTGTTTATATTATATTAACTGTGAGTAAGTGAGGTATCTATTGCGACAACACTTTTTTGATGTGAAATATCTTTCGATTTGGTACGGTATGGGCTTTATCTTAATTCAAGCTAATAGTTACACACAACACACAAATATATGACAAAAATTGTGTTCCTTAAGGAGATGCCGAAAAGTATGCTACACTTTTTACTTTATCTAGGTGTTCACAAAGACAGAGGGACAGACAGACAAGGCTATATCGACTCGACTGTTGATGCTGATCAAAAATATATATACTCTTTATGAGGTTGGAGTTGCTTCCTTCCAATTGCTACATACATTTGTAGACCCTTTTTACTCTACGAGTAACGGGTATAAAAATAGGGAATTTTATACCTAAGTCAAGAATATTTTCGAAGTCAAAAGAAGACTACGTATAATAGCTCTTGATTCTTGATCCTAGAATTTTTAACGTTCTTACTCTATTGCTTGCTTGTTTCTCCTTTGGGTTACCCTCTCCGCACTTATATTAAGAACCAACTTAACTCTATTTAAAAAAAAGGACCCATGAGCGAATTATTCATACTACTTTTTATTAAGTGCAGCTACTGAAAGATGGACTTTGGAGCCACAGCGAAAACTGCTTATCCTACAGGTCTAAGACTTGGCATAGAAATTCGTTTAGTTATGCAGGCGCGCACTAAGTAAGAAAATTTGAAAAATTTGTCCGCGAAATGGGTCAAAAAAACTAAGAGAGTGAGCACACAAATAAGGTATGTGTGTGTTACAAATATGCCATGCATCTTTTGGCTCTCTGAGACAGATGACAGCAGCTATCTGTGTTATAATGAGGGGAGAGGGGAAAGAGTGGAGAGCGGTGGAAGATGGAAGGAGGAACTATCGAACGATTAGAAAATTTGGAAACTCGAAACAGTCTACAATTTCTTAAAATCTTGGACGCGTACAAAGTCGCGGCGGGTTCAGCTAGTCCCTAATAAATCCGTTTGAAATTTGAGCATTTTTTTTCTATATAGAACTTCCCCTTAGTACTATGCCTAAGAAGTGATAATTTTTAGGAATACAGACGAGCTCTTCTATCTCGAACGTGCATAGCTAGATTTTAAATTTTAAAAATTTCCTTTGCTCTAATTAATTTTATTCCTTCTTGGAAATGTCGTTATGGAAAGTGTTGCCCCAACTAAGATTTGTAGACAAAATATTTAAGTTTAATTTATGTGTCGAAATTTACAGCCTTTCCTTCAGTTCAGCTCATTTTTTTGGTAAAAACCAACCCATTTACAGTTTCTTTGTGCTCTGATTTAGGCTCGGCACGTACTCCTTAGTCCAGGGTTCCCCAAGCAGGGAGCGCAGTGTTTTTCTCTAACACAAAATGAAGGTTGACTTCGGCAAGCATTCGGTAAGAATTGGCAAGTAAGTTCGTGCCCCCAGGGCTATCGTTAGAGAACTCTGCCTTAGACAAAAACTCGAAGATTCTGACTATTGAGCGTGTTTTAGACCAGATTTGATGTATTCTTCTTTAACTCCTCTAAAATTGTGCGTTTTTAAGCTTTTCTTTGTTTTTTTTTTTTATACCAAAAAGACTTGTTCAGGCCTGTTCTCGTTTACGAATCCGATTGATCGGGATGCAAACCATTTAGAAATTGGGACTGGTTCGGTATGGTGTTTCAAAGAGGTTTTAGACTTTTGGAATAACTTAATCGCGTTTTTATTTTCGTTCGATGGTTTAGGTTTGATCTATTATCATGTGCAAAGTCTGCTGAAAAGAAGACCGGGAGGCCCTTGAAACAGTACTGTACAAACAAACCATTGCAATCCAAATTGTAATAGGTATTTGTTGATTTGTGTTAGGTATATTGAATTACAATCAAACTATGAGCTTTGGCTAAAATCTAAACTGTTCGTCATATATACACTTCCACTATGCGTTTTAACGCTCGATAATTTTATGGCCGAATTGGAAATAATAAATGAAATGATTTTCCATAAAACGATTATATAATTCCTTGTCAAACATTTTGACTTTGATTTTTGACCAATTGTTTTTAATCGGACTTTTAAAATTGGCTTAAAATACTTTTTAATAAAATTCTACTTGCATGATGACGTTGAGAGCACTCAAAAGCTGCGTCAAAATAGGAAATAACCTTTCCGAACCATTTGATACTTTGGCTTGGCGTTTTCAGAGATTGAGAGACAGTCTCAACCAGAGATTAAAACCGTAATCGAAACCGTAACCCTTAATCGCTAAAACACTTTAAAATTTGTAACCGAAACCGACAAAGAATTTTTTTTTATAACCGTAACCGTTTAACCTTTATTACCATAACCGGTTGTCAGTACCGAAACAGAAACAAATATACTATACTATATATAAAACTTTCGATGAACGTTGATCAGTGCCGGGCAAATGTAGAAAACAGAAAAATGAGCTCTCTCCAGACTACAGCCGTTTTACATTCACACAACCATTAGTTCGCCCCGCGTTTGCATTAAAGGGCCGGCTCTGACGTAAATTTTTTTATGTGAACATTTTTCATGCTTAGATGGGTCCGCACTATTGCTGACGGGCACAAAGAAAAGAGAGCGAACGAGAAAGAGTGAATGCAGCTAACCAAAATCTTTACCCTCCTCATCTTTTTTTATACATATGTGATATTACACTGGATGAAGGAGTACCACCCACACAAATAAGTGTTGAGCGTTTGATTTCAGGAGTAGAATTATTAATAAGTCCCCGCTTTTGTCGGCATGATTTGTCAAAGTTATATTTTATACTAATAACCGTAACCGTAATCAAAACCCGAAACATAATTAGTTTAATAACCTTAACCAGTACCCTAACCGATATCCCACAACCGTAATATACCCGTAACCGAAAAAATGCAATGGGATAAAACAGTAACCGTTACCCAAAGCGTTATTCGTTCGGGTTTTAATCTCTGGTCTCAACTAAAGGGCCTAAAAAAAAAAAAATTTAATCTGTGTATTTTCTGCATCATTTTGTTGCCTTCTCTTCGGCGTTAGCATAATCTGCTGTCCAGGCTTACTCCGCAATGCTTACTGAGTGAATGTCAATGCCTCTTGGGAGAGGCAGTCGAAGTATTCCCTAAATTTAAAGACGGGTGAAACACAGAGGAAAGTTCTTTAAGGGACTTCTGTCTTTCACTGCAGGTATAACGGGCTGAAGATGTACGCGGTTTTCACTTTTGGAATAACATAAATGTCTTGGAAATATTCCCAAGCTCTGTTGGATGCAATGTCTTGGCATTTGGACCCGCTGCCTTATGGGGCGACAGGTTCAATGCCCACAATTGTTCCGCAACCGTCTATTCGACGCCTCTAAAGCATGGTTTGTCAAGAAGAACGACCTGCTTCATCGACCGCTGGCCAGCGACTGAAATGTTTACGGTCCCTGCGGGTTAGGCGTGGCCATCGATATGATTCTTAGAGTAAAATGTTCAATCTAAAATCATTTGTCAAATAACAACAACCATTACCCAGTTCATAATCTATGTAGTCTCCCCAAAAAACCATTCTATTTTCGTTTCATTCTCTTCTAAATTGAAAATCGAAATTGTCTTTCGATTCGCTTTAACCGAAGCTTCTTGCTTTCTCTTTGCACTCAATTGTTACATTTTTTATAGATGACATTTATCTGGCGCATAAATTTCTAGAAAGTGTAACCAACGACATGATTTTTTTTTTCTTTTTCTAAATAAAAAAGAACTTTCAATTGAAATTGATGAGAATTTTAATTTGCATAGTAATAGCTGGGTGTGTGTGTCAGAGTGTTTGTGTGTGTGTGTTTGACGGTAAATTGAACCGACGTTTAACACCTTTGTTGTGTGTTGCTGTTATTGTTGTTAACTTTCCTTGTTGTGTGCATCAGATAAAACAGTCGACGAGAACCGTTTAATGAGAAATCTGGTCTGGTGGTGGGGCGGGGTTGGATTTGCTCTTAGAAATTGTTGTTGTTGACACAAAACTAAAGTGATTATCATGTCCAGATTGCTTAAGAGAATACGCAGCATGCTTAATCCGCAACGTAATACGGAGACCCCCTCAGCCGCTGAGGCTGAAACTCAATCGGTTTGTTGTACACCGAGAAAACGAAACACCCACCTGCCCACACGTAGCCACAGTGGGGCATCGCCCTCGCAAAGACGTAACAGCGGGCGCTGGAATCGCTGGGTGAACAATGTGTTTGGCTTAGAACCAGAACTGGATAATAATGAGCCTAAGGGTGGACTGTATTACACAGATTCGGTAAATGGTTCATATTATCAATTGAGATTAGATGTGAGTGATGACTGCAAAGGGATGAAGACATAAGTTTATAAATTTACCAATTTGTAGATTAAACCTTTCCCTTTCCTTTTCTTTCCTTGCAGGGCGAATACATCAAGCATCCCGTTCTGTACGAACTCAGTCATAAATATGGTTTCACAGAGAACTTACCGGAGAGTTGCATGTCCATACGCCTCGAGGAGATCAAAGAAGCCATACGCCGTGAGATACGCAAAGAGCTGAAGATTAAGGAGGGTGCCGAAAAGCTACGAGAAGTGGCCAAGGATCGTCGCTCACTCAGCGATGTGGCCGTATTGGTTAAGAAGAGCAAATCCAAATTGGCTGAACTCAAATCGGAACTGCAGGAGCTGGAGAGCCAAATACTGTTGACATCGGCCAACACGGCGGTTAATAGCAATGGCCAAGGTGAGTGTTAAGAAGGAATTGCGCAATCGTTAACTTTCGAAATGCCACATAAACTACAGGCAATTACTTAAGCCACAGTTGAAACATTTCTAGGCAACAGGTTGTCGTTGTTGTTGCTGGGGGCAAGCCCCGGGGGAGCTGGTGGCATAGCTAAAGTTGCTCTTTTTTATGAGCTCAAGTCACGCACTTGAAGTGGTTCCTTTACTCAGGCATGCCCCATGAGTGTTGACAAAGACATTATTGAGGCGTGAAAATTTGATATACTTTCTTTAACGCTTTACACTTAAGTGGAGGTGCGAGGGCAAGTTTGATAAGTCAGTTTTGAACCTAATTATATAGAGGAGCGGATGCTGGCGAGGAAAATTTGTTGTAGTTAGATGGTTCTTACCTTCTAGAAACATTTATTATTATTTGTTGATGGAGAAATAGAGCCCCGACAGCAATCCTGGTGTATTGTGACCCCCTACTGAGTTTACAACTTTCCTAGCAGCCCTTATTCTTGTACAAAGGTCAGGATTTTCGTGGGTTCTAGGTTACTGATATGGTTTGAGTGTCCCCTAGGGTTGTCGATATTTCTTAAAATATCAATATCGATAATATCAAAAATCTAAATGTTCAATATCGATATTTGATATATCGAGTCAAAAAACATCGATATATCGATATATATCAGGTTTAAGAAAACTGAAACGTTTTCTAGGAACGTCTTCAACATAGGACTACTAATGACCATTTTTAGCGTCCGTTATATCTAGTCTTTCCAATACGATAACTTTAAGATCAAAAGATCTGAAAATTGACTATAAAAACGAAATCAACGGAAAATTCTAAGTAAATTCCTTCCAAGGGTCTAAAATGAATTCCTAACAGGTGCAAATCGACCTCAAATATTAAGAAGATTTAAGGATTTTGTTTTTTCCAACAGGACTACAAAAAAAAAACTATTTATTTTTATTCCACTTAGAAATCGCACTTTTACGCAGAAAATATGGTATTGGTGTCCAAACGTGTTCCATTGTGCCCCCTACTCTAGTGAAGTTATAACCTTCTCTAGTAGCCCTACTTCCTGTACAGACAAAGTCAAAATTTTCCTCGGTTCTAGGTTTTCGATACTGTCCTCCTGCAATTACCATAGTAATTATACTCTGTACCGAAGGTACACAGAGTATATTAAGTTTGTGCAAAAGTATGTAACAGGGAGAAGGAATCATTTCCGACCCCATAAAGTATATATATTCTTGCTCAGCATCAACAGCCGACTCGATATAGCCATGTCCGTCTGTCTGTCTGTCTGTCTGTCCGTCCGCCCGTATGAACAAACAGATCTCAGAGATGGTAAGAGATAGAGGTTTGACATGTATGGGACAAATGCTTCTTATACTTGCAGGCAGATCAAGTTCATTTTCAATTTTCGCAATTTCGAAAAATCCTCATATCTCCCACAGTTTTGAAGATAGATGATTCGTACCTTCTAGAGATAGTTAGTTTTTAGCAAATATGTATCGATTTGCCAAGGAAATGATAAAGATCGGATGAGCGGTTCTCAAGTTATGAGCAAATAAGTGAATCACCCCCCCGCCACCCCCTCCCAGCCTCTCACAACCAACTCCGTAAATGTTAGAGAGAGAGAGAGAGAGAATGAGGGAGAGAGAGAAACTTGAGATGAGCGCAGCAGCAGCACTGTATTCAACTACTACTCTAGGTACAGAGTATATTATAGTCGGGCTTGACCGACTTTCTCACTTGTTTTTTCTGATACATCGTTTATAAAAATATCGATAATCGCCTATATCGAGAGAAAAATTATCATATCGGAATAACCCTTATCGTCCAACAAAAATATCGATATATCGATAAAATAATGACAAGCCTAGTGTCCCCTTGGATGCAAGGAGTCCTTCTGGGAACGTTTGTTCCCGATGTGAGGTGACTTTTGTCCTCCAGAGCAGGTGGGCCGTGTTCCCTCTTCGTTCCCATATTCCTTCCTCCCCGGAGGAGCTCAGTAAGGACCCTGTGGTGGGATTTTGCTCACCCCTGTGCGTTTTGCACATCTAATGAGGCCAGGACGCCCTTTTTCTTCATGCTTAAAGGTCCGTTTTTTGGGGCTTTCAGATGGCTTACCAGTGGCAAGGCTGCTTAGAACAGGAACAGTTTGAAACTGGACTGTTTTTTACCCGGGCCTCCACCTAGGCTGACTCTCGGCACGGCCGGAATGTGTGGGTTGGGAAAGAGGAAGGTATTGTTTAGGAACGGGATATGTGTAAGGCTACTTATAGAAGGCGGCAACTCAATGCCTCGTCGGAGCACTGCGTCGTGACACCGGCTGGGGGTAAAATCACTTATTCGCAGCTTACCTCAGTTAGGCCCCCTAAAAACCATCTCCCAAGTTCTTCAGTATTCGTACACAAGATTATTTATTGATTTGCTGAAGAAATAATAAAGATCGAATGAACTAAATTCAAAAGAAAGTTCTCTGGCAAATTCTTGTGGGCTATTTTCCACGTTAACTATTAACTAGTTTAATATACAGATTAGGTTTCAGTTCGGTTAATAGACGGCATGCGTGTTGCCGGTAAGAATGAATGTCACTCAATGGCAAAGAGAAAATAGTGCATGTGTGAGTCAGAATAAAAAACGAGAAAGGCAAAGCTAACTTCGTCTGTACCGAAGTTTTGATACACTTGAAATAGCTTGTCACAACGGTTAGCGACTTCGACCAAACTTCGCAAATCAACTTAAAAACATGACATAAAACCCATGACCGTGTTTGAGAGCGATAAGATAGAGTCATCGATTGACAAATTCAAAATCTTAAAAGGCATAATAAAATTGAAGGAGAACGTTAATTAAAAAAAAAATTTTCATAAAAAGAGAAGGACAGGGGAAAAATTCAGGAAAGATAGAAATAATAATGGAAGGGGAAAAAACGAAAAAGTTTACAAAGACCATCAACCGATAGTTAGGATTAATAAAGATAAAAACTTAATAGAAACATAAAAAAGAAGGGGAGCGTTAACAAAAACAAACAAGTTTTTCACAAAGACCCATTTTTCGAACGATCGTTTGTATGGCAGCTACAAGATATAGTCATCCGATCCGGTCGGTTCCGACATATTAGGGAGAGTGAGGGAGTACAAGAAGACTCTGTGCAAAGTTTCAGCTCGATAGCTCCAAAACTGAGGGACTAGTTCGCGTAGAAACAGACAGACGGACAGACGGACTGACAAAGCTTAATCGACTCAGCTCGTCATGCTGATCAAGAATATATATACTTTATGTGGTCGGAGATGATTTAAAAAAAAAAAGTAATTGGTGACCGAAGTTTATATGTTGCTTGAGCATGATATATTTCTGCCAGTTTTTTATACGGCAGCTGTACGATATATTTATCCGATGATGATCAAACTCTCCAAAATTGTGTTGAGAAAGATAATATTTATAACCGGAACGTACAAAGACGCTACCATTGAAAACAAAAAGACCGATCATTCCTATAGCAGCTATATGCTATAGTCATCCGATTTGGATCAGACTTGACAGAAGTGTGTGTCAGCATATCATATTGATCAGTAACGAGTTCGGGAGCGATAGCTTTGAAAACAAAAAAGTTTTTCATACTAAGACTTTTTTTCAGACCTATCTTTTGTATGGCAGCTATATGTACTATATAGTTGCCCGATTTTCATAAAACTTGCTGAAATTATGCGAAAGCATAAAGAACTTATAATTACGAGCTTCGGACACGTTTGCATGGAAAACAAAAAAGTTTTTCTCACTAAAACTACTTTTTCAACCGGTCGTTCCTATGGCAGCTATATGCTATAGTCATCCGATCCGGCCGGTTCCGACAAATGTGCAGCGTATTTGTAGCAAAAGACTTCGTGCAAAGTTTGGTTAAGATAGCTTTAAAACTGACGGAGGTGATAGCATAGAAGCAGACGGACGGACAGATGAACAGACGGACATGGCTATATCAACTCAGCTCGTCACGCTGATCAAGAATATATACATTTTATGTGGTCGGAGATGCTTGGACAATTTCAATATACCCTCTACAAGGGTATAAAAAGGTCAGCCTGATGATTGAACTCCACAGTTCCAGTCTGATTGTTCATTTGTAAAACTCTCCTCCATCAAAGTGCCAACGGCGTGCTCCGTTCGGAGAAGCTCCTGCTCTGTATATAGGCGTCCGAAGGCTGGTCCATAATCTAACCCAGCGTCTGCTGTATAGCCACAGTGCTACTCTTGTTGATGGGTGCGCCTTATGTCCATCTCATCATGGCACTCTTCTCTTAGCAAGCGCCTTTGTGTCCGTCTGGTAACCTTTCATAATTTAGGGATCCCTCCCACGTGGTTAAGTACTCAACAAATTCATAATATTTTTGAAAAGTGACCAAAGTAGTTGCTCGGATTGAGCGGTCCACTTTGATCCAATTACTGGTAGGAACACTTGGTTTAAGTATCCTCATTATTTGCTGGATATTGTCAGGTGTCAAGGTATGTCTTTGGCATCGACAGCCTTTAACCTCGCCTTCGGATAGACTTTGCCAATCTTGTCGATAGATCTACCCATCTTTCATCCTCACATGCGAGTCGGATGTTTCCTTGGAACCTCCCAATGCTGTAGCAGCACGGAGGTGTACCTGGATTCTTCAGCCGCACATCCGGGGTGACGCGGGGATCGTACCAAAGGGGTTGCCTTCGCTTATCGTACATACGATTTTCCCATCCTTCGATATCTCAGTGAAGGAGACGCGGAGAGTTGCTCCGTTAAATAAGTTGCTGTTCATCCATTGACCGATTTCACTTTTCCGCAGCAGGTGGCTGCTCAGGTGGGAATATGTCCACAGAAAAGTTAGGTAAAGCTTCTGTCGCCCAGGCGATGTATTCTTGGACCTTGGCAAAGTCCACCTTCGATGTCTGGTTCCTCCCGATTGGGTTGGTTTCCAAACGTTTCAAAAAACTGACAGACTCTTCCAACTGCCCTCGTTTCATCTTGGTGGTACCCTTTGGCACTGTGTCTATGCATATGTGTGTATGTTCAACTATTGACACAACTGTCATGAAATGTTTCTGGTTTTGTTGATGTTTTGGAATAACACCGCTCGTCATTCTATTTGGCTGCTTCCGTGTTTGTCCAACAACAGCAGCATCTCCCTGACTTTCCTATGGCCAAATGATTGACGTGTTTGGCAGCTGCCATTACCACACACACAAAAATGCAAACATTTCATGGCTGATTATGTGGAATAATTGAATATTTAATATTATCTTCATCGTGCCACACGAATCGTATAAACACAATGCCACAAAACGTGGAAAGTTGAGGCTGCTGAACGAGTTGAATAAACCGAAGGGTTAATAATCTTTTTCCCCATTTGCAGATTCTATTGCCTCCTTGAGCATTGACCCAAATGGCGCCATTCAGCATGCTGGTGCCGTTGGTGGTGGCCCGGGCAGTGGTGGGTCCAACCTTGAGGGCGGCACACCGGCCGGCACGGTCGCCAATGACAAAGTGTTGGCCTCGCTGGAAAAGCAGCTGCAAATCGAAATGAAGGTCAAGACTGGAGCCGAGAATATGATTCAATCGTTGGGCATTGCCTGCGATAAGAAACTGTTGGCCGAGGCTCATCAAATGCTGGCCGATTCCAAGGCCAAAATTGAGTTTCTACGCTTGCGCATCATCAAAGTCAAACAGAATCGGGAGCAGGCGGATCGCCTGAGGGCCACACGGCAATTGACCCTAGATGAGCATGGCACGGCACAGCCGCAGAGCCTTGAGACAACGCTGGAGGAGCGTATTGAGGAGCTGCGTCACAGGCTACGCATCGAGGCGGCGGTTGTGGATGGTGCCAAGAATGTCATACGTACGCTACAGACGGCGAATCGTGCGCCAGACAAAAAGGCACTGCAGGAGGTGAGTGAACCAAACCTACAGAAGAAGTTAATTAGATCTGGCCGTTGGCCAGGTAAGAGAGAGCGAGCGAGAAGTAAACCGGGAGAGCTTATGGTTCAGGTGTGGCCGGCATTATGATTCATACGGATACACACATACGTGATGTATTTCTACGCCAACCAAAGGCACGCGCAATGCTAAGCTAATTATGGCGGGCGGCTGGTTGAAATATTTTTCAAAATTCTCATTTGTGTTGGGTTTTTGTGTTGTTTGTCGTCTCATTAATTAAATGGACATGGTCCGGTGTTCAGTTTACTTGGCGAAATTAGCTTTTCAAAGTGCTAAAAATATGTTTCAAATTTCACAGCTCTTTGACTGCTTAGGGCTGGGGGCCCTGCTACATTTTGCTGGCAGGGTATATCTCGTAAGCAATTGTTTCGGTCATCGTGTGAGACAAACTCTTCGAAAACATAAATTAACTTAAATCTTGATCA
Organism: Lordiphosa stackelbergi; assembly: GCA_018904235.1. Classification (NCBI taxonomy): domain Eukaryota; kingdom Metazoa; phylum Arthropoda; class Insecta; order Diptera; family Drosophilidae; genus Lordiphosa; species Lordiphosa stackelbergi. The sequence goes on along the minus strand of JAEIFU010000176.1, from coordinate 150,011 downwards.
TCTCATTTTCAAAACTTACTATTATTTACCGACTTTAGGTTAAATTATTTTTGTATAAGAGCATTCAAACCGACATTTTCCCACATTACTTTCTTATTTTCCCATTATTTTTGGCTCATTAAGCTTACAAATCAAATTTTACCTCAAAATTACCATTTTTGACCTGTTCACAAATTTTTAAAATTATTTTCCCATTATTTTTGCACTACTTTCCCTTTATTTTTGTCATATTAAGCTTAAATACCTCATTTAAACTCCAAACTGGCATTTTTGCCTGATTTCCATTTTCAAGAATTATTTTCCAAGTGTTTTCCCATTATTTGTGGCCCTTTAAGACCTACAGACCCAGTGTTGGGCTTAATCAATCAAATTTTCAATCAATGATTAATCAATAATAATTTTAATCAATTTTTCATAAAATTGCAATTAAAAAATTGTTGCACCTTGCAATTATTTAGTTGAATTAATTTAAATTAATTGTAACTAATAATCATTGCAATTGAATTTTCAATTGTTCTAGGCACAGTTAAAATACAATTAAGTAAGCTGTGTGCTTTGAAGTAAATTTAAAGAAAATTATTTTGTTTTGAAAAACGCATAAATATAAAAAAATACAAGTACTGAATAAATGGACCCGACCGTTAAAATGGATGATGACTTTGATTATGTTCTGGGTACAGCGAAAATTGTTATCTTCTTCGGAGAGCGATGCACAGGTAGCCCCTATCATCTTCGCAACCACGACTGCTCTACTGGCGGAATTTATTTTAAATTCTTGGAAATGAATCCAATGGCATCATATTACGGCTTATGCTGAAATGTCCAGAAAATCGAACTACCAAATTGAAGGCTGTTTAAACCGCACTGAACTTTGTAAGCCATTTAAATATAAGCCAAAAACAATCTATTCATATTCGATTGCGGGTACGGAATTTCGCCGGCCAAGGGCTCTTGTTCTAATTAACAGTGGTGGATTTAAGACATTCTTTTGTTTCCATGTTCTTCAGCATTGGTCATCCATGGTTCGGTTCAGTACTGTCTTATGGTTATGTAGTTATGTGAGGTCTAAGTGATTAAAAAGTTTTTAAGTATTTAGCGGTCTTATTACCAATGATCCTCTTGCGCTTATGCATTGATCCTGACAGATTTTCCACTTGACTGGCATTATCTTTTCCATTATGACTATTTTACCGGAAATGGGGCGCTCTTCGAACGACACCAACGGAAGCGCTAAATTCTCACTCTACCACGACCCGAGCTAGCAAAGGCACACAACAGCCTAAGACAAGAGAACCGATCGGAAAGGGGCAACGGGACACGCTCTACGAGACAAGGGCCGGAGACTACTGCTACCACAAACGACGTTTGACAAATTTACGACATCTATATCCCAAGCCGAACGATTGGGACAACCGCCGCGGCTAACGATTCCTACAGAGGTCGCGACGAAAGTAGGGGGAGTTTTGCTCCCAACCTAGATTGAACTTTCGTCCGTCTGACATGTAGTGTGTACAAGCAGGGTGGTGCCACAGGAGCGCACTACAGCACACCACGGCAAGGAAGGAAATGTATTTATACCGACAGCAGCCGTCAACACTGACCCATACAAACAATGCTAACACTTATAAGCGATTCCCACACGCACGACATGTATACACCATAGGGTCTGGGACCGCAACATAGAAGGTACGAGTCTGCGGACAAACTGGCAGAATAGGAACACACGAGCCCTTCAGAGAAGAGTACGATAGGTAGCCTAGGCTAATTAAGCTCCACATAAAAGAGACACTGAGTCTCGTACGAATCGGTGGAAACCTTCCTCCCGGCAGTAGGAGGCTTAGGGCCAACATCGACAAAACGTAACACACTTTTACGTCACAGAAGGGAACACATCCGGTGGGGACCCTCACAGGTCCTGTCTTATTGGCAGACGCGCAGCACGCCAGGCGTCAATTACATGACTTGCAGGGTTGCGGACACGAAGGAAGAGGAGGAATCGGTACAACACCTTGTGCCATGCCCCGCCTTGAGTAGAAGGGGAGGCTCAGGACACTGGTCAACCTCCTCTGACACCGGGCAGGACCCCGCTCTACCAAATTTATTCTGCCGGAAAGGGTTACGGGTAATACGCAAGGGCCCAAAGTGCCAAGTGGGGAGCGACCTGCGCCCAGACACGACCTACCAACCTAGTATTTTATATCCTCGATGGTATTTTTTCGCGATTTAAGAAGTCGTCGTCACGAAAATGGTGTAAACACTCGCGAACCACAAAGTCTGTGGGTCCCAGCTTCCCAAGTCCAAGATTTATTTTGTTACTTATTTTCCCATTATTTTTGGCTCTTTGAGCTTTTAAACCCAATTTTGTCATTGTCAAGATTATTTTCCGCCCATATGGGAGCCCATTACACTCTAAAAGACCTAAATTTACCACAAAACCGGCATATTTTCTACCTTTTCTCAGACTCAAGAATTATTTTCTTATTATTTTCCCATTATTTTTGCCTCATGAAGCTTACAAACCATTTCTTAACCTTTTTCCCAAATTTTTATAATTATTTTCCCATTTTTTCTTATTATTTTTGGCTCATCAAGCTCACATACCTAATTTCCCATTATTTTCAAACTATTTTCCCATTATTTTTACTATAAAGCTTTTAAACTCCAAACTGGCATTTTTTACCTTTTTCCCATTTTCAAGAATTATTTACCAAGTGTTTTCCCATTATTTTTGGCCCTTTAAACTTAAACTCCTAATTTTACCACAAAAATTACATTTTTCCTTGTTCAAGACTTATTTTCTTATAATTTTTCCAATATTTTTGGCTCTTTAAGCATTCAGACCTAATTTTAGCTTAATACTGCAATTTTTCTGACCTTTTTCCATATTATTTTCATTTATTTATTACCTAGGGTTTTCCCTTTATTTTCGGCCCTTTAAACTAACAGACCTAAATTTACCATAAACATTTCCTACCTTTTCTCAAACTCAAGAACTATTTTATTATTATTTTCCCATTATTTTTGACTCATTAAGCTTACAAATCTAATTTTACCTCAAAGCTAAATGGTAGCTTAACCTTTTCCCAAATTTTTAAAATATTTTCCCATTATTTTTACACTCCATTTCAATTATTTCTGTCCTTTTAAGCTAAAAGATCTAATTTTAACTTCAAACTGTTTTTTTTTTGCCTTTTCCCATATTCAAGAATTATTTTCTAAGTGTTTTCCCAATATTTTCCGCCCTTTAAACTTGCAGACCACAAAAATTACACTTTTCCAACCTTTTCCCCAATTCTAAGATTTATTTTCTTATTATTTTCCCAATATTTTTGGATCTTTAAGCACTCAATCCTAATTTTATCTCAATACTGTAATTTTTCTGACCTTTTCCCATTTACAAGAATTATTTTCCTACGGTTTTCCGCTTATTTATGGCCCATTAAACTTACAGACCTAAATTTACCAAATAACCGTTATATTTCCTACCCTTTTTCAAACTCAAGAATTATTTTCTTATTATTTTCCCATTATTTGTGTCTCATGAAGATTACAAACCAAATTTAACCTCAAAACTACAATTTTTTAATCTTTTCCCAAATTTTAAAAATTATTTTCCCATTATTTTCACACTAATTTCCCATTATTTTTATCGTATTAAGCTTAAAGACCTAATTTCAACTCCAAACTGTAATTTTTCTGATCTTTTTCCATTTTCAACAATTATTTTCCAAGTGTTTTCCTATTATTTCCACCAAAAAATGACATTTTCCTACCTTTTCCCAAGTCCAAAATATATTTTCTTACTATTTTCCCAATATTATTTGGCCCTTTAAGCTTAAAGACTTAATTTTAGCTCAAAGCTTTAATTTTTCTCACCTTTTCTCATTTACAAGAATTCATTTCCTAGGGTTTTAAACTTACAGACCGAAACTTACCAAATAACCGTCATATTACCTACCCTTTCTCAAACTTAATTATTTTCTCATTATTTTCCCATCAGTTTTGACTCATTAAGCTCACAAACTGAATTTCCTATTATTTTAAAACTATTTTCTCATTATTTTTGTACTACTAAGCATAAAGCCCTATTTTAACTTTAAACTTACATTTTTCTAGCCTGTTTCCATTTTCAAGATTTATTTTCCGAGTGTTTACCCATTATTTTTGACTCATTAAGCTTACAAACCAAATTTTACCCCATTATTCCAAACTTTTCCCAAAAGTTAAAAATTATTTTCCTATTATTTTCACACTATTTCCCCCATTAATACGCACAACATTATATGTTGAGCACGTTCATACTATGAGCTTTAAAGCTCTATATCAGTGGTCGGCAAAAAACACAATAACATTTTGGCATTGCATTTGGGTGTGTGTGCGCGTAACCACTGACACGAAGTTCATTTTGCTCGGCGGCATTGTTAGCTAAGCAGAGCAGCGAATACACACTGCTCTGTATTCTACTCCTCCGCAGCGGCCGAGCAAAATAATTAAAGCTTAGTTTTCTTAGCATAAAGGCAACTTCTCTGTTCACACTGCCGACCCCTGGTCAAAAGCTAACTGATCAACTCACACTTCTTAAAAAGCTTTGGAATACAGCAAAGTGGCTTTCACTCAGCCAAATCTTTGTCCCCCAAGCAGGATTTTATTTCATTTTAACTCCAAAAATTAAAGAGCATTTAAAATTCCATTTAAAATTTTAGATTATAATTTTGCTTTCGCAATTTTCTTGTCATTTCCTGTCGCAGGGTCGGAGATCGTTTCATGATTTATCGGCTGGCTGTTGTTGCTTGCGGTATTGTTCTACCCTTAAAGTTGTTGTTTTTACTTCCGCAACATACACACACTTTGTTCGGGTCTCCTCTGGCCTACATAAGACTAGAGTATTCTATTTGCAGGCACATCTTTATTTATTTATTTTGTGCCTCGTTTGCGGCGGGAGCTGCTGGAGTGCAGTTGGCTATTTGACATGGCAATGGACGACAGCAGTCGACAGATGCTTCGAAGTTTTTATTAGACTATGAAAATGATAAACAAAATGCCTTTGAAATTGCCCTTTTGCCCATTTGCCCATTTGTGTTTGTTAAACATTTTTAGAAAAATATGTTGCCTTACATATACATACACATATATATGTGTAGGTATGGTATGCGTATACGTGGGTTGATCAAAAAGTAGCCTTTGCTTAATTTAAAGATTTTGTTAGAGATTTATGAGCTGTATTTAAGCAGTTGAAGCAAAGTCTGCTGATGAGACTAACTAAAGAAATAGCTAAAAATATATTTGAAGCGTTGAGGTACCTTTATAGAAATATGGTGCGAAACTAACTCGTAGTGAACATCCCAATAAGGAAATTGTCGAAACCCTGTTCCCAGTGCAGGGAACAGCAACCCTCTGTGGACAAGCAGCACACACATGGACGGTATCGAAGTAAGCCGGAGGAAATTACTATTGCAGCAGAGAAAATTACAGAAATAGCTCCAGGATTGGAGATAGAATCAAAAAAAAATGGCGAGCGAAAAGTCACGAGTATTCTGTAATTGTTGAAGAGCAAAGACTGGTCCTACTCCCAAAGAACAAAGGACCCGCAAAGAGGCTGATCCTAACGTCCAATCTGCCTCCTAAACACAGTTGGAAAGCTCTTCGAAAGAGTAATCTGTCGAGATGGAAGAAATCCCGAGGAAGCTGCGAGGTGCGTATATAGCCCGGGCGAACGACTATGGCATCCGGGTCGAAGGTGCGATAGTCACGTTGGACGTTCGCAATGCATTGAACTTATATTTTACTTGTTGAACAGCCCAAAATATTGAATTTTTCATATAGTTTGTTGAAATTGCTCAAGTGTTAAAGAAAGAATCAAAGTCTTGGCAAAATTCAGAGATTCAAATTGTTAGGGTATATAAAAGTAGGCTAGACCTTTCCAGTCTAGTTTAAACCAAACCCGGGAAATTATTTTTGGAAAAGACGAGCTCTTAAAGCGATTACCAGAGGAACTCCTTCACTCTACAACACTTGGTCCTTCGAGCCGGATTTTGAATTTCCATGAAGTTTGATGAAATCGCTCAAGAGTTGAAGAAAGAATCAAAATTTAGTTAAATTTGAGAGATTCAAATTGTTTGTGCATGCAAAAGCCGGCTAAACCTTTCCAAAATAGTGATAAGCTAAACCCAGAAAAGTATTTTTCGACAAGGCGATCACCAAAGCAACTCCTTCCCTTTACAACACTTGGTCCTTCGAGCCGGATTAAGGCTCAGCTGATTCTTGATATTGTAAATGTGGTATCATTTTATGGAATCCATATTTAAGGGTTATACAAATTCTTGATAGCAGCCCCCACATAGCTGGGAGTCACTTGATCACTGATCATTTTTATAATTTTGGAAACTTTGCCTCTAAGATTCAGTGAGCAGTGATCGACCAACCCTCGTTCCTCCTAACCGGCTGCTCGCTCTAACTCGCTCGCACAAAAACGATGTTCGAAAAGAGCGCAAAGTTCTTTTCTTTGCTGTGTTGTATTTTCTCTAGCGAATTTTCCCCGCAGTTTTCAGTTTGAGTTCAGTTGCCGTTGGCGCGTCAGCCGCTGCTATTTAGGGTGGCTCTTCGATTTTTTTTTGTTATTTATTTTATTTTATTTCACCGCGTTCGTGTGTTATTTTGTTTAAACTTTTTGTCGAAAAATGTAATAAACACAAATATATACAGCCAATATATGTGTGGGCAGAGAGGCAAAGCACAATCCAAAATGGAAGCACCTGAAGTGCATTTGAATTGAATCCAGTGGATATATAAATTACGCATACGCAGTGTGTGCTCAGGTTTTTGCTTGAAAATAATTGCGTAATTCGTAATATTTATTTTGGTTTTTGTTGTGCGTTCTCAGAACTAGCTTTTGGGGTCATCTTGCAATTTTAGCGTGAAGAGAAAAATGACTTAAAAATAAAATCACATAAAATTAGAAACATTATTCTAATTTTTGTTTTTAAGAACAGCGAAAGTGTTTATTGTGCGATGCGTTGGCTTAATGAAGCTAAAAATACAGTGGGATAACAAGATAAAATACAGTTGAACTTGTCTGTAACGGAAAGGATGATGTTAATCAGATGTTCTTTCAGGTCTAGTATTTGTATAGCCTTTATCAACTTTATGTACCATTCTTGAGATCAAGGTTCCATATTAGTTAAAAAACCGAACACTGCGGAACTGATCTAAATCGAACGTTATATGCAAAGCAACTTTCCAGTCTGAAGACAAGGTTCAGTCCAAACAATTGAAAGCTACTTTTATTAAGCATTGTTAAAATTTCCTCTATCTTTTCACCTGCAAAAAAGAGTCTTAAGAAACTTTCAAAGACGATTTTCGCTTAATGCTAGGCTCTTACGCACCAATTGGTGTTGGTAGAGCTTTCCTGCAATCGTTTCATTGCTGGTGAACAGCTCTTAAAATCCCAAATGGACTTCCTGCATGTTCCTTGTAAACTTCACCACTTTTAAAGCGTTGAAACCAAAACTGTCACATCAATTCTGATTGAGAATCACTATCATAGCTTCCAAAAGTTTCTTGAAATGGATTTTAAGACCTTTATAGGATCAGATTTGGTCCCAAATTGAAAATGAAAGCATGGCGGTAAGCTTAAATAAAAAAATTACAGACTACTGTAATATAAATAGTGTGACCAGATATTTTGAACCCAATATAAAGACGATTTGGCAGAAGCATACGATTTGAAATCTTTGCAAACGCTGAACAGCGAATAGACCTAATAATAGTAAGTTTAAATGGCAGAAAATGCCGTTTATCATATCTTCGCACTATCCACTAAGTTTAGAGAACAATCTTAGATGCTTTACGAAACCAAATGTTTTGGAACACTTCATCTACAGGTGTTTCAACTCGCTCACTCCCTGTAAAGAGGCGTCTATAAGGATTTCTAAAACGATACTGAACACAAAAAATGTTTGCATTAAATCTAGAATCCCTACTCAGAGAAAAAGATCACGATATTTAGTATCATACGGGTATTTTGAGTAGCAAATCGGACTTCATTTGAAAAAAATATCAAGACGATATTATAGCTTCCATATGTTTAGGTAGAAATGATATCACGTTGATATGAAAAATTGATATTTTGATATTATTAAAGATAGGACTGATATTTGATATTTTTTTTTCTGTGTGTTATTATCAATTTGGTACTCAGTTGCACTTATTTTAAAAGTAATAAATATATCAAAATAAGAGATCATAAAAAACATACAGATTTCACTTCTTCTTTTACCTTATTAAAAGGAAAATAGTCTGTTTCTTATAAAGAGCCACCGCAAAGCCCTCCACATGAGGCAACACGAAACCCTAATCGGAGGCATTCGAAAGTCCTTAACTCGAGGCAAAATCCGCAACAATTAGTGACAGCAAGAGCCCACATAAAAGTTCTCGAACTCAGAACAAAGCCCTCATCCGAGGCACCGCAAAGCCCTCAACGCGAGTTCACAACAGCCACCCTTCGAACTTGCATACACGCCAGTCTCATAAATGCACGAGATCAACAGCCTACTGGGCCGACTTCATGGCGTTATAAATCGCAGCATAATTCTAGTCTTAATCACTGGAGTGGAGTACTGTGGCAACCCAGCTCCGACAGTGCTGCTGTCAGACGCCATCTTATATTTAGTTCTCTGCCGAGACTCAAGAAGGCCACAAGCGGTTAAGTGTGTGAAAAACTCTGAGTTATGTAGAAGTTGCAGGTGCCTTCTTTGCCCATTCTCCCACTAAGCATACTTGTGTTAACCTCTCTTTTCTATACAATCTATTGAAAATATTCGAACTAGAAATCACAGTTCTACTTAAGTTAATGCTGTTCACACAATGGTTTATTAGGATTGGTTTCTACACAAATATTGTTTCATGATTTTTGCACAATTTCCCATAATTGTGCTTTGATTGAGCAAGTGGGCTTTCCGACTTCTCGTTTGAAATCAAATTGTTCAAGTTAGGAGATAGACTTGGCCACTCAATGACGGTCACAGTGTTATCGCGTGTGTTTGGTCAGGTGTGCTTTAGATCATTGTCCTGCTAAATACCATATAAGAGGCAAATATTTTCCCCAGCAAACCGTCTCCGTTATATCCTCGTAAGCACATTGATAAATTTTGGTATCGATTCGATGTATCGGAAACCAGACCCAAACCATTATATAACCATTACCTTGCTTGACTGTATTCTTTAGAAAGCTTAAGTGAAATTCTTTGACTTTTGGTCAATGTTTGATTCCTTTGAGCATTTTATTTGTTGTTGGGGAAGTGGTGCACCGCTACCAATTTTGGTCTATTGTGCCCCCCTACTGAGTTTACAGCTCTCTTAGCAGCCCTTGAGCATTGTTTTCAAACAAATGAAACTTAGTTTCATCGATCCAAAGAATGTTTTGTCATTATTTTTGCACCCTCTGAACGGTGACAGGCTTTCCCTCTTCTTCAAATTTACCTTTAGAAGCAAAGGGACTTTGTGGGGTATCCTGCCTGGTAGCTTTGTACTTACTAATCGCCTTTGGACAGTTCTTGGTGATAATGGCTTTGATGATTTGAAAGGGTCATGTTTGGATAATAAAATAATACGATTATCAGTAAGCGAAGAAGTTTCTCTACATCCTCCGCGACTTTCATTACTTTGCTTTTTGCTTAAGAGCATTGGAAAGATTTTATTGTTCTCGCAGCTTAGGCCCAAGTTGTGTCTTCTAAGCACTGCAGTGATGTGCCTGACACATCTAATATCAATTAAAAGCAGCTTTTATTAACTTAATAGAGAGTATCACCCTCATCATAAGCAATTCAAAGGACCCATGAGGTGATACTAGCAGACATAAAAGACGCTGAATCAATAAACATTTGGAGTAGGACAACATCAAACCATCAATATTAAGCGGGCTCTAGGTCTCGTTATGCTTGCACAAAACTTCAAAAAGCAGGAACACAACACACCACAAAGGAGGCTAGTTGATCGTACAGCTATTTCATTGGTATCTCGACCAAATTGTCAGCGATCTTTGCCTACTTGTTTAAAAACATGTTTTTGATTCGCTCTAGAATCAGAAACAGAACTGAAAGTGTTTTTGGCCATAGCTTGCTCATAAACGAAGTGGATGGAGGACAGATGAAGAAGGACTGGAAACAGAACTGAAAGGGTTTTAGGCAACATCTAGCCCTTATCGAACTTAAGGGCAAAACGACAGCTAGGGAAGGACTAGGGCAAGGTATACTAAACAAGGTAGGCTCACTCGCTCTCTCACAACTCCTTATATTTGTGTCAGCGAGAACGAGAGAGTAATATATTTCAATACAAAGCCTACTAAGCTACTAAGTAAAACACACAGCGGAGATGCTTCGCTTACAACAGTTGCTTACTGACTGAAATTTAACAAGTTGTCAAGAGAGCGAGAAAGTGAGTAGGCCTACCTTGTTTAGTATACCTTGGACTAGGGTATGCTCTGAGCCTAGAATAAGAACAAAACTAACAAATCGAGCGACTTTATCGATCTGGTGACGTAGAATAAAGATGGAAATGTTTATGCCTGTTCGTCATAGCCAAGTTTGACTGTGCATTATCTTGGCCCACAACAACATGTGTTTGCCTGTATCTGTGTCTGTGTTTATATACATAAATGATAAATGTTTTAATTTACTCAGCGCGTTTCGCATGGTTAGAGGCAATAGAAACTATCAAAACGGTTTTCCTGATATTTTTAGCCAAAGTTATAAGAATCTCAAAGATCGTGCGTTTATATGTGTATGTGCAATAAATAGCTGGCACCTTGAGCAAGCCATAGCCAACATGTGTGGGAGTCATGAGTCTGAGTGGTAGCACCACACCCGCCACCATGGCGTCGTCTCCCTTGCCACACGAATTAACCGCCGAATGGACGGTGCGTGCCCAGTTAACCTTTGCCCGTAATGGTGAGCCAGTGCAAAGGGAATTCAATGAGCAGGATGCGGTGCATCCAGTGCGTGTGGTGTACAAATTGTGCACACCCTGTCCAGAACCGGAAACGGAACAGGTAAGTCGTTGAGCGAAATACAAAGGAGGGATTCATTTCAAACCAAACACCACAGACCGCCACCAGCTTTCGTTCCACCAACTCCTCGGTGACCACCACAAATGCAGATTCCGCCTTTGGCAGTCCACAAAATTCGCGTCTTAACCAGCCGCCTTTAACACCAAAGGCCAATTTGAGCGGAGCCACTGCTCAGGTATGCGGCACACGCTGTCGCAGCACCTGCAACATTATGGTCTCAGCTGTGGCTGACTTTTTGCCCCAGGAGGAGGCCAATGTCTTACCCCTGGAGCCCTTTGTGTATCATAGTAAAGTAAAGGCTCAACAACTGAGAGATGCCTTTTCACAAACCAGCGATACGGAGGAGCAGCAGCGTCGTCGTCCTGCCTATGAGCAACGTCGTGCCACCACGGAGGCCTTGATGAACTTTGCCAGCAAAAGGCAAGCGGAGGAGGCTAACACTTATGTGGTAAGCTTTTGACTCTTGGTTAAGCACACTCATGTATGCTCTAATCTAATCCATAGCCCACCTATACGCCTACGCCCACGCCCACTGCCACCTCTTCCACATTCAAATCGGCCTCCATGTCACGCATACCGTCTCTGCCCCGCACTGCCCCTCAGTTGGGTGAGAAAAAGCCACGCACTGTACACATTGACGTCTACTGCACCGGCTCGGAGGAGGAGGAGGATGAGGAAGCGGATGATGAACAGCAGGCCGATGCCGAAAGCTCCTCCTCCTCCAATACGAAACCCTACGAGCTGGACTCCAACTCCACACCTCAAACGGTGTTGGACAATGAGCAAATGCTGTTGCGCCATCAGCGTATAGCCGGAAATGCCTTGCCACGTCGTCTGCAGCAGACTGCTTCCTCTTCTGCCAATTCTCAGCAGCAGCTAAACCTGGGACATGCCATTACCAAGTGCAGCACTGCCGAGGAGGTTAGCGAGTCCAAACAGTTGCTCTTTCGCAAACACATAGGAGATCAGCGGGCAGCCAAGTTGGCCAATTTGCGTCAAAAGTACATACGTCAGACCAGCGATGATGCCACTATAAGTAGCACCTATCCCAATTCCTCACGCTCCACCATGCCGCGAGATGCCACCTGCAGCAGCATTTCCAGCTGTGCCGTAGTCGAAGCTGACTGTGTGGATTCCTCTTGGAAGGAAACAGATGATTTGGATACTCCCTTTGCTGGCCTGAACAAATCGGATAGTTTTGACTATGAAAACTCATTGGATCGCATGCGCATACGTCAAATGGAAAGACTTTGGTCACAACAACAACAACAACCACTGACCAAGCCTGCCTCGCCCATACCAGCACACCCACTGCAGACCATCAAGGAGCGTAGTTCCTTCCAACGCAGCGATACCATACCCTCTGAATCGGATGCCTTTTCGGATACAAATGGCTTCAATACCTTTCCCGGTTCACATTTGGCTCGCCATCGTCCCGGATTTCTGCAATTCTTTGGTCCCACCCAGGAGCAGCAACAGCAGCACCAGCCCCCCTCGACTGCCCCCGTACAGCCTTTAAATACAGCCACCGTGGATCCCTTTCGCCTGCTACATCCTAGCTATCGCTGGAAGAGTGAGGCACGCGATAATCTCAGTGTGCAATTGACTCCCGGTTCACCCTCTTCCGAGCGCAGCTCACCGCAATCTTCAGTGGTGCAGCGTTGTGGCAGCGAGGCACCACCCGGCACTTTGGGCGTACCCCCACGCCGCTTTGACATCTCACGCGATAGTCCCAGTGTGGCCAGTGAGGCTTCCACTGTCATTTCCGGCTACACCCATGAGCATTTGGAGAAGGCTCGTCGTTTTGGCAATGTGGTGGTGATGCGCAAACCGGGACATCATGTGGGTCCCACCAAGAATCCAAACTGTCTGTGCGAGAGCTGTCAACGCTGGCTGGCCGAACGTTTCCAGCTGCGTGGACGTGCCTTCTCTTTGGGTGAACGTCCGCTACTAAGACGGGCGCCGCAGAATTAAGCTTAGGATTAGGAATGTTTGATTTTCTGTTGAGTTTTTTCTTTAGGCTTGCATTTAACACTTGATCCTTGTTAATCTTTCCTTTTTCATATCCTACCAAAGCGGGTTTATTTACTAGATTAGGTTCAGGAAAATCAGAATAATTCGTTAAGTTTTGTAGAAAAATAACGTTTATTTTACTACCATAGGATTTGCTTTCAGCCAAAATGTTTTCTGGACGCTCATTTTATGTATCCTCCACACACAAATATCGCTTTAAAAACGAATGTTCATCGTATTTTTTTCGCGGTAAGCAAAATATTCGGCATTAACGATTTGAAACGATATTTCTAACGAAAAAATGTTAGAGTTACTCATTTCACTCCCGATTCGCATTGATTGGCTCGTTTTTGAGCTCATTTTCGAAGGTTTAGCGAATGTTTGGCGAGAATTTAAAAAATAATCGGTATTAACTGTTTAAAACGATATTTCCAGCGACGAAATAGTATTAGTAGTCCGATGCGTAGCGAATGTTCAGAGAATTTTTTGCGAACGTTCATCTTTTTTCTTAAAACTTAAAGTTTAATTGGTATTAACGACTTGAAACGTTATTTCCTGCGGATAAATGTTAGAGTTACTCATTTCACGCCCGTTCGCGTTGGCTGTTGGCTCATTTCGAAGTTTTAGCGAGATTACAATGTTTGCTGTTTTTTTAGGAAGCTCTTTTATGCTCGTTTATGCTCATTTTTGAAGTTTTAGCGAGATTTAGCGAATGTTTGGCGAATCGTTTATCGTTTTTTTCTCACGGGAAGCTCTTTTATGTGCTTGCTTAATGCTCGTTTATAAGTTTCTTGACGAATGTTTAGCGAATTTAGTCAAAAACTCGTTTTTTGAGCTCATTTTCGAAGTTTTAGCGAGAGTTTAGCGAATGTTTGGCGAATGTTTATCGTTTTTTCTCACGGGAAGCTCTTTTATTTGCTTGCTAATGCTCGTTTATAAGTTTTTGGACGCATGTGTAGCGAAAGTTAGTCAAAAACTCGTTTTTGAGCTCATTTTCGAAGGTTTAGCGAGAGTTTAGCAAATGCTTGGCGAATGTTCATCGTTTTTTCTCACGGGAAGCTCTTTTATTTGCTTGCTAATGCTCGTTTATAAGTTTTTGACGAATGTTTAGCGAAAGTTAGTCAAAAACTCGTTTTTGAGCTCATTTTCGAAGGTTTAGCGAGAGTTTAGCGAATGTTCATCGTTTTTTCTCACGGAAAGCTCTTTTATGTGCTTGCTAATGCTCGTTTATAAGTTTTTGGACTCATTTGTAGAAAGTTAGTCAAAAACTCGTTTTTGAGCTCATTTTTGAAGGTTTAGCGAGAGTTTAGCGAATGCTTGGCGAATGTTTATCGTTTTTTCTCACGGGAAGCTCTTTTATTTGCTTGCTAATGCTCGTTTATGAGATTCTTGACGAATGTTTAGCGAAAGTTAGTCAAAAAGTGGCCAAATAAACGTTATTTTTTTGCTTAAAACTTGAAAAATAAACGTTATTTATGATTTAAAACCATATTTACATATATCATTATCTTATCTTCTTACAAGTAAAACTGATTTATGATTTGAAAGGTTCATAAACGATCCCTGATTAGTCTTAAGTGATTTGTAAATGTTCCTCACACACACACAAAGAGAGTGAAAATGTGCGCTGAATAAATAAATAATAAACTAGTCTACACAAAACCTTTGACTTTGACTTTGTTTTATTTCACTTCCTCCCCTGCTTACCTCTTACTCTCAACTAATCCTTTTTAACATCCCTCTTTCCCCTCAGGCCCATGGTCGTCTCTCGGAGTCTTCACGCAAACTTGATCTCTTGCGCTACTCATTGGATTTGCGACGTCAGGAATTGCCTGTGGATTCGCCGGCTGCCCAGCTGCTCAAGACGGAGCTGCAGATAGTGCAGCAATCCACTTCACCGGCACCGGTTACCTACACCTCGTTACAGTCCAGTCAGGGTGGTCTTATGGGTGGCAAACCCTACCAATCAGTATCGTCGCTGGGTCGTTGTGCTAGCGTCACGGGTAAACTGGAGGTGCGCCTGATGGGCTGTCAGGATTTGCTGGAGGATGTGCCCGGGCGTTCGCGTCGCGACAAAGATAACAGCTCCAGTCCCGGAGATTTGCGCAGCTTTGTTAAGGGTGTCACCTCGCGCAGCAGCTCCAAAAGCTATTCGGTCAAGGACGAGACCTCCATTGAGATTATGGCTGCCATTAAGCTGGATAACATTACCGTGGGACAGACCTCCTGGAAGCCTTGCTCACAGCAGGCCTGGGATCAGCGTTTCTCCATTGATCTAGATCGCTCGCGTGAGCTGGAAATTGGTGTGTTCTGGCGGGATTGGCGCTCTTTGTGTGCGGTCAAGGTGTTGCGTCTTGAGGAATTCATTGATGATGTGCGTCATGGCATGGCCCTGCAACTGGAGCCACAGGGTTTGCTCTTTGCCGAGATTAAATTCCTAAATCCCATGATTTCGCAAAAGCCCAAGCTAAGGCGTCAACGCATGATCTTCAACCGGCAGCAGGCCAAGAATATTCCACGAGCCAAACAAATGAACATCAATGTGGCCACCTGGGGACGTCTGCTCAAGCGTAATGCTCCCAATCATGTGCATTTGGGCACAAATGCCGCCGTCTCGCCCATACCCCGGGACTCGGAGTCGCCCATTTCGCGTACACCCTCGTCAGATGCCTTGGCCGTGGAGCCAGAACCGTATACACCCGGCGAGCAGGCACAGAATATGGAATTTGATCCGGATGCAGGATTGCATGAGCATGTGGAGACACCTGGCGAGTATCCAGATCCCTCGGCCAGCGGTTTGAGTGGCCTGCGTCCACTGTCTATGCATTTGCAGGGTATAAGTGTGCTGCCACCAGAATCACCGCCAGCAGCGGCAGCTGCCTCCAGACCCAACTCGCTTAGCTTGCAACAGATGACGGGCAAAGCACCACGTACAGCTGCCCCCACAACAGCACCACCACCGCCACCCTTGCTCAAACCGTCACCTTCTACACAAACACCGGTTATGGATCAAGAGGTAAGTTTCAAGCTTATGAGACAGAGATTATCATGTACATTTAGCTCAAGTGATTGTTGTGCCTTGTTCAGTTGCCACATATCCTGTATATCCTGTTTTTAATGCGCATTTACATACAACATTCCTGTATAGTTCATCACATCTATCCTCTTGGTGTTGGTTGTTTTATGCCTCTTCTTTTTTGTACATTTTTGTAATCCCTCATCATTTGAATAGCAGCCGAAAAACTCCATGCAGAATATTTGATGGAACATCAATTTGGCAACTGAAGTGCGGGGCCTCTGCTTATCATCATAGAAAACTGGGGGGCGGTAATGAGTGGCCATTTATTTACATTCATCATTTTGGTAATTGTTAACCCAAACGGTTTTATTGGCTGAAATAGTTAAAGAAAGATAAGGGGCCAGAACTGCAAGGAAATCAAATCTCTACTAAAGGTTATGGGTTGTATGCGGGGCTTTAATCCGCTGGAACTTAGTCCCTATATCAATAACATAAATTTTCCAGGGTGCCTGCTCGGGCGCCCTTTGTAACGAAGTTTCCCAGCCAGACTTAAAAATTCAATTAAAAACCGTCAATGGGTTTAACAATTACCTTAAACCGTGTTTACAATTTCACTTTGCGTTTTTGGGACTAATTTACGTCCGAAACGTGGCGAAAGTGAAATTCGTAAGCAAGGTTGCCTCATTTCATTGCCTGCCTGGCACTCTACGCGCTTTCCTCACTTGCTCACTTACTCACCACATCATCATCATCTACAGCAAGCTGATTCCTTAACTTCCTGCGGGTGTTCTTTTATCCCTTTTTAATATAACTTCGGTGCTTAGACACCAACTAAAACCACATCCACCAAATCTTATCTTTCTACTCCTTTCTCTTCCCCACGCATCGTGCTTTGTTGTTTTCCCCTCCCACTCTCCCTCTCTTTCTCTCTCTTTGTGTGTGCTTCTGTCTGTCTGTGTCATGATTTGCCTTAATCGCGCGACAGTTGCAGGATGCATTGCACGAATTTGATTTTCTCTCTGAAATGGACTCGCATCCAAACACATTACGGCGCCTGCTGAAAGATCAGCACTTGGAGCAATTGCCACTGGATCAGGATGTGCTTGAGAATCTGTTGCTGCAACAGCAACTAACCGAACAGCAGGCGCTGCAGCAAAGGCAACTGCTTGAGCAGCAAAAGCTCCAGCAATTCCAGGATGCCAAACGCAAGGCCATCCTGGAGTTGTGCGATCAGCAAATGAAAGAGCAACACCAGCAACAGGAGCAGAAACAGCGCATGATCGAGCAGTGCATTGCCGAGTCCTCCGAGTGGGCCAAGCAGCAGCAGCAGCAGCAACGCCTGCCACCACCACCGCCGCCCCCTGAAACACTAACCAACGCTAATCATCGCCACACTCACCCCACCACCAGCTCAAGCGTTGCAATGCCCAACCAACAATGCCAATTTCAGTTGCAGCCCCTCCCCGCGGAGCCCACGTCTGTGGAACAGCAGCTACATCGCCCGCTGCTCACTATGCCGCCGGTGGTTTTGCTGGGCGCACGTGAAGAGGATCTATCCGTACCCCCCTCGCCCCTGGTAGAGTATCCCGAAGACGATGATGATTATTTGTATAGGGACAAGGGTCTGCAGTCCAGCCATAGTTCCAGTGCAGGCGACCGTTTCTGTGTGGAGGTTAGGAGGTTTTTCATTTGATTTCTGTTTGGCTTTTTGGTTCCTTTATTTGGTTTGGTTTATGTTGATGTCCACCATCTTGAAATTGTTTTTGTGTAATCCCATTTAACCCCTCAAAAAATTGTTCACTTTACTCACCCTGCATTTAAAGTTCACGCCACAAAAGAATTAACCAAATGTAGAGCTAGTCGTTTGTAACATAACCAAATATTTGCTCTGTTTGTTGTTAGTTGTAAAACAAGTAAATCGTAGAGTTAAGTATACATGTGCCATAGTTTGAAATCAGATGTACATAAGTGGAGTTGTAAGCAAAAGAAGTAACTCAGCAGAAAGAGAGAAGACGGAAGAATGTTTCCCTAGTTTCAAGGCTAACTGCCTGAAGCTTTTTAAATGAAGGTCTAATGAGAACTGCACAGGGTATATTACTATAATACAGTCGGTCTGATTTGCTTCCCATAGCAAAATAAGTTTATACTTCAATTTTCATACAGACAAGAAGCTTGGTTGGAATCCAAAACCCTTATAAGTGTACAGAAAAAAAATTTATTAAGATCAATTGGATATGATTTAAGATCCTTTGGATGATTTTCAGCTACATTGGATAACAATTTTTACATGAAAATCATCTAATGGATTGCACAAGATTAGATTAGATTAGAATTAGATTTTTTCAGTATATTAAAGGGTTGGCTTTGATATTCTAGATCATTTTCGTGTACTGAACAGAAGTCTAATTTCAGAAATGGTCCATCACGTCGAGATTTTTAGTAAGTTGCGGTTTTAACCTTTATTAGACGCGATTTGTAAGGATAGGTTACTTTTTTTTGACTCTCTTTGATTTTTTTGAAAACAAATTCGTGTTTAGCATCACCTAGAATTATCACTAATTCTTTAACACTCTGGACCTTGTTGCCCAGTGTTATCAACAAATATCTTCTTTGTTTTCTGTGTATTACTTAAGCTGTATTTAAACTTATCTAATATCTTATATGAGTTTAAAAGTTGCTCAGGTAGTCAATCTGAGAAGCTCAAAACATTTCTGATAAAATGAAAAAAGGCTATTTGAACTCACATATGAGTTTTTTGTCAGCCAACTCACAGTAAGCTGAGCTATTGTTCAGCCATATCAGATGAGATATCAGACAAAAGTTAATACAGCTTAAATAAGTAGAAACCAAGCGACCAAATTGGTTTGTGGGTAGGGACCATTAATACTTGGCAATAAAGCTTATAGAATCCAGTTTATAGAAAGTTCTGTTGGCGATATTTTAACTCTATGCAGAAGCAATCTGTATAACCCAAAATATTCTACGATTTTATTAAGTGTAGATATACAATTTTAAACACATGTTTACGAAATGACATGATTTTCTACAGCCCAAAATTGAATTCTAAGAAAAAGTTTCAAACAACATTCATAGCATACTTATGGGCAGTTGTCATTTCAAACACAAATACTTAAAATAATATATCTTCTCTTAAAAAAATCGTAGAATTGTTTGGGTCAGTTTATTTTAAAGTTCAAAAAAATATAACTTAACAAGAATATCAAAGATAGTCAATATGAAAGCGTAGATTCCCCACAAAACCCGTTTTAAAAGGCTCAAAATATACATTTTAAGCAACTTTAAGCTTAAGGGCCGATACTCAGATGAGATAAATTTTTAGTTTGGTACGATATTTCACATGAATAGAAACAATTTCATACAAATAAGATGCCTTTTCAAACGTATTCAGATTTCAAAGCTGTACAAAATTGTATCTATTTATGTGAAATATCGTACCAAACTAAAATTTATCTTACCTGAGTATAGGCCTTAAAAAAACAAAATATACAGACGTGATGAATGATTTCATAAAAAAAAAAAATCGTATTCAATACACGAAAATCAACTATAATCACCAGCAACACCTCAAAAAACTGAAAAAAAGTTGAATTCCTGACCAATTTTATCGTCTTGAAGAATATCTCCGAAAATGCGTCGTGGAATATATGTCTAGAGCAGTGCCCAAACTCACATTATTAAGCTTTGCGCTTGTGTGCGTAGCAGCGAAAAACGAAGTAAACATCATGACGTCAAACATGAGCAACAAGCAAACGAACAAATGCCTCGTGAGAAAAGAAACACGCGCTGCTTTTTATAGAACACACGCATTCTCTCTCTATGGTTTTTATGTTTTGTTCTCAATATTACCTCAATTTAGTTCCTATCCCATGGGATAGGCTTTTGCCATTTTGGGCACCACTGAAAAAAATTACGTTGATAATTATATTGGCACTCTACGCTATTACCAGAGCTTTGACAAATTGGTAACTTTTCTATATGCTGCCAATAAAGATGAAGTAGTTTTGGATATGATAGTCAAAAGGAAGTTGATTAATAACTTCGACCAATTAATCAATCAAATATGGTATTCTGTTGCGTTAAGCAAATGCATCTGTAAATAATCTTTGGCCCAAATGAAGTTAGTTTTACCTCTTCTATAGTTGATCGCTGAGGGGCTTGAATGTATAAGAAGGGCGACGTGACTTTGAGTGACAGCAATGTTAGTTCAACTATTCAAAGTAGAGTAAGAGTTGATAAAGTCATGTCCGTCGGTCCGTCCCTCCGTCAGTTTCAAAGCTATCTTAACCAAACTTTGTACGAAGTATTGTGGTACAAATAGGCTTGTTGTTGGAACCGTCCGGATCGCATGACTATAGCATATAGCTGCCATAGAACCGATCAGACGAAAAACTAGTTTTAGTGAGATAAACTTCTCCAAACCTCGTATTTATAATTTTTCTGTGCCTTTTTATAATTCCACCAAGATTTATGAAAATCGGACCACTATATAGCAAGGCTGAAAACCGGTTCGGAGTTGAACCGCTCCGTAGTCGAAGTCTCCGTCATTTTTCGGAAGCCCGAACCGAACCTGAACCGGAGCAGAATTAATTTTTCTAGCCAACCCTGAACCCGAACCGGAGTAAAAAAAAGGTTCGGTTCAAAAAATATGTTTCTACTAAATTTGTTCTAGAATTCGTGATTTTCCAATTCACGTAAATGAACTCATACAGGTTTTTGCAAGCTTAAATATTCGTACATATTTAGCTAGTGCTTAGAAAAACGTTCTCTCATTGTAAATTCAATCCCAATTTCTACGACTGAATCTTGGGATTCAAGCTTATAAATGTATTGTAAGAAATAAAAGCATGAATGATTTTGCACCATATTCATCTTCTGTCTGTAGTCTGTAAACGACTTCATTGATTCTCTTCTGGGTATTTAAAGATTGCTTCAAAATTCGAATGTATTAAAGGTTTGGAAAAACTATCATTGTGCTTACAACTGATTTTTAAAGATTTTAAAAGATAGCTAGCATGATCGGAGTGGTGTAATATGTCAAGATCAGCCTTAACATCTGCCGTCGAGGGTTCGAACTAGGGTTGTCGATATTTCTCAAAATCTCAATATCTATAATATCAGCAATCCAAATTTTCAATATCGATATTTGGTATATCGCCTCCAAAAAAACATCGATATATCGATATTATCGTTATTTTCTAAAGTTTAAGAAAACTAAAAAGCTTTTAAGGAACGTCTTCACAATCAAACTGCTACAGACTATTTCTGGAGACCGTTATATCTAATCTTTTCAACAGTTTCCGATAGTTTTCTGAAACTACACTGCATTTTTTCAAAGTACATTAATAGTGAGAGTTTCCTTTTTTGTAACCTTAAAAGATTGTTCTCAAAAGAGATAGGAATTTAGGTAGGCTTATTACTTCGGAGGATTCTGTTCAAAATTGTTCTGATTTCTAAGCAGTTCAAACTAGGGTTGTCGAAAATATTATCGATATATCGAAATATCGATATTTTTGCCCAAAATGAAGAATATCATTATCGAATATTTTTCGGAGGCGATATATTGGATATCGAATATTTTTTGGTGATATTTTTCGGGGATATTTTTGTTTTAGCCTTCAGTCACAATGCTGCTAATAACTGTATCTTGTGCTCTGGACATGTAAGGCACAATGTTTAAAAGTTGTTTTATTAACTGTAAACTGTGCAAAAAGTTGTAAGGACCATGGCAACTCAACAAACATAAAGGCGCACTTAATCAATCGCAAAGCATGGAGATGCTTGGCTGAAATGCAGCTAATTTTGAAAAACAGTAAAGAATAACATGATTGCAGCTTGACGACTATCGTCAAACAGTGGCAGTCGCCTATAGTCATGCTGCACACATATTGTTCTCCCCCCTTAAACACAAGTGTGCGACATCCGAAGATGTAATTTTTGAAGGATCGCTCTTCGCTGATCACAATAACCGCCATGATATCTCAACAACCACCAGGACAGGAGAATAAATTGTTGGAGTACAATTGGAATTTACCGTTGTTTGCCCTGGAACGGGCTGCATCCATACGTGTATGATTATATGATTTTATTAGGCTAATCATATATTTTGCACCAATTCCAATAGTAAATTTTCTGATATATTATTTATAATAATATCGATAATCGCCAATATCGGCATACAAAATATCATATCGGAATAACCCTTATAGTCCAACAAAAATATCGATATATCGATACATCGATAAAATATTGACAGCCCTAGTTCGAACCCCGGAGTGAACATATTCCGATTTTTATGAGGTTTGCAGCCCTGCTATATAGTATAGCTATCATATAAAAGATAGGTCTAAAAAACAGTCTTAGTAAGAAAAACTTTTTTGTTTTCAATGCTGTCGCTCCAAAACTTGTAACTGATCAATATTATATGTTACCACACAATTCTGTTAAGTTTGATTCAAATCGGATGACTATAGCATATAGCTGCTATAGGAACGATCGGTTGAAAAAATAGTTTTCGTGAGAAAAACTTTTTTGTTTTCAATGCAAACGCCTCGAAAATTCGTATTTATAAGTTTTCTGTGCTTTCACATAATTTCAGTCCAGCCGAAGTTAGCTTCCCTCTATTATTAAATGTGGTTTTGGTTTAAAAATTTTGATTTGATTTAAATGCACATCTGTATACTTAATTCTATGAGGCACTGTATATATATATATTTATAATAAAGCTTAGCTTTGACTAACAATTTAATTGCCTCTCTAAGAATAATTTAAACATATTTTTTAAGCAAAACAATTCAAAAGTTCTGAATAATATTTCAAAAAACACAAAATTAATGTTTGACAATTTGACAACAGTCTAAAAATGACAATTTAAACAGTTTGGAACCAAAAAAATCTCTAAAGATCACAAAGAACGCCGAACATACATTTCACGTGCCAATTGTCAGTGGTTGTCTTGGGCTTTGGGTTAAATGTTTTATGTTTTTTGGGCACACTCTCTCTCATCCATTTAGGTGACGCACCCTGTTAATGTTGTTGTTCTTGTTGTTGTCCCACACGTTGCACGAAACGTCAGCGTTCCGCATTTCCATTGTGTCATTATATAAGCTATATATATATATACTACTTAGCCCAACCATCCCTCGCGTTGTCACATTTTCCTGGCAATTTTTAGACCCAACAACGTCGCACTTGAAAATTTTTGCTGTTGGGCCTTTGGTCATGACTTTGGCACTTGTTTGCCTTCAGTTTGCGTCGACGGTCATTGGGTTGTGCCCGCCATACGTATCCAATCAATGTGCTGATATGTGTTGGAATGGTCATGATTTTGACCACATTTCGTGCACTCTCGCTGATCTTAAAACAAATTTGTGCTCTGCAAGTGCAAGTGCAACAGCAACATAAATCACATCATTTTCCACATTTTCAACACTTGGACTGGGTCAACAGTGCAACAACAGCTGTATGTGTGTGTGTCTCTGTGTGTGTGTGTGTGTTTAGCACTAGACCGGACCTAGGTTTATTTGTGTTGTGTAATTAATATAATTAAATTCAAATTTTAATAGGCGCAAAGTGTACCTAAAGTTTTGTAAACAAAATTACTCATACGACAAGTGCAACGCAAAGTAGTCGCCTGCCCAAGAATCGGCAGACCTTTAAACATCTTTTAACTAAAAGCAGACAATTTCCGGAATTTGATGTACAATACGTTGAAGTGGCCCAGGCAGCCGCAAGTAGAAACTTGTTGTGGCATAATAGCACTTCACCTTTTGCCCAATTACACGGTAATATAGTTCATGCAATAGGTAAGGGTATAGGATAAGGGTATACTGCAGAAGTCGGCAATATGAACAGAAACGTTGTGCGACTTTCAGTCTGTAGTACCGGCGGACATGATGAAAAAGGAAACCGAAAAGACTTACACTATGGCTGACAAACTGTCACGAAAAGGTTAGAAAGGTTAGAAGAGTTAAAAACGAGTTTTCAAGAAGAGTCACAGTTGGTTTACCACTTTCTCCCCACAATAGTATCATTTATGACCTTTTGTTGAGGACTTTTGTGGTGCCTCTCCTTGAGGTCTTTCGTGTGCCTCGCGTTGAGGGCTTCGCGCTGAGTTCGAGAACTTGTAAGATGGTCTCGACTCACCACAAAGTGAGACTGGTTGACTGTAAAGCAATCACATTGTGATAAAATGCTTGGGCACGACGCAGTTGTTAGAAACTGAACCATATATAGTTGTTTGATTGCATTTGGCGCCTATGTTAAATGCGGGGAAAGAATATCCCCCACTATCCACAGAAGGTGACCGTCTGTGGCCCAGCGGTTAGTGTGCTGGACTGCTGGGCGGGAGGTCGTGGGTTCGATCCCGCCTCTTAACATCTAATAATGAAAGTTTTTTTTGCTTTCTTTAGAAAAATAGCTTTTGCGCATACGGTCACCTTTACCAGCTATTGGCGCCAGCTATGAAGTAATTTAGCCATGAAGAAGCAAATTCTCAAATTTTGCCGTTCGGATTCGGCGTTAAACTGTAGGTCCCTTTCTCTTGTGCGAAAAAAGAGATTGAGAGAAGCTTGGCTTGGCCTCGTTGGAGAAGCTGTATAGCCAATTTAACATTTAACCACAGAAGGGTCGAGACGGGGCACGCATACACTCAAAGTTTTAGTGATTTTGGTGTTTGCTGGTGATGTCGGATTTTGCTATAAGCCTGCCTTTGGGACTCCCAAGCTGTCATAGCAATTCTGTCAAGAGCTCTTTAAAGATATGCCAAGACTGCTGATGATTGAATTGGGAAATTCATGAAATAGCGTTATAAAATAAGATGTACGGCTTTCTGAATAATCACTTTTCGTTGGGCCTGAATAGCGGCCATTTCTGGTCGAATGTTGTCCTTTAAGGCATTAATATTTGACTTGAGAAGCACGTCAAAATAATTTTAAAGGCGACCGAGGAACAATGAACGCAATAAAGCAATCGTTGCTCGGACTGTGTACACTGTGTTGCCGTCCTGTTGAAACCAATAGTTGTTTATGTCGTTAACAGACAGAATTGGCCTGACTAAATACGTTATCATAGGACCAATAATGCTTTCCGTTGACGGTTACGGCTGCTTAAACAACGCCTACGAAGAAGAATGGTTAAAATTCCGGCCGAGAGGATTTTCCTGAATCAATAGAGGGTTTTCTAGAGGGTCCCTTTCAAAAAAAAAAAGGCTCATCACTTGTGATTATTTTTCTCACAATTGATAAAACGGCGCAGGCTTTTATAAGTCGATTGCCGGATAAAAAAGGTTTAAATGGCCCACCCTGTATTCAGATCAAAAGTGACGAAATTTCTCAATATTGTCTGGTTAGATTACTCAATACTGTCCACAAGGGCGCTGCCTTAAAAGTAAAAGAGAAAGCAAAGTTAGACTGAGAGAATATACAAGGTTTCACCAAAAAGTTAGTGACATTATGGAGGTACTCAGGTCCCTCACTTTTGCTGACAAGACAATGAACGTTGAACAAAAACAACACTTTAATAATGACCCAACCTGTTCCCAAAACCAAAGAGGCCAATTAAAGGACTACGCTACGACACAAATGAGGCAATAAAGACGGCAACGAAGCTTACTTTTTGAACAAACCTCCCATAAATGAGTGTAAAAATATAGAGAGTAGTGAATTTTAGAGGCAAGTCCAGTCCCAAGTACTGCATTCGTTCCTGCAAACAATTGAGCGATTGTTTAATCCCCAACCGCCAAAAAGAGTTTGTGAGATTCGCGGGCAAGATTTTCGGAAGATTGAGTCTTCTAGCAATTATTCCCGCGACTCCCAGAAGATTGTTTAGTCGCCGATCGCAGGAAAAAATTTTCTGGGAGTCGCGGGGAGGTTGCCAGAGTGAGTGTTTGTAGTTTGCTGAGTCTTCTGCGACTCTTCTAGGTGACCCTTCTGGGAGACTCCTTTGCGCCTCTTTAAAAAGGTTCTCTTGCGACACTTCCAGAAGACTGTTCTGCGACTCTTCTGGAAGAGTCGCTGATGTGACTCACTTTCTCCCAATAGAAGATCAGAAAACGATCAGAATGCGATATCGCAGGAGTTACCGTACATACCACTGGCTACCATGGAAGTGTATGGTTGGAAAATGTATAATACCTCACAAGAAATAAGAAAAGAGGAAGCAACGACACTAGAGCAGAGAGATATCTATCAAACAGACGTCGTGTCAAGGAAGTTGGTTTCGGACACACATACACAATATTTCATAACAAAAAATAAAAATCTAAATTCGTTGAAACAGTGAGTGTGCTTGTGGGTGGGAGCTGCCCGGTGTCCAACCATAACTGGCGCAGCCGGTTGTCCTCACCCCGTGTTACGACCCTTGGTGCTTATCACATTTGGTGTGAGAATGCAGAAATATGAAGGTATATCATGTCGAGTTTTAGTTTAAGGTGGAAGGAAGGAAAATCTGCAGATTTTTAGCCCAATTCGTCGCAACAGGTTGAATTTTACTTCATTGAGGGTGAGCCATAAGAATTGGATAACAACCCCTTTACAAGTGTTACTCTTTGTTACAAAGACACATATGTGCCTGTGCATGGAAGTAAGTTACATGGTTTAAAATCTACATGGTAAATGTAGAAAGATGCGAATAAGGGGAATAACTACATGGAATATGTAGAGTATAGACTGAAAAGAGTTAATAGTTGAAGTGAAAATTTCATTTGTTTTCAAGTTGATATTTCCAACCATAACTCAGGCGATTAAATTAAACTTCTTGGCGAGTCGTCTGTGACTCTTGATGTACGTGTGTCTCCAACACTCCAAAAAATGTATACGGTGTCTACAAAACTCATGGTATACTTGTACAATCAGAAAGAGGAGTTATTGAGGGTAATTGTAAGCCTCGCTCTTTGTACTTGTCTCTCTCTCTTCAAATAACCACAACTTAATGGCGTTTACAGTTGCATTTTCGAAGAAGACAGAAGATAGCGATAGCAAAAAAAAAAATTCATAACCAAGTGGTTATGCACAAGATATACTTAACAAGGTAGAAGCACTCGCTCTCTAGTTCTTTCTCAGTCTGTATATAAGAAGTTGTGAGAGAGCGAGTGGGACTAACTTGTTAAGTATATCTTGTGCATACCCATGTTTTACTTATGTGTGTGCAATCGCAGCCCAAATCAACATACGGTGCCGCTCAATATAGAAACAACCACTTTGACAGACGATCAACCGAGACACTCAGTCACAAAACTGCCAATTACAAAACGCCTGCAATATGGCCAGTGTCAGTCACACCTCGTACACTTTTAAAGCGAGTATTGAAGTAGTCAAGAAAACAGAAACTCTTGCCGATCTCTGATAAGTACCCTAGGCACAGCGGCTTCTCTGCAGCTGATGACTGATTGAGGGACGACTTTCGAGAACAATATTTCTCTTGAGTCTGTTTAGGGCAGTGGTGCCCAAACCCACACTATTAAGCTTTTTTTTATACACTTGAAAAGTATTATAATAGAAGTTCAACCGGGATCATCTCCGACCACATAAAGTATATACATTTAGATACATACGGTGGTCGATAAGCTTTGTGGCGTTGTCCGTCTGTCTTCTACGGAACTGTCCTGTTTGGGCTATCGTGTGAAACTTTGCAGGTCTTCTTTTGTCTGCACGCTGCTAATTGTCGGAACGACCGAGTATACTACTTTTGTAGCTGCTACAAATGTTCGTTCGAAAATGGGTTTTAGTGAGAAAAACTGTTTGTTCTAAATTCTCAAACACTGCTAAATTCATGTTTTTAAGCTGTTTGCGAAGTTTGGTCGAAGTCGCTAACCGTTGTGACAACTATTTAAGTGTATTAAAACTTCGTACAGCAAGTTAGCTTTGCCTTTCTCGTTTTTTTTGGTGTAAAGGCTTAAAGCCGGTTTGGAGCTAGAGAGTAGCAACAAAGTGTGGGACTAGAGTTACCGCAACCACTTAATAATCCACCCCCATCCCGATTCCTGGCGGGACTACCGTTAGGTATTACTTCGCCCGTGGGAATGCCCAAGGCTCACCTAGAATAGAATTCTCTCCTTTGAATTTAAACTTCGCAGTCGTTTTGCGGATCGCAGTTTTTTTGAAGATGGTTGTGGCCAGGTCGCAAACATCTAACCAATTTTGATCTGATTGGAGCATAGGGCTGGTGTCCTCCCCACCCCCGTATACTCAAATCCGTTCGTTCATAAGCGAACGTCGGACACTCAAAGAGTTAGAGGTTTCGCGTCGTCGTCGTGTTTGAACCTATGAAGATAGGATTTTAAGCGAAAATTACCTGTTTAGCCAGGGCCGATCTCGTCCATCGTCCTTTGGTCGAACTTTGCCACCGATCTTGCCATTTCTGCGGTGCTCTCATGTGAATCTCGGTCTTGTAGGTTGTCGTCGTGACGTCTTCTGAAGCTCCTTTGTGCAAATCCGCAGCCTCTTGCGCCTTTAGGTCGAATGGGATAAGTCCCGCTACCACCAAGGCCGCATCATTTGACACCGTTCTGAATGCACTTATAACTTTGAGTGCACAGATGCGCGGCACTGCATTTGCTCCACACTATCAAGCTTTGCACTTGTGTGTGTGTAGCAGCGAAACGCGAAGTAAACGTCATGATGTCAAACATGAGCAAAAAGCAAACAAACAAATGCCTCGTGAGAGAAGAAAAGACATCGTGAGAGAGCAAACCGCCGAGCATGCTATTTATAGAACACACGTATTCTCTCTCTCTCTCTATGCGTGTGTCGGCTGTGACGCCGGCAGAATTATGAGTTTCTATTCCATGGGATAGGCTTTTGGCATTTTGGGCACCATTGGCTGGGCGAGCTCAACTGTTTGCTTTATTTGACAGCTGTCTCTTCTAGGGAAGAAAACCGTGCCTCTAATTTGAGTTACAGTTGGTTAGTATGATCCTCTACAAGGTCAGCAGTCTTAGAATAGCTTGTCCAACATTTTGCAATGGAAGCTGAGCTATATGAATCTTAGAGTAACAGTCTATGACCTTTCAGCGTTGACCTGCACTGCGTATCCCTATTACCTTGTAGTTGATTGAAAGAGTCTCCTTGACCTTTCTGAGTTGAAAAGGGAAAGTGTTGCAAAGCTGCGTATGAGTAATAAGTTTAACAAAAAAACCTTAGCGTCTACTTGCTTCAGTTAAAACTAAATGTATAGCCACCGAGTTGGGTCCAGTCAAGTGCTTCCGTTTTCACGTCATATCGAATCCCTTTTCTTTTTCCTGATGCCACCAACCAACTGTTCTTGCAGGCCCATATCAGTCTTGTACACATAACACTTGAACCCATTGAAGCAGCCGCCCCACCTTCCACTGCCCACATCCCGACCAGCTGTGTCATAGAGGAGGTGGCCACCGAGGCCATAGCCATTGAAAGTGTTTTGCTAGAGACCATTGAACAGTTAGACAGTCCCTCAACGGTTACAGAATTGGAGCAGGTAAAGCTAAAGCCAAAACGGGGAATATTATTCAGAACTTTCAAGTTGTCTTCTTCTTTACTAAAACTTTGCTTCAAAATTATACCAAAAACTCACTAAAATGTTTCCAATTCTCCCCTTCAGGTCATTCCACAGCTGGGCAAGCTTTATGTGGGCACTAATCAGCAGCAACAATATGTACAGTCCTCGCCCATTATACAGGAACCAGCCACACCCACTACATATGCGGCTGCCGTTGCTCCACAATATCCGCAGCCCTTGCAGCGGCAGGAAAAGCCACAGCCACCAACACATCCACATCAGCAGCCCATCTATGCCAATCAATATGAACTGAATGTGGCCAAGGCTGCCACAGCCGCTTCCGTTTACACGCCCACACCCAGCTCCTCCTCCACGAGTTTAAACAGTCAGCAGCAGTTGCAGCAGCAGCGGGTCAGGGTCAGGGTCGTCGCAATGTGGCTCGTGGTTTGCAATATCGTGAGAATGCTGGCTACGATGTGGCCCGCTCTAGTAAACAGGCAGCTCCCAATGCCGGCATGTTATCACTGGACAACTTCCGTTTACTCAGCGTCCTGGGCCGGGGACACTTTGGCAAGGTTATCCTGTCCCAGTTGCGCAGCAATAACCAATATTATGCCATCAAGGCTTTGAAAAAGGGCGACATTATTGCACGGGATGAGGTGGAGTCGCTGTTGAGTGAAAAGCGCATTTTCGAGGTGGCCAATGCCATGCGCCATCCGTTCTTAGTCAATTTGTATTCGTGTTTCCAAACAGAGGTAAGTAGCTGATGCCAAATAGATGTCCTTATAGTTAATTCATTTCTCCCCTCACAGCAACATGTCTGCTTTGTGATGGAATACGCCGCCGGCGGTGATCTGATGATGCACATACACACGGACGTTTTCCTAGAGCCGCGTGCAGTGTTCTATGCCGCCTGTGTGGTGCTCGGACTGCAGTATCTGCACGAAAACAAAATCATCTATCGTGACCTGAAGCTGGATAACCTGCTGCTGGACACGGATGGCTATGTGAAAATAGCCGACTTTGGTCTGTGTAAGGAGGGCATGGGCTTTGGTGACCGTACGGGAACTTTCTGCGGCACACCGGAATTCTTGGCACCCGAAGTGCTTACCGAAACCTCATATACACGGGCCGTGGACTGGTGGGGCTTGGGTGTGTTGATCTTTGAGATGTTGGTGGGCGAGGTGAGTGAGAAAGTGAAATTTGTGTATTAACATTTGATGGCTAATTAATGTTTGTTTTGGCAGTCACCCTTCCCAGGGGACGATGAGGAGGAGGTGTTTGATTCAATTGTGAACGATGAGGTGCGCTATCCGCGTTTCCTTTCACTCGAGGCCATAGCCGTAATGCGCAGGGTAAGTGGAGGATGACATTTAACAACAATTAACGAAAGGTAGATGAATAGATTAGTCTTTGGGGAAGCTTTGCCCGACTGAATTTGTGTTTACCAATAATTGGGTGACGTTCTATATAGAAATTCTTTGACTAAAATGGAAACGACCTTTTATGATAATCAAACCTTCCATTTTATATTGGCTCGAGGTCTCGTTGTGTTTACTGCACCTTACTTTAAAGACAGAAACACAACACTCTACAAAGAAGGCTAGTTGATAGTACAGCTGTTTGATTGATATCTCTAACAAATCATCAGCGGTCTTTGCCCGTTCTGCAGAATGACAGAGAGAGATAGATACGTCCTTGACTTTCCATGTACCGAGTTTGGCAATCCTTGGGCAGTGTTAAAACTGCGTTGGTTTCGGGATTGAGTACCGATTGCCGGGGGAACCGATTGATCTAAGGACAGAACTGCCTACTGTGACAGCAACCTTATGTGCCGAGTCCACAAAGACAGCACACACAGACATGATTGCCCTCACCTTAAATGCGTACCAGGACAATGTTGTTTTAGGAGAAAGACCACTATAGACCCAACAGAAAAGACACTTGAAAGACATGTTAGATCAACACTGGCCCAACTCTGCTCCAGGAAAAGCAGGCACCTGAACAACTACTTAGCCCGCATCAACCCCGAAGTCGCCGACGTGTGCCCCCACGACACCAGACATCTCTTTGAGTGTCCCCTAAATCCCACTGATCTCACGCCCCTAGACTTGTGGTCTCACCCAGTAGAGGTAGCTTCCTTCCTCGACCTGGGCAGGGAATGGTCACACTAAATTATTTACCCTTTTCTTTCTTCAACAACAATAACAGAGATAGATTTTCGTATTGAAAAATCAAGGCAATCTTGCCTCTATATACTTTCCTTCAATTCTACGCCTCGATACTTAATTTATCAATGCTGAATTCAGGACTGAAGCACATAGGCTTGCTTCAATTTATGACTGATTTCAGAACTGTTTTTGGTACTATTTATGAAGCTTAATTATGCGTTTTAATAATTAAATTTATGTTTAAAAGAAGCGAACAGAAGAACAGCTTCCATGCTGTCAGTCGATCTTGATTCGTTGATTTAAGCTTGCAGGTCGGCATAGTTAACTTACCAATAGTTGATCGATTACTGTCACTGTTGGTTTTCCTGAGTTTTCAGCCCAGAGGTTTGATAAACTCTGTCTAAACTCTGCTTAAATCTAGTAGCATTAACCTAGTTAGCATAAGAAGTTATTGCATCTTGGACCCTGTCTGTGTTTAGTTCAGAACCAAAAAGCCTATAAGGGTAGTACAGGGTGGACCATTTAAAAATTGGAGTTTAATTTTGCTATAAAAAATGGATCGATATTTTTTAAAGGTTAACATTTATTGGAAAGTTTGGTTCATGTAATTTATTGATGATAGAAAAATTCGGTCACGGCATACTTGGCAGTAGCCCCATTCGATCCACCCAATTTTTGAGAACATTTTCAATTGTCAGCAATAGCAACTCGAATCTCGTTCTTCAACTCATCAATTGTTACAGGATTGTTTGCATAACATTTGTCCTTGACCGCTCCCCAAAGATATTAGTCTAACTGTGTCAGATCACAGCTTCTTGGCGGCCAATTCACATCTCCATATTTGCTGATTATTCGATTTTCCAAGATAGGGTGCAGAAGATCGATTGTGGCGTGCGCTGTGTGGCACGTAGCGCCGTCTTGTTGAAACCAAATATCGTCCGAGTCTTCCTCAAAGAACCAATCACTTAACATTGCGCGGTAGCGCTCAAAATTCACGGTCACGGTGGCTCCTTCTTCATTTTCAAAGAAAAATTGACCAATGATGCATTGAGACCAAAATCTGCACCAAACAGTGACACGAGGTGGGTGCATTGGCTTCTCGACGGATTTTCTGTGTCCCATATGAAACAATTTTGTTTATTAACCACCGAGGGGAAATGTGCTTCATCCGAAAAGATTGATTTTCGCTAAAATTCACCATCTTCGGACAAACGGTATTCCGTCCAATTTGCAAACTGTAGACGATTCGGATGGTCCATTGGCTTTTTTGCTGCTCCAATTGAACTTTGTATGTCTTCATGGCACATCAAAGAAGTGCGCGAAATGTCCAATTGTTGAGATCAATTTCGAGTTGACATCGATGGTGGTTCACGCACATTTTCGGCAACCTCAGCAGGACGAGAACGTACACGGTTTTACTTATCCACCAACATTCGAGTTTCTCAAACTCGCTTCACGAATTGATCCACAAATGTTTCTTTTTTTTTTGAGTCGAGGACTCACCATTTTGGAAGTACAGGGTTGCTCATATTCGACGGACCCATGTTTTTTTTTAAAAAATCAAAGAAAAAAAATAAAAATTTGGCGGTTGGCAATCTTAATCATTTAATTTGTTCCAAGTAGATTTGTTTACATCAATTTTTGAATATGATATCTCTCAAATGGCCGCCTCTGGCGTTGATGGCGTATTGTGCCCTTTTTGCAGCATTTTCCATCGATTTCGCCAACATTTCGGCCGGAATAGCGGCTATTTCTTCACGAATGTTGTCCTTGAGCTCTTCTACGGTCCTTGGCTTGTTAACGTAAACCTTTGACTTCAAATATCCCCACAAGAAGAAGTCAGGCGGCGTCAAATCGGGCGAACGCGGTGGCCAGTCCAAATCACCACTTTTCGACATCAAACGGCCCGGAAACAATTTCTTCAGAAAATCGATTGTTATGCGACTTGTGTGCGGTGGAGCGCCGTCTTGTTGAAACCAGAACTGCCTCATACGCTTTCGACGAATAATTGGCATCACAAAATTGGTCATCATGTCGCGATAACGCTCCTGGTTGATGGTAACAGCATGGCCATTTTCATTTGGAAGAAAAACGGCCCAATGACCGTTTTCGCACTAACGCCGCACCAAACTGTGACTTTTTCGTCATGAAGAGGCACTTCTTGAATCTCCTGAGGATTTTCAGTGGCGTAAATACGGCAATTTTGCTTATTTACGGTCCCATTCATACATTTTTTAATACATTTTTTAATTTTTTAAAAGCACGTTGAGTTTTCACAATTGACTTGTTCTGTTGAATGTAAATTTCAACTATTTCAGAGCGCTCGCGTGGCGTGTATTGTTCCATGGTAAAAATCTGCTTGGACTGACGCTTCAAACGCGGTATGTCATTAAGCGATCTGACATCTCTGTCAAAAGTTATGGCGTTGCCAGATGGGTCCGTCGAATATGGGCAACCCTGTATGTTTTTAATATTTTCCAACTTTCTTCAAGCGAATAGCGATCTATTTCGTAAATGTCAAAGTTTTTACTAAATATTTGTCGCTTTTCAAATGACATTTGACGTTTTAGAAGTCAAACCATGAATAGCTGCACCACCCTGTATTTTCACATTACTTACAAACGGTTTTGGTATTTACAAAGTCTGTATACGGGTTTGTCGCTTAGCGGTTTGCCGATGCGGGGTTTCTTTCTGTCTCTCTGTATGTCTTTGTTCATCTTCTACTATTTCGATTACGATACTTAACATGTCGTTGTAAACACCTTATTGTAAAGAACTAGCTTTAAGCAGCTCAATAAACTAGTTATAAGCACCCTAACAATATACTGAACTAGCTTTTTCAGACGTAAGACGTGGGTCACACTAATCCATGGCCGCCGCCAAAAACTACGCTTGTTAATAAAGTTAAAAGTTAATCTTAATTTATTATGGCTATCCTTGAAGGATTTGTGGTTTAAAACCTGTCAGCTTATAGTGTATATTTGTAAATAAGAGAGCAAACAGCTTTTCTGTCGCTGGCCAGCGGTCTATAAAGCAGGTCAGAGCTGGTGCACTCTTACTTATTGATATCGCTCTTCTTGAAAAACCCTGATCTAAAGTCCTATTTAGTCTATGTGTGGGCTCCTTTCTCTTCCCTTCCTTCAGGCCACTACTTCCTTATTCTCTGTTTTATAGGCTTAATTCTTAGTTTCATAGTTTTAAAAAGCAAAGTAACAAAATGTCTCTGTTTTCACTCAAATTTCAGCTTTTACGCAAAAACCCAGAACGACGTCTGGGCTCTTCAGAACGAGATGCTGAGGACGTCAAGAAGCAGGCATTCTTCCGTTCCATTGTTTGGGATGATTTGTTGCTCCGTAAGGTCAAGCCGCCGTTTGTGCCCACCATTGTGAGTAGATCCTTAATTATTTTCCAAAACTTTCTGTCTAATTTCATTCACCTTTATTTGTTTAGAACCACTTGGAGGATGTGTCCAATTTCGATGAGGAATTCACGTCGGAAAAGGCTCAGTTGACGCCACCCAAGGAGCCGCGACACTTGTCTGAGGATGAGCAGGTGCTCTTCCAGGACTTTTCATACACGGCCGAATGGTGTTGAAGCTGTTGTAGTCAATCAGATGGGCTTAGCCCAAACTTTGCTTTTAAATTCAAGTAATTTTTGCTAGTTTTGAATATTTAGGTTATATATATAGATATATATATATCGATCGATATCACAAATTGCTCATGTCAAAATGATTCACCAACCTAAACCACACCCATTGAATAGTCTGAGAAGCCCCTTTGGAAAGCCTTAAACGCAATGAAGTAGTTTTTTTGGACAGATTTTTGTACTAAGCCAGGTTCTATTTGATAGATACAAAAGGAAAGAGTTTTAGTGTATACACCGCAGCTATTTTACAAGCTCCCTCCCTCCCTTCCCCCCTATACATACATACATATATTTTTACATACATCAAATGTCGCGAATAATGCCTCCAAAATCCCAGGAAAATTTAAGCAAAAAATATTTACAATTTTAAACTGTATATTTTCAATCTTAGCCCCCCTTTCTCCCTCTCCCCCACTATTTTAATTAATTTTTTTAAAACAAAAATTATACACATTTGTTATTTATTATTATTGTATTTTACAAACCAACAAACAAACACACAAAAAAAAAACTGTATTGCTTTGAGCATTTTTTTAAAAATCAATTTGTTTTGTATTTTGCTTCACACCCACACACCCAAACACACACACACACACACAAGATGAGTAAAGGGAACCCAGCTCAGATTGTTGTACACTTAAGAAAAACAAATGTAATTTAGTTTTAAAAATGTATTTAAGTTTGTAGTATTTGATTATTGAAATTAGATTTAAGCTACGATTATGTGAAGATGATTAATTATATTATACAATTATGCACCCTCCTACCCCTCTCCCCCACCCCCTATGCAGATCTATGGTCATTGTATTGTGTGCTTGACCACAAATTGGGCACATAATTGTTATTTATGCAAACTATGATATGATTTTGAATAAATGTATCTATCGCTATTAAATTGAATGCAGTTTTTTTGAGTTAACTGCGCAGCTCGTGGAATCCTTGAGTGATTTGATAATACAATATGTTTCCGGTGTTATCCACAAAGGCTAAGACCAAGTGGCTGGAAGGGGACAACGAAGACATTTGTATAAAGTAAGAGAGTTGAGTGAAAGCACTCACCTTTGGTTGAGTTTGCTTTGCCAGGCTTCCACCTGTTTGAAGTCTATGTCTTTTGAGTGAAGCAGCGGTATGTAAGCCGTCTCTGCAGGCTCTGCTTGAGCACTTAGGTAAAACAATTTTAAATCTTCATCATAATGTGGCTGTATGTTGGATAGGCGTGCGTCTGAAAGAACAACAATAACATCAAGTTTAGTACAAAATGAGCAAGGCCAAAAAGTGAGAGAGCATTGAACCAGCTTCGATCTGACCGCATTGAAGGCCAGCCACCGACTGAAGGTCAGCTTACGCTCTTGGCCTCAAGTTCGGCTCGTGTATGTGTAAATAGCGAAATGTCTTCGGCCCTGGGGCATCCGGTGACAGTCGCTGGTTTAGATAATCGTAAAGATGGTGTAGGCTAATCGGTCCATTAAACTCGCGAATTTTGCACAACTTTTATAATGACTTTAGATCAGTGGTGCCCAAACTTACATTATCTAGCTTTGTGCTTGTGTGCGTAGCAGCGAAACACAAAGTAACCCAGCCAGCATTTGGAAGATCGTTTTTACAAAAATCACTTTGAGGAGTCTTTGTCGAGTCTCCTTGCTGATTAAAAATAGATTGGTGATTAAAAGAAGACTCGAAAATGAATCGTGCATATGCTTAAAACTTGATTCATTGAAATAAGACTAATAAAACGTAAAGCAATCGAAAATTGATCGAGCGGGTGATTGAATAATGCTTGTTTTTGGTCTCGAGTCGAAACTGATAGGAAATACGAATCGGAAATGATTCGGAAGGGCGAGTCATAAATGACTTCTTTAGAAGAGTCATAAAAGACTCTTTCCGAAAAGTCACAAACGACTCTTTTAGAAGAGTCGCGGCTAGGGTACCATTTTCTCCCGACGAAAGAGTCATTTCGGATCGGAAAACGAGCGCCTTGTGACTATTTTAATCAGTAAGAGGAGTCGAAAAAGACTCGAATATGATCAAAATTTCTTGAAATGCTGGTTGGGTAGCCGCGACTCTTTATAAAGAGTCATTTCTATCCCGTTTTTCTGATCAGTTTCGACTTCTTTTCGAGTCAGTCTTTTTTAAATTACTCATATTTTGAGCATTTGCATGAGTCATTTTCGAGTCTTCCTTTAAGTCGCCCATGAAATGAATCTCTTTTTAATCATCGAATGGGCTCCAAAAAGACTCATCAAATTGATTCTTGTTAAAATTATCTTCCAAATGCTGGGTGGGAACCCAGCAAACATTTTTAATCGCCGAAGAGTCGCAGGCGACTCGCCCGCGATATCGCATTCTGATCGTTTTCTGATCTTCTATTGGGAGAAAGTGAGTCCCTTTAGTGGGAGAAAAAGGTTGAAACTTACTGGAGGTTGCCATAATGACACTCATACTCCGCTCACAAAAATTCAGCCCCCTATCTCTACCCATAGTCCGTGCAGGGGGTGGTGCGTTTTCGCACCCGTCGGCGTTAGTGAGTACAATTTTATTACTGAAAAAAAGTTTTTATGAAATAGTTGAATTGTTAAGGAAAATACATGGAATAGGTTGAAGTTTAAGTTAAATTTATTTATGGTATTTTGAGAAACATTTCGGATGCACTGCCACTTTGCACTTGGCACAATAGTAGATGGTGTGCGAGGCACAGTGGCGACAGCGAATTCGTTTTGTCCCCTTCTCAATGTTGTGCCCAACATTATCCAGTTTCAATCGTTTTTGAGCTGGTGTGTCTTGAGTTTTGGGACCACGGTGATATGCCACTTCCTCACTTTGCAGCAACGAATCTGTCACAATGTTGCGGAACTCGAATTGTCCCATCTTCTTGAATTGCTATATGGAGCCATTCTTATATTTCGTTGCGTTTTAGCGCTGGTGACTACGAATGTCGCAAAAGAGCTTCCAAGCATTGACCATTGCAGCATCGAAATAAATTGTCGCCGTTGTCATTGTCGGCGTCCGGGTTATCAACGTGCATTTCGACGGAACCACAAATTTCAGTTTTGTTAGGTCCAGCATCATCATATAACATGTGGTCGTCCGGGACATCTTCTTTCATGTCGTCCAGATTATCCGGCGGCTAGGGCCGATGCGTTCGAAAATTGTTTTTGTGGCGACCATTCGTTCTCAATTATAAGTTCCACTTCACGAACTGATAATCCTTTCCTTCTCGAAGTAAAATTTGAACACTGCTAAATTTCAAACTGAATACACGAAAAAGCACGGTCACAATCGAAATCCCAATTACAACTGACTGATGCGCAAAAACGCACAGCATGCGACAAGTTCAGACGATCTGGTAGTGGCTCTGCACGTGGCACGCGTTAGTTTGTGAAGTAGCTGACGTCACCGAAATGTTACGGGAAAGAGATCGTGCCAGAGAGCACACGATGTGGTAGTGTTTTTCATTGGGAGCGCTTCTTTAGCGTTCGCACATATGTATCACCAAAAAAGTTTTTCTTAGTAAAAATGTACTCATTAGCGCCGACGGGTGCGAAAACGCACATCATGTACCTGTGCAAAGACGTATATATGCACAAATTTGAAATTAATATGAGTTAAATATAGGGCAGAGGGCTACCGATCCCTATCATTACATATTTTTTAATTATTTTTTTCTATATGTTTCAACTGTATAATAGGGTTTTTTTTTGCATGTCGGAAAACCTGCACCTGGCGATGCGTTTATCATCAAGTAGATGGCGTCGTATGAAAAAACAGTCCAGGTCAAATATGTAAGCCCATTCATCTATTATCCATAGCAAAAGACAGAAAAGCGATATCAATTACGAAACATTTTCTAAGAATTTTCAAAAACACCTCTTTTTTTGGTGCGTTTTCGCACCCGTAGTTAGAAATTTCAAAATTTCACAATAGCTTCCTATAGTGATCGGACATTGTACTAAGAAAGCATTTCCTCAACGCAGCACCCATTGCTCTCCAAAACAAAAAAACGTTTAAATGCTGAAAATATTTACTAGAAGTGTGTTTTCTTGATATCGAAGAATAACAAAAAATTTTATTTGTTTAAAAATACAATTTGAAAACAAAAAAAAAAAAAATTTTCTCTTCCGGCAGGCCATATTTCAAACCCACAAATCTTCGCTTGCGTCAGCCTCCCTTCCCACCCCCCCACGGCTAACAGGGGCGGCTGGCTCTCTACCCTCTCGCCACGCTGGCCATTTCCAATTGCGTGGCAGAACATTTATAATTATGATGCCTGCAGACAGCAAATAATTTTTTGTTTTGTTTTTTTTAATAAGGCTAATCTATATATATAAAAGAGTTCAACCTGACTGACTGACTGACTGACTGGGGGGCCGGCCTAACAGCCAAAACAATAAAAGTAGGAAGATGAGATTTTCACAGTAGTTTTATCTTATGCTGAATGGTGATACTAAGAACGGATTTCGGAAAATTCTGTCGGGAAATGTGGAAAATTCGCGGAAAACTGTTGTATGAAACTTTTTTGTTTTTCATCCGATCAAGTTCAAACTCATTTTCAAAGATCTATATGAAAATTCAACAACAACTGCATACCAATCTTCCGGAAAATTTACCTCCGCTGGGTGGAAA
The DNA here is from genome assembly GCA_018904235.1 of Lordiphosa stackelbergi. Lineage (NCBI taxonomy): Eukaryota > Metazoa > Arthropoda > Insecta > Diptera > Drosophilidae > Lordiphosa > Lordiphosa stackelbergi. Next base: position 109,987 of record JAEIFU010000176.1, on the reverse strand, counting down.
GTGGGTGGTCAAGGATGTTTGGGCGAAACTTTAATTGCCAGCGATTAGCTCCAAACTCATTTTCAAAATTACACATAATAAAACATAAAAAAAGTGACTTTCAAATTTTGGAAAATCTATCCCCAAAGTCGGAAAATTCACGGAAAACTGTTGTATGAAACTTTTTTGTTTATTATCCGATCAGATTCAAACTCATTTTCAAAGATCTTTATGAAAATTCAACAATAACTGTGTTCCAATTTTCCGGAAAATCCCACCCGGAAAAGTCGGAAAAGTGCCGGAAAAGTTTGTATGGTAAAAATTTGATTTTCATCCGATTGACTTGAAACTTGGTTTGCAAGCATAGTACGCAAAATATTCGACACGTGTTTTCCCGATTTCGGAAAACTCCGCCCACGAGGAAAATGGCCGGAAAATTCTGCATGAAAAAAACTATTTTTCACCCGATTGGCTTGAAATCTCGGTTTGTTAGAATAGTAAACGAAATAAATTGAGATGTGATTTTCCGATGTTGGAAAATTCGACCTAACGGCCGGAAAATTGCCGGAAAACTTTGCATGAAAAAAACTATTTTTCACCCGATTGACTTGAAACTCGGTTTGAAAGGATGGAATACGAAATAATTAAGTGATTGCATTTTCCGATGTTGGAAATACCGGCGGGATGCCCACTGGGAAGTGGGAGAATAGTGGGAAAGAATTAGTTGGGTGGGATTGGCTTGAAACTGGATTTGTAAGGTAAAAAGTGAAAAAGTGGGATGTGGGTGGGAAGTGAATTATATCTGGACGGGAATTGGGTGATAAGTGGGTGGGATGTGGGCGGGATGTGGGTGGGAGTAGGTGGGAAACGGGTGGAAGTTGTGTAAGGTGAATGGGGTGGGGGTGGGGGGGGATGGGGGCGGAGTGGGAGGATGTGGGTGGGATGTGGGAGAAGTGGATGGGATGTGGGCGGGAAGTGGGCGGGATGTGGGTGGGATGTGGGCGGGAAGTGGGAGGGATGTGAGGGGAAGTTTGTGGGAAGTGAGTGGGAACTGGGGGGAAGTGGGTGGGTGGGAATCGGGTGTAGAGTGGGAGGGATGGGGGTGGGATGTGAGCGGGAAGTGGGTGGGATGTGGGTGGGATGTGGATGGGATGTGGGCGGGAAGTGGGAGTGATGTGGGTGGGAAACGGTGGAAGTGTGTAAGAAGTGAATGGGGATGGGTGGGGTGGGATGTGGGCGGGAAGTGGGTGGGATGTGGGTGGGATGTGGATGGGATGTGGGCGGGAAGTGGGCGGGAAGTGGGAGGGATGTGGGTGGGATGTGGGCGGGAAGTGGGCGGGAAGTGGGCGGAAAGTGGGTGGGAAGTGGGAGGGATGTGGATGGATGACTCGATTTGGGGGAGAAGGGTGGGATGGGGGCGGTAAGTGGGCGGGATGTGGGTGGGATGTGGGTGGGATGTGGGTGGGAAGTGGATGGGATGTGGGCGGGAAAGGGGCGGGAAGTGGGAGGGATGTGAAGGGAAGTTTGTGGGAAGTGAGTGGGAATCTGGGTAGAGTGGGAGGGATGGGGGTGGGATGTGGGCGGGAAGTGGGTGGGATGTGGGTGGGAAGTGGATGGGATGTGGGCGGGAAGTGGGAGGGATGTGGGTGGGAAACGCGGAAGTTGTGTAAGAAGTGAGTGGGGAGTGGGTGGAGTGGGATGGGGGTGGTAAGAACGCAGTAGCAAAGTCGTAACGGTGAAAAAGCAAAGTAGTAAAACGTTGACTTCAAGCCTATGTTGTATGATTCGATTTCTGGGGCTCTACAGAGGAAACAAATTTAGAGAATATTTTTTAAATTTGGTAAATATTTGCTGTTGCTTAAACTGTTTTTGGTTCTATACTGTTGAAGGCGCAGCGAAGCGCGTCGGGTTATTTGCTAGTCTATTATAAAGATAAAGATGCTCAAATAAATGCTGAATTGTTTGAATGGAATTTTAATATCTCTCTACTAGCGATAGCCCTTGCTTCCTCCCAGGGGCCGAAAACATTTCGCTATTCACATGTACACGACCCGAGCGCTTGCCGAAGCTGAGACCAAAAGAGCAGAAAGGCGTCATTCGCTCGACAGAGTTCGAAGCGATTACGTCGAAGCAGATTCACGGAGCTTTATTTTCGCACACTTATACACTCTCACTTTTTGGCCTCGCTCTCGCTGGCCATCGCTGTTTTAGATTTTTACGCTCTCAACTTTGTGTGAGCGGAGAGAGCGCGATTTTCGGCGCCACCAAAAAAAAAACAGCTGCATATTGCAAAACCATTGTATGGGCGTTCGGCATCTTAGAGATTATATTGGACTTTGCCAATACTCTCTCACTTTTTGGCCTCGCTCTATATCTATAAAAAGAAGAGTGTACTGACTGACTGACTGACTGATTCACTGACTCATTGGCAATCATCGCACAGCCTAAACGGTAAGAGATAGAGGGCTGTAATTTGGACAGGAGTTCTGTTAGTGGTGAAGGTGCGTACTAAGACGGAGCCCACGAGGAAAATGGACGGAAAATTCTGCATTCAAAAAACTATTTTTCTTCCGATTGGCTTCAACCTCGGTTTGTAAGGATGGAATACGAAATAGTTTGAAATATGATTTTCTGATGTTGGAAAATTTGACCCAAAGGTCGGAAAATTCAGCATAAAAACTATTTTTCATACGATTGGCTTGAAACTCGGTTTGTAAGGACAGAATACGAAATAATTTAAAATGTGATTTTTCAATGTCGGAAAATCCGCTCCCAGGAGTGAAATGACGGGAAAATTCTGCATGAAATGTATCTATTTCTCATCCGGTCGGCTAAAAATTCGGTTTGTAAAGATATAATACGAATTTATTTGAAATGTGACTTTCCAATGTCGGTAAATTTGACCCGATGGTCGGAAAATTTCCGGAAAATTCATCCGATTGGCTTGAAGCTCGGTTTCAATGAATGAAATTTAAAATATGATTTTCCAATGTCGGAAAATCTGATCTCCGCGAGTGAAAATGCACAGAAAATGCATGCAAAAGAACGTTTATTCATCCGATTGGCTTAAAACTCGGTTTGGAACGATAAAATACGAATTAATTTGAAGCATGATTTTCCAATGACGGAAATTCCGCCCCCAGGCAAATTCCAAGAAAATTCTACAGGGAAAATAACTATTTTTCATCCGATTGACTTGAGACTCGGTTCGTAAGAATCAAATGCGAAATAATTTAAAGTGTGATTTTCCAATGATGGGAAATCCGACCCCGGGAGTAAAAATGTCCGGAAAATTCATGATGCAAAATATACATTTTTTATCTGATGGACTTAAAACTCGGGACAGGGAAGATGTTGGGAAGTGGATGGGATATGGGCGGGATGTGAGTGGTAGTTAGGTGGTACGTGGGTGGGATTGCCGTTTTTTGGAAGTGGGTGGTAATAAGAATGGGTGAATGGGAAGTGGGTGGGATGAGGGCGGTAAGTGGTTGTGATTTGGGTGGGATGGGGAAAGAATGTGGGCTGATATTAGTTCTATACTGTCAAAGGCGCAGCGAAGCGCGACGGGTTATGTGCTAGACGCAGTCAAGTTTGAAAGGATTTGTGAACAAGCTTCAAAAATGATATCGCTCGAAGTTCTGTGGCATGGCGAAAATTTTCGAGCGATTTGGCAAATCGCAACTCAGTGGATGAGGAGGAGAGTGTACAACACCTCCTTTGTCATTGTCCAGCATTTAGCAGAAGGCGACTTACAGTTCTGGGTCGTAATTTTATAAACGATCTGTCAGACATCTCTGAAACAGATATAGCCTCGCTGCTCAAATTTCTACTATTTTCTAAATGGTTTAACGGGGAAGACCCTCCCTCTACGATGACGGTTATACACTTATGGGCATAAGTATTTTGACCAAAAAAAACCTTAAATAAACCATTATATCTTTAAAACAAAATATCCTAAAATTTTGAAATTTATATTCCAGTAGGTATAAAACAAAATGTGCAAATGGGGGTTGGCATAAGTATTGAGACAAGATTTCAAAATTAGTTTATTCTCAGCACAGAACCCTTAATGGTAAAACAATGATTGGATCTAGACAAGTTTTTCACGCTGAATCCGAATCTGGCTTTAGAAATTCCGTAACTCTAATGAATTAACTGTAAAATGGATATAAAAATGCCGAAAATGGCACTTTTTGCATAATTTCCCTGGACCCTGTGTCCTAAAAACGTGCTATTATTAAAAAATATGATTTGTCAAGTTATAGCACTTAGTTTTATCTGTAAATCGTAGTTCATACTTTCTTCATTTTATAAGATATAAGTTCGTTATCGATTTTCAGGCAAATCGGCCATTCTTTGCAGATCAATAACGAACTTATATCTTATGAAAATTAAGATAGTATGAACTAATTTGCAGATTAAACTGAGTACTATAACGTGACATTTACAAATTTAAAAAATACCCTTTTTAGGACATAGGGCCCTGGGAAAATGGGCAAAAGGGCCATTTTTGTATTTTATGTCCACTTTACAGTTTATCCTTTAGAGATATTTAATTTCTAAAGCCAGATTCGGTTTCAGTGTGAAAAACTTGTCTAGATCCAATCATTGTTTTAGCATTTAAGCTTCTGTGCTGAGAATAAACTAATTTTGAAATCTTGTCTCGATACTTATGCCAACCCCCATTTGCACATTTTGATTTATATTTTCTAACCTAAGCAACTGATTGTGTACTACTTATGTCTTATTGAAAGCTTACTTTTATATCAGTATTCGATATAAATTTCAAATTTTAGGATATTTTGTTTAAAAGATATAATGGTTTATTTAAGGTTTTTTTTTGGTCAAAATACTTATTCCCACTAGTGTATGGTAACACAACGGGCCTTGTTTGGCCTAAGTGAGGATTTTCCTATTTTAACCATTGCAACCAAACCTAAACTAAGTGAAATCGACGCACAATTGGCACCATTTTGGTCTGAACGATATACCCGTTACTCATGAAAAGTAATGTTTAAGAGCGTTCCGTTGTTCCTGAGGGGTGAATGCAACATTTTTTTTACCTCCGCCATTTATTATCCGATCTTGATGAATTTCTGGGATTATAGTTATTGTTAATATAAATTTAAGTTTCAAATTTGAACTCGATATCTTAATTCAAATGTTTTATTGTGCGGGCGGGGGTGGGCTTGGCAAAATTTGAAACAAACTTGATCTGCGTGCAGACAATAGGAGTCTACATGTCAAGTTTGGTGCCTCTAGCTCTTATAGTCTCTGGGATCTAGGTGTTCATTAGACTGAACGTCCCTTATATGAAAAATATTTTTTTCGGAAATGTTCTGTTCCTCAGGGCGCAAAAAATTCGCAATAATTTTTCGTTAACGTAATGAAAAACAAAACTTCGAAATTTTAACGTTTAGTACTGGCGCCGTGGGTTTAAAGTTTCTTCATTAAATTTCCATTGGTTTTCCATTACGGTAACTGAAATTATAACGAATTTTTGCGCCCTGAGGAACAGAACATTTCAAAAATAAAAATTCCCATATGATTATGTTCAGTCTAGTGTTCATACAGACAGACGGAAAGACGAACGGAGGGACAGATGGACAAGGCTATATCGACTCGTCTCTTGATGCTGATCAAGAATATATATTAGGGGGGTTGATTTGTATGGGCCGAAAAAAACGTAAACGCGAATAGCAAAAAAGAAATCTACGGTCAATTCTAAGAAAATTTCACCAAGAATTCATGGGTCTAAAATGAATTCCTAGTCCGTGCAAATCGACTTCAAATATTAATATTAGTGGAGAATGGGGGGTTCTGAGCCGCTGGGGGTTGTAAGCCACTCGAATATTGGCCACAAAAAAAAATATATTTAAATTTTTTGTGAATGTCATGTGTCCCCTTCCTATTACCTAACTTTTGGCGCAACATATCAGTCTACACCTTCTTTAAGTTCGTGAACCAGAACTCGACTTTATTTTTCGTAATGGCAAAAGAAAGTATGAGGAATATCTTTTGATCAATTGTCTTTTTGATAGAAATATGTTTTTTTGTAACAATTTTTTTTTTGGTTACAAAAAAAGTGAGATATGGGGGTTGTGAGCCACTTTGAAAAAAATCGGTTTTGACTTTCAAAGAGAATATTGCAATGACGCGCAATAAAACAGAGGAAGAACTCTCCAAAGAATTAAAAAAACTTTAAAAAAGGCAAACAAAAAGAACAGCCACAAGCAAAACGCGCTTCGCTGCTCTTTCAACAGTACAGAACCAAACAATATTAGATATAATAATACACCGCAGAACCCAGAAATCGAACTTTGCTGATGGGTTTTTCCTTCAACTCCCACCCCCATCCCTCTCACCCACTCTCCACCCAATTCCCCCAGTTCCCACTCACTTCCCACCCACTTTCCGCCCACTTCCCGCTCACATCACTTCCACATCCCACCCACATCCCTCCCTCTTTCCGCCCACATCCCACCCACATCCCTCCCACTTCACGCCCACATCCCATCCGCATCCCTCCCACATCCTGCCCACATCCCATCCACATCCCTCCCACTTTCCGCCCACATCCCATTCACATCCTATCCACATCCTATCCACTTCCCACCTACAGTCCACTCACATCCCACCCACTTTACACCCAATTTCCCCCAGTTCCCACTCATTTCCCACCCACTTTCCGCCCACAACCCGCCCACATCCCGCCCACATCGCTTACACATCCCACCCACATCCCTTCACATCCCACCCACATCCCTCCCACATCCCGCCCACTTCCCGCCCACATCCCACCAACATCCCATCGACAACATCGCAAAATGAAAACACTAATGAATTTTCCTTTTTACCATACAAATCGAGTTTCAAGTCAATCGGATGAAAAATAATTCTTTTGCATGTAGAATTTTTCGAGCATTTTCACGCCTGGGGGCGGATTTTCCGACATTGAAAAATCACATTTTTAATTATTTCGTATTCTGTCATCCGAGTTTCAAGCCAATCGGATGATAAATAGTTTTTTCATGCAGAATTTTCCGGCAATTTTCCGACTGTTGGGTAAAATTTTCCAACTTCGGAAAATCACATTTCAAACTATTTCGTATTCTATCCTAACAAACCGAATTTCAAGCCAATCGGATGAAAAATAGTTGTTGCATGCAGAATTTCCCAGCCATTTTCCTCGTGGGCGGATTTTCCGAAATCGGGAAAACACGTGTCGAATATTTTGCGTACTATGCTTGCGAACCAAGTTTTAGGTCAATCGGATGAAAATCAAATGTTTACCATACAAACTTTTTCGGCGCTTTTCCGACTTTTTCGGGTGGGATTTTCCGGAAAATTGGAACACAGTTATTGTTGAATTTTCATATACATCTTTGAAAATGAGTTTGAATCTGATCGGATAATAAACAAAAAAGTTTCATACAACAGTTTTCCGTGAATTTTCCGACTTTGGGGATAGATTTTCCAAAATTTTAAAGTCTCTTTTTTTATGTCTTAGTATGTGTAATTTTGAAGTGAATTTGGAGCTAATCAGTGGCAATTAAAGTTTCGCCCATACACCCTTGACCACCCACTTTCCACCCAGGGGGGTGAATTTTCCGGAAGATTGGTATGCAGTTGTTGTTGAATTTTCATATAGATCTTTGAAAACAAGTTTGAACTTGTTCGGATGAAAAACAAAACAGTTTCATACAACAGTTTTCCGCGAATTTTCCACATTTCCCGACAGAATTTTCCAAAATCCGTTCTTAGTACTCACTTTCAGCATAAGATAAAACTACTGTGAAAATCTCATCTTTCTATCTTTTATGGTTTAGGCTGTGCGACGGTCACCAGTCAGTCAGTCAGTCAGTCAGTATAATTCATTAATTTTATTATATTATATATATATAAAAAAAAAATTAAATAAATATAAATATATACATAATAAATAAAAAAATTATTTAGTTTTATTAAATTTTTTACATAAATTTTCCCGCCATTTTCCCCCCTGGAGGGGGTGCTGTGGTCGGTGTCTTTGATGGGTGTTATAATTTTATATTTCCCCCTATTTCCCCTCCTTAAAAATCCACTAAAATATTCCCCCTTTATTAATTTATAAATATAAAACAAAATTTAAAACAAAATATATTATATAATTATTAAAATTAAAATTAAAAAAAAATTTTAAAAAAAAACTTTTCCAATATAAACCCATTTTTCAACTATATAATTTATATACAACCTATTAGATATATTCAACCAAATTAATTTTAAAACTAAAATATATTTAAAAAAAAGGGAAAACAAAAAGAAGAAACAGACAAACGGAAAAAAAGAACAAAAAACCAAAAAAAAAAAAAACTAAAAAAACTCAACTACCACTATAAAAAATAAATAGTTAAAGAGGAAATTTAAATTTTTTGAGTTTAAATTTTATTTATGTTACAGATAGATGGGTGAGAGGGACCCGCTCTCCCCCTAGGTAGACAATAGGGGGATTATAATAATACATTATTACCCATTAAAATTTTTTTTAATACTGAGGTGGGTCCTCGTTACTGAAACATTGCACACAATGCATTGTGTGGACAGAATAAATTTGCGTTGAGCTGGGATCTCTAGCCCGGATTTCTCCGAGAGGTTTAGTAGCAGAGGTAGACCAAGTGTCCTGAGTCTCCTTCTACTCAAGGCGGGGCAATGGCACAAAAGGTGTTGTACCGATTCCTCCTCTTCTTCGTGTCCGCAACTTCTGCAAAAGTCATGGTAAATGACGCGTGCTGCGTGTCTGCCAATAAGACAGTGACCTGTGAGGGTCCCCACCAGAAGTAATATGTGTTCCCTTGACCGTGAGTGTGCTAAGGTAGGTGGCAGCTTCCTGGGTGGCTACCACCTCTGCTTGGTACACACTACAGTGGTCAGGAAGGCGGAACGATAAGTTCAAATCTAGGTTGGGAGAGAAAACTCCCCCTCCTACTTTTTCGTCGAGCTAAGAACCATCAGTGTAGATGTTAATGGCGTTAGCTCTGCTGTGGGGCAGGTTGTCCCAATCGTTTCGGCTTGGGATATAGACGTCGTAAAAATTTGTCGAACGTCGTTTGTGGTATACAGTAGTCTGTACTTAATGGTATACCCGTTTGGTCTTTGAGTATGGTAGCGTGTCCCGAATTGCCCCTGTTCCAGGTATCGGATTCTCTTAGTCTTAAGGCTGTTGTGGTAGCCATTTGCTTAGCTACGAGGTCTAGTGGTAGAAGGTGAAGAATAGTACTTAGCGCTTCCGTTGGTGTCGTTCGGAGAGCGCCGCTAATACAAATTTCCGCACTTCTTTGTACTTTGTGCAGATTGTTCAGGGCTGATGGTTTCCCGAATGCTGGCCACCATACAAGAGCTGCGTAGAGAAGTATGGGGCGTATTACGGCTGTGTAAAGCCAATGTACAATGGATGGGGAAAACCCCATCTGCGGCCAATGGCCTTTTTACAAGAAAAAAGAGCAATGGTTGCCTTTTTTATACGTTCATTTATGTTGTCATTCCAGAGCAGTTTTTTATCCAGAATGACACCCAAGTATTTGGCATTGTCACCAAATACGAGGCTTACTCCGTTGATTTTAGGCGGGATAAGATCAGGAATTTTGTACTTTCGGGTGAAAAGCACTAATTCCGCCTGAGCCGGGTTTACGCCCAATCCACAAGATTTTGTCCACTGAGCAAGTGTTGTCAGTGCGGTCTGCATGAGGTCACACAGCGTTTGAGGAAACATTCCACATTTGAAGATGGCAATATCATCCGCGTAAGCCATCACCTCGTGTCCCTCCGCCTCCTTTAGCCGCAGCAGTTGGTTAACTGTTACAACCCACAGAAGCGGAGAGAGAACACCTCCTTGCGGAGTGCCTCTGCTAACACATCTGCGAGCAGTTGCACCGCCAAGTTGGGAGTACACAGTTCTGCTGGTTAGCAATTGTTCGATGAACCCCACCAGCGGCACATCCGCTCCCACATATGTCAAGGCAGAGGTGATGGCGTTAGGTTGGGCATTATTGAAGGCACCCTCTATGTCGAGAAATGCTACTAAAGAAAAAACCCTTACTTCAAGTGATCTTTCAATCCTTGAGACCAGGGAGGGCAGGGCGGTTTCAGTAGACCTTCCCTTGCTGTGTGTGTGCTAGATGAGCAGGACTAAAGTTTGCCTCAAGTGTGCATCTATAAGTCTCTCGAGAATTTTAAGAAGAAAGGAGGATAGGCTGATTGGCCCATAATCGCTTGGTTTCACATGTGAAGCTTTTCCAGCTTTCGGTATGAATATTACTTTAGTTTCTCTCAACCTAGTTGGGAAGGAGTTGACCTTGAGACAGCTTACATATATTGTGTAAAGCCAGGTCATTGTGTACCCAATGGTTTGTTGTAGTTGGGCAGTATATATGTTATCGAGACCTGGCGACTTAAATGGTTCGAACGAATCGATAGCCCATTTAATTCTGGTCTCCGTGACCATGGTTTTGTCGTATTGCATAGAAAGGTCGGTTGGCCTAACCTGAGGTGTTAAGTTAAAGGAGTAGAAAAGACGTAGTTTTGGGGGGGGTTTTCTGAACAAAAATTTTAGTATATGTAGTTTTTCGCATGTAAAAATTCCCCCAAGGGGGGGGGGGGTTTAACCCCCAAGACCCCCTGCGTACGCCACTGAGTTAAGGGAGCATTCAGGGAAGTGAGTGCTAAGCAGAAGATTTAGAGATTCTTCGCTCGAGTCGGTCCAGGTTCCGTCTGTTTTTATACCCGTTACTCGTAGAGTAAAAAGGGTATACTAAAGTCGTGAAAATGTATGTAACAGGCAGAAGGAATCATTTCCGACCATATAAAGTATATATATTCTTGATCAGCATCAACAGCCGAGTCAATTTAGCCTTGTCCGTCTGTCCGTCCGTCCGTCCGTCCGTCCGTCCGTCCGTCCGTCTGTATGAACACCTAGATCTCAGAGATGGTAAGAGATAAAGGTTTGACATGTATGGGACAAATGCTTCTTTTATCTGCACGCAGATCAAGTTTGCTTCAAATTTTGGCCACGCCCCCTCCCGCCCCCGCAATTTGGGAAAAAGTTATATCTCCTACAGTTTTAAAGATAGAGGATTCGTACCTTCTAGAGATAGTTATTAGCAAAATGAATCAATTTGGCGAAACAATGATAAAGATCGGATGAACGGTTCTCAAGTTATAAGCAAAAAAGTGAACCAAGCCCTCCCCGCTACCACCCTAAAAAATGTTGCATACTTTTTGGATGGTCACACTAAGGAACGCAGGAACACTGTTAATCATGTTTTTTCATGAGTAACGGGTATATCGAAGTCGGTTAGAGCCGACTTTAAGTTACGCTTCCGTTTGTAAGAGTCCTGGCGAGGTTGGTGAGCTAGCCAGAATCTTTCTGAGCCGTGATGCGTGAGAAGTAGATTCAATATTACTAAAGTAATGAGTTCAGGAGGGTGGATTTTATTTTTCTAGGGGGCAGGCCCTATTGAACGAGTCCGTATACGCGAGGGTAAGCGTATCGACAAGTTCATCTATCTGTTTCCTCGTACTCGGTGTGTATGGTGGGGATGGTCCAAGCTTTTTAGAGAGAAGTTTGTTGTTTACTTCCTAATTGGTCTTCTTTGGGTTTTGTATCCTTTTGGGTGAGGGACACTTATTTGTTAGTACGATCTCTATGTATCGATGATCAGAGAAGGAGTGCTCTGAGAGCACCTTCCATGATATCAATTGGTCACAGAGGTCGTCGGAGATGAGGGTTATAATAATAAATTTGTGACTATGCGTTGCAAACTTCTAGGCAAAATTATAATACCCCTCGCAAGGGTATAAAAATGACAAAATTTGTTATAGTTTTTGGGCTATAACCAAGGGCGTAGCCAGCTTTCCGAAAAGGTGGGGGCAGCTGTGCCTGTACTTCTTTTAAATATGTCTTTAATTAATTATTTTTTGAAACATTAAATAATTAGATCAAGATGCATTTGATATGAAATAAGAGACAAGCTTCAATAAATATAACTATCTGTAAAATAAGAATAGCAAAGGACTACCAACTGTTTTTTTTCTAAGATTTTTAATATCAGCTGAAAATTTTCAGAATTATTTAAACGTGGGAAAAAAATCGATTTTATCAAAAATAAAACCACATTTTCAATATTAAAATCCAAAAATTTGTACCTTATCAACAAAATCAAAACATCGTGTTTGGTTTTTCTGTAACTTTATTCAATGCAGCTCACAATTAATGAGGCCACAGGACCATCAAATGTTAATAACCCCCTCTCCCCACACATTTTTGGGTATAACTCGTTAACCTTTTTTGGTGGGAGAAATCGGACAATTTATTTGAGTTCAGCCAAAAATACATAAGCAACGGTTGCTAACTTCTCTTTATCAAAAGATGGTCTTTTTTGTAAACTTGTGTAATCGATGGTTTAGTTTGCCGACAATTCAATTCAAAAGTTCGTGTGTTTTGCAAATTTTCATATTTTCTCGCAGATTTGAAAAAAATGTACACTAAAAAAAAAACAGTCCAAAAAGCCCAAAAATTTAGAAATTCGCCCTAAAAAGGGGTCAAAGGGGACTCGCCTTATCACATTATTTTAAGAAAATTGTGTTCTAGATTTCTGGGCAATCTTTCTAAAAAACTTAGACAATTTTTGCTGTTAGGTCGATTTAAAATTCCCAAGCGATTATGGCAGCGCTGGCATGAGGAGGAAGCAGCTGGCAGTAAAAGACTAAAAAAAAAATTGTAGAAAGAGGAGGACGACTGACCACAGACCGTGTGTGTTGGTGTTGTTGTTGGATCCACCCCTCTCTAACTTCACCCCCAATCACAACCTCCCGTCACCAACCCCTTTTTTTAAACTATAAATTATTTTTTTTACTTACTCTTTACTGGGACTTGAGCTCGGGACCACTCACAAATACTGAACACACGGACGACGTCTTAGCCCACTCGACTATTAGCCTTAAGCAAAACGTTGCGTCATAAGCGTAGTTAAGAATGTACGCAGTTGGTCTAGTTGACATGACATTCGCTTAGCAAACGTGGAGACCTGGGATCAAGTCCCAGTAGGAGCAAACTTTTTCTTCTTATTTTTATGTTTTTTTTTAAATTTTTTTTTTTTAATTTTGTTTAGCAATACCTTGCGTTAAAATCGTACCTATAAATTTGTGTGCCGTATTTAGCGCTTAAGTACTCACTTTTGCCACCCAATAAGAAGCACAAGTCGTGGTCGAGTGGATAAGAAATTAGAAAATGTCATGGACTGGGATCCAATCCCCGTAGGAACATTCTTTTTTCTCATTAAATGGTTCTTTTTTAATGTTTTTTTTTTTTGAGGTGTTTTTATTTTATAAAATCCTTTAATTGATTTCTACATGGTGTAACGCATGTCAAGACAAAACAAAAACTTGCTCAATACTACATCAGTGAAATATATCTACTATCTTCAGGCATTGCGAATGGACATTAGTGTGTGTAAGCAAATGCCATCACATAGACGGCTTCGTCAAACTACAAAAACAATGAGGAAGAAGCGTTCGTTTTTTTTGTCTCCTCTCTTGTTCTCACTTCTCTCTTTTTTATATTTTTCTAAATTTCAGGGCGAATTTCTAGATTAATCTTTCTAAATTTTAGGGTGAATTTCTAAACCAATTTTTCTAAATTTAAGAAACCCGTTTTTCTTAAAATAAGGGCGTTTTACTCACTTTAATGGCTTTCGCCCTATTTTAAGAAATCGTGCTATGCATTTATTTTCTTAATTCAAGGGCAAATCTGCCCTAAATTTAAGAAAGATTTTAGGAAAATATCTAGAAAAATTATCCTAAATTTAAGAAAAATAATATAAGTTTCTAAATTTAAGAAATTAATTTCTAGAAAATCTTATTTTCGGGTTATGCTTTCTAAATTTAAGAAAAAAATGTCTATAAACAAGTAATTTTTCTACAATTAAGAAAAAAAGTTATTTTATGGCGAATTTCTAAAATCTAGAAAATATATTTTTTTGAGTGTATGTTTAACAGTGTTCCCGCGTTCTTTAGTGTGACCATCCAAAAAGTATGCAACATTTTTTTAGGGTGGGTGGGGTGGTGGCGGGGGGGCTTGGTTCACTTTTTTGCTTATAACTTGAGAACCGTTCATCCGATCTTTATCTTTCCTTTCGGCAAATCGATTTATTTTGCTAATTACTAACTATCTCTAGAAAGTACGAATCCTCTATCTTTAAAACTGTAGGAGATATATTTTTTTCCAAATTGCGGGGGCGGGAGGAGGCGTGGCCAAAATTTGAAACAAACTTGATCTGCGTGCAGATAAAAGAAGCATTTGTCCCATACATGTCAAACCTCTATCTCTTACCATCTCTGAGATCTAGGTGTTCATACAGACGGACGGACGGACGGACGGACGGACGGACAGACGGACAAGGCTAAATCGACTCGGCTGTTGATGCTGATCAAGAATATATATACTTTATATGGTCGGAAATGATTCCTTCTGCCTGTTACATACATTTGCACGACTTTAGTATACCCTTTTTACTCTACGAGTAACGGGTATAAAAATTGATTTATGACGCAGTTTGAGGCCGTTGCAAAAACAGTAACTTTTAAACGGAAAACGATTATTGGAAAATACCAATGGGACGGTGATAGAAGTTAGTTTTTTATTAAATTTGATTCATTTAAAGTAGACCAAATATTTAAAAAATAGTTTAAAAAAAAAAGTTAAAATTTCTTGCCTTTTCTTTTGCAACCTTTTTTAGAATATTGAACTGTGCACTTTGACAGGAGATCCCGACTCACCCTGTTGACCTACAATGATGAACTTAAACTTATTATAAAGCTATTGAACATCTCTATCACCTTCCGATTGGAATTTTTTAAATATCTCTTTCCGTTCAAAAGTAACGATTTTCCCAAAGCGAAACCGGCCCGTCGGTCGTGCACAAGCAAAGTTCCGTAGATTTCATCTCAACACACAATTAATTCATGCATATTGATATGTTCAAATCGGAAATTCTCGCAAGCGGCAAAAAAGCGCAAGTGTTTCATTTTATATTTTGTATATTAGACTGGTCCAGATTTAAGAAATTCTGGAAATTGCAAAATATCCCGACGGATTCTGAAAGTTTGACACATAAACATAATTTCCATATTTTTTTTTTTCGGAATTTTTTTTGTTGATAAACCCATGACAAGAGGCCACTGAAGTTTGTAAATTTGATTTAATTCTGGTGGCCATGGCTTAAACGGCAAAAAGCTGAAACTTTGCACAGGTGTTTTTTTATGGTCTACTATAACATACATTTTTATTTTCCGCTTACCGCGCATTTATCGACTAGCTCCCATAGAGACGATTGCTCTTAAAAAAAGAATTGTGGGTAACTTCTTTGTTTGTGATGGTACCTAAGCCAAAATTTACAAGAAGTGTTTTTTGACTGTCCTCCATATAATATGTAAAATTCAGAAGAAACACATAGTTATTTGACATCAGCAACCAGTTGGATAAAAATTTCTTCTATGAAAATCTCCCATACTTTGTAATCTACAACCACCAAATTATATTTTTATCAGTTCTAAATGTTCCCACATAATATATTTAAGTTTCGGCACAGCTGCTACATTTTATCAAGTAGCTGCCCTAGATAGTGATGCTCTTAAAATAGAATCTAGTGAGAAAAACTGCTTTGCTATTATAGGTACCTTAATGAAAATTCATATTTATTAATTTTATGTTTTATACATTATATAGATAACATAAACATATATAATGGTATTATAACATAATGGTATTATGTAATGGTATTATAACATAATGGTATTATGTTATAATACCATTATATAGACAGAGTTTGGGATCATCGAAACTGTTAATAAAGTTTTTTTCTTAAATATCTCATTTTATTAAATAATGAAAAAACAATTTATTTAATTATAAATTAGATTTATTGACACTTGGATTATTTTTTCGATATTCAGCGACAACTTGGATGAGATACAGCTTACTCTCTTCAACTTGCGTAATCGACTTATTGAAGTCAGTGAACAGCTTAACAGCCCGCTCGGCGTGATCGTCGACGACTTGCAAGTTTTGATATGTTTTATAAGTTTCGTCTTCACACCAAATAGAAGGGTCATATTCCATGAATTTAAGGCTGAAATCGAATCTTTTTAAAAAAAGGTGGACGTGTTTTCAGTAATAAAGTTATGCAAATGCCATTCTCTTAGATTTGACATTCTTGTTAACGGTTAACAAATGAGTGCTCATTTTCTTGAGAACTATAGAAGAGGTTGCTGAATCAACGATTGCGTACTCCTTAATGGACTTCAAGAAAATTAGGTCTTGGTTCGGTGCCTCCACTGCCTTAGCGCAGCCAACCCATGCTTTTACATAAAAGTTGATAATGAAAAGGCTTACATCCCTTATCGCACTGAAATCCTTTTTCGATACTTGAAATTGTTTTATGAACAGAAATATTTTCAGCACGTACAGCGCTTTAGACATCCATCGCGCATGGTGCATTGCTCCTGGGGATTGAAAACGTATATTTCCAAATGAGTTATCCCCGAGAAAAATTAATGCAATCTCTATTAATTCTTTGTAGTCGGCACGTAAGAATCTTTCTTCCTTCCTTAAGTTGTTGGCGGCAATATCCAATTGTTCCGTCTTTTATATCATTTAAGACTACTCTCACTTTTTCGTCAAGGATTCCGGGCTCAATCTTAGACTTATCAATGTTAGGCTATGCCTTCTTGAACCGCTCAAAAATTGCCACTGTTGGTCCAGAGGTTTCACCGAATTTTACATCGAAAACGGCTTTCAAAAAATTTCATAGATGTGGTGTCTACAAGCCAGTTTTAGCAGTGGACGATGCAGTTTTTGTTCCAACAGATGGCAAGCACCGTTTAATCAACCTGTATTTGATGATGTTGTGTCAAAGCACATTGCAACTTTATCATCCATTATATTCCATTTAGATAAGTGCTCAAATGTAGCACCTGACATGGCATCACCAGTGGCAGGTCGAATTTTTGGTACACCCAGCAACTGGACTCCACTTTGTTGAGATACAAGAATTGGAATACAATCAACTAATTGGTTTCCTGTTATGTCTGGTAGAATTTTCGTATCCCAATGAACAACATCATATTTTATCTAGAAAAGAAGTTTGGTTAATGTATTAGTTCAATTAATATTTCAACCCATTACCACAAAATTTTGTTTAATCATCTTAGCAGTTTCGGCTCGGTTCTTTATACGGGCTCGTCGAATTGTTGATCTCGATATAACCAAAGATTTATAGATATTATAGATGACGCATGTGAAACAAAAAACGATTCTTTTTGGGAGCTGACTTTGGATACCAATTTTTGCTTTTCGCTGCCGCTACGAGGATACATATATTGAAATTTAGCTATAAGTTTTATAAAATAGCTACACGGCTGAGAGCAAAGATTTATAGATATAAAAGATGTCGCATGTGACGGAAAAAGCGATTGCTATTGGGAGCTGACATTGGATCCCAAAAAAGTTTGTATGAGATGAGGTATCTATATATGTAGTGTCTTTGATATAACCAATTCATCTATGTTGTGACCTAATGATCCCGCTACAGCACTTATGGCCCTTACGGCTTGATAATCACTCAACCCAATTCCATAACAACTTGCTGTCAATAAAATTGTTTTTCTTTGGTATTTTATTGCCTTTTTGGTACCTTGAAACTTCAAAATCTTCACTCCAGTCAGACTCATCTTTAATAAAATGTAAATAAAATTTAGTGAACAAAATTTTAAAAAAATTTTTTTACCTTCGATTGCACTTTTATCATTTAATTGTTGTTGAAAAATTTTGCTATTTGCATTCGATTTTGAACTTAGAGCTGGCTTTAATTCATTTTCTTTTTTTGATTTCGCTCCCTCTGGAATAATATTTAGCTTCATCAAGCCGGCTAATAAATGTTTCCCTTCTTTTAATTTGATTCTGGGTTGTTGATTTGATATTTTTAAGGACGCGCTTGTATTCATTATATAAATCTTTTATTTTAACAACATTTTTAGCACGTCTTTATTTGCAAATAACAGTTTTGTAATTAACAAATTTTTGCGTATAAACGCTGAGTTAATTTTTAATTTGCAAATAGCTAAGTCACGAAAACAATTACTGATTAGTAGACTTATTTGCAATTAGTGATTGCTAGGCGTTGCCACTCTTTTCAGTGATTTTGTTGTTTCCAACTATATGGTAGCCCTGCAAAAATTGTTGTTGATATTATATCGACTGCTGGCGAAGGAGAAAGGTAAAATGTTAAAATAAAAACTGAAAACAAGCATTTCAATTGGACCACGGCGAAGACGAAGGAACTTCTTAGACTGATGAAGGAAAATTAGGTCATGAAACTGCTGGATGACAAAACACGTCGTAACAACAATGTAAATTGCTGTACAATTGGTCGTGAATGGTATGCCAATAATACCATAATTTGTAAAAAGTTTTTGTAATATTTAATACGTTATTAAATGCGTATAGGATTTACATAAAACAGCGACAAAGTGAACTTTTAGCTGTGGGAATAGATACCACAGTAGTGCAAGAAATGCTTACAGAAGAAATTGAAGAGGACATGGCAGGTGGAGGACCCACACCCAAAAACTTTTTCGATGTCGGCGAGATTGAATAATTCGATGATGAAACAAATCTTACAAATGAAATCTTGTTATCTGAGCCGCAGCAAACCGTGAAGAAGGCTTCAAAGAAAAAAAGTAGGTTGTAATTCTATGTGATCATTATTCATACTGATTTATAAAAGAATGCCTCGTGTTTAGCTCATTATTTACGTGAATCTAATGATGTGATGGCAGAGAACCGAAACGAGACTAAGCAAATGCTGCTTGAACTGCTTCAAAAATAAGAATAAAACCTTTTAACTTATTCTATCTTGAGATAATTTGAATCTAATCACATTACACATTTATATGAACTGCTGTAAAAGTCCCTGTGACTGAAGCTTATTGAATTATGTTTTGAATTAAAGAGAAATTAAGTTTTTATATTATTTTCATGTCGTATTATTTATGTATATGTATGAATGTATATTCGTATTTGTGAAATTAATACGGTAACATAAGTAGTTCTCATTCCACGCAGGGCAAAATTATTTGCCAAGAAGTTTTATATATGTCTGGTCTCTTCTTGGTCTAGTCTCAAATCTGTTTAATTACAGCATGAACAATGGAAACCAAAAAATTACTTTAATATCTCTCAATAATGGTTTGATGGCGGCGTTGTCTTCTTTCACTTGCCACTAGAAACTGTAAATGTCTATCGAGCACTCGTTTATGCAATAATTGGTTTCGTTTTTTGCATTAACTGCATTGTAAGAAACATTACTTTAGAATCTATCATTAAACTTATTTTTATGTGATTTTCTTATCAACGTTTCCACATTCTCAGTTCTACTAATCAGGCAACACTGATTTTCATATCAATGTTCCCAGATACTCAGTTCTGCCAACCCGGCAACACTAAAAAACACATTTACTTACGTACAATATTAAGCGTATAAACGGTGAGTTAGTTATTAACAAATTATTTCTATTTGCAAATAGCTGGCGTATAAACGTAGTATCTGTCTATATAATGGAGGAGTACATAAAATTAATAAATATGAATTTTCATCAAGGTAAATTGAATAGCAAAGAAGTTTTTCTCACTAGATTCTATAAAAAAAACAACCCTTTTTATAGAGATAAAAAATAAAAAATAGCAGCTTTTGTTAAAACTAAAATATTTTGTGGGGGAACATTTAGAACTGATAAATATATAATTTGGTGGTTGTAGATTACAAAGGATGGGAGATTTTCATAGAAGAAATTTTTATCCAACTGGTTGCTGATGTCAAATAGCTATGTGTTTCTTCTGAATTTTACATATTATATGGAGGACAGTCAAAAAACACTACTTGTAAATTTTGGCTTTGTTTTTTTAAGAGCAATCGTCTCTATGGGAGCTAGTTGATAAATGCGCGGTAAGCGGAAAATAAAAATTTCAGTTTCAGCTTTTGCCGTTTAAGCCATGGCCACCAGAATTAAGTCAAATTTACAAACTTCAGTGGCCTCTTGCCATGGGTTTATCAACAACGAAAATTCCGAAAAAAAAATATGGAAATTATGTTTATGTGTCAAACTTTCAGAATCCGTCGGGATATTTTGCAATTTCCAGAATTTCTTAAATCTGGACCAGTCTATTGTATATATATGTATTTTATAAAAATTTGTACTCCAGAACTTTAAACGAGGTAAAACGCACTTTTTATGGTCCATCAAAGTGGTAAAATATGGTACTTCAGTAAAACGACAATAATTCAACTAATTTAAAAAATTTTTCTTATTCATTTTTCTTGAGAATTGATGCATCTTTAAAAAAAAAACAAATTGCAATCGAAATATCCGTTTGGTTTTTATACGTTTCCTGTTACGTTTTGAAACCAAAAATATACAAAAATTTATCAATTAGAACCACTTTGAACCACTGAAAAAACCACGGTACGGGTTCCCTTTATTAATTAAAGATGTAAAAATAACGACTATCAATTTTTATATCCTTGAAGAGCGTATATTGTAATTGTCCTGATGATTGTAACGCACAGAGGGAAGCATCTCCGACCACATTAAGTATATATATTCTTGACCAGCATGACGAGCTGAGTTGATATAGCCCGTCCGCGCCGCTGTCCGTCCGTCTGTTTCTATGATATCTCCTCCGTCAGTTTTAAAGCTATCGTAATCAAACTTTGCACGCAGTCTTTTGGTACAAATACGCTGCACATGTTTCGGAACCGGCCGGTTCGGATGACTATAGCATATAGCTGCCATAGGAACGATCGGTTGAAAAACTAGATTTAGTGAGAAAATCTTTTTTTGTTTTCAATGCTATCGCTTCCAACCCTCTCATTTATAAGATTTCTATGATTTGACATAATTTCACCGAGATTTATCAAAATCGGACAACTGTATAGCTGCCCTACAAAAGATTGGTCTGAAAAAAGACTTAGCGAGAAAAACTTTTTTATTTTTAATGCTATCGCTCCCAAACTTTATACAAATCAATATGATATATGTACTACCACACGATTCTCTAGTCAAGTTTGATCTAAATCGCTGCCATAGGAACAATCGGTCGAAAAACTAGTTTTAGTGAGGAAAACTTTTTTGTTTTCAATGCTATCGCTCCCCAACCCTCGCATTTGTAAGATTTTTATGATTTCACAAAATTTTCCTGAGATTTATCAAATTCGGACAACTTTATAGTATAGCTACCATACAAAATATAGGTTTGAAAAAAGTCTTAGTGAGAAAAACTTTTAGGTTTACACTGCCATCGCTTCCAAAACTTTTCACAGATCAATATTATATACTACCACTCAATTCTGTCAAGTTTGATTCAAATCGGATGACTATAGCAGATAGCTGCAATAGGGTCAAAATTTGTTTCGTGAATAACTTCGGTGTTTTTGATCGGATCATGTTGCGCTGTTTAGAACAGATAGATATATGGCCAAAGACAAAATATGCTAAGCCACGATGTTGTAACCTTAAAATTGTGGCTCTGACAGTTTTTTGCGGTTTAGGGGGGGAGGGGGGGAAAGTTTACATTTGCACAACTTCATGATCCTCTTTTACCCATTTTTAATAGGTACAGGGTATAATTAGTAAATAATTGATATAAAATAATTTTTATTTAAAAATTACAAATTTATCATCAAGAATTTCGCGCTTAAATCAGGAATTATTACTCTTACCGTACTTTTGAGAACTAATGCTCTGGATTCAAGAATGAAATTCTCTATTTTTTCTCTGAGTGTACCATTAAAAATTTCAAAATTGATTTCATTTTTAGGTATGCCGGAACCTGTTAAGGGTTTGGATTAGTTTGGCCTTGGCTCGGTTCAGAACCGGCTTCCATCCCAGAAATAAATCATTTTGGCTTCAGCTCACCCGGCAAGAACGGGTAATGTGAGCTACTAATATATTATATATGGTCGCAGATGCTTCCTTCAATGCGTTACAAACATCTGAACTATCTGATACACCTTCTGCAAGAGTATGAAAAAGCCATCGTTTAAAGTAAAAAAAACTTGGTGTGTTTGTAGTAGATCGATCAGTCGAGGACCAAATCTTAAAACTTAACAGACTGCCTTCGCATTTATGCATCACACAGCGGACGCGAGTCGCGCCAAGGGTGGTATTTCTGTTTCTGTCGTTGCAAATGATTTGGCAAATAATTTTGTGTTTCGTTTAATCAATGTACAAAAAAAACGCAACATCTACAACAACCGCAAAGCGCAGCATGGACATATCTACTGAATACTGAATTTATGTACATACATACATATGAATCCATTGAATAGACGCACATAAATTTATAAATGGGAATGTTCTTGTAAAACAATACAAATGTAAACACAAATGTATGTGTATTCGTGTGTAAAATATGAAAAAGAAATGTACTCTAAAAAATTGAATTTTCCGCTTGCGAACTATTTTTGGCGAAATATCGGTTTATTTTCGGTCAGCTTGTAATGTACATACTAACGAGTATGCACGTTGTTTATAAATAAAAGTACATTATATTTTACACAATAAAAAAAAGCAGGAAATTAATTTCAGTCTACCGAAGTGTAAATACTCTTGCATGTTTCTGAACATACAACACATCACACGGAATATCTTTTAGCAGAGGACTTTTGCCTAATCTCAAATTACTCACCCTTATTTCAGTATTGCTAGCTTCCTGACTGACTCCCCGTCCCCGTCGTCCTCAGCTCTTTATCTCTAGATTCTTCCAGTACCTTACATTTTTTTAATTCCCTCGTTAAGACTCTTCTGGAATTATATAAGTCACATGTAATTGGACAAACTGATGTATTTATTATACCCACAGCAAGGGTGTAAAAAAGTAGGCGGCTGTTGGGGAAGACATAAATTTAAGGAATGGTTAAATTGCGCTTTTCCAAACAATTTGCAATGAAATAAATTGGCAGTCGTATTTCATATTTTTATATAAATCCACACATGTATGCATATGTGTATGTATGTGGCTCATTTATTGGCTCGTTGACTGACGGCTACTAGCCGCCAATTTAAATGTCAGGTGCAAGGCGCAAATTGATTAAATCCGACACGCAAATCAGATTTCCGGTCATCAGTGTCGGGATTGACACTGGCCCGGCCACACAAAAAGGGCAAACGACTGCTGCTGGATGTAGTGGAGAAAGCGCCAGTGAATGTATTTCAAAGGTGAAAATTTGTCACACGTTCTAGTTGCTTATTAAAAGAACATATGTATGTGTACGTATATGTCAAATTGGGTAGAATCCCGTCATCATAATAAGCTGTCTGATGGCCATCTGTCTTATATGAGAGCAATAAAACGTTAACGTTACTCCCACAAATCCGATGGTAAATTAAGTCGTATTTATGGATCTACGTATGCTATCTACCTAAATTTATACAAGCATACAATTCGAGCTTGCACAGTTGTCGACCCTTTGGCCTAAGCCTAAAACTTATATCTTTTGGTTTTTCCCAAAATTAAAATGTTCAATTGTTCAACTACCTGAATCTACAGCAAAAAAGTGCAAATTTACCTGTACCCTACAGATGCTCCTTACCTGATTGGTATAAATAGCTACATGAAAACTGAAGAAAGCATAGTC
The DNA here is from genome assembly GCA_018904235.1 of Lordiphosa stackelbergi. Taxonomy (NCBI): domain Eukaryota; kingdom Metazoa; phylum Arthropoda; class Insecta; order Diptera; family Drosophilidae; genus Lordiphosa; species Lordiphosa stackelbergi. The sequence continues at coordinate 86,279 of JAEIFU010000176.1, read as the reverse complement.
TGCTATAAGCACTCGAACCTATCAAGTACCAGAACAACTTCTCTTTTAAAGAACTTAATATGCGTATTGCTGAGCGTTCCTCTTACTCCGAGTCGCTGGTCATGGCAGAGGCAAAATCTAAGATCATGGAGCAGACCTTAAGCGATGAAACGAGCACAAGTGTTTGTTTCAATATCAGCGCAGATAACACTTCCAGCGAAACAACGCCAAAGGAAGTATCTGTGACTCAGTTGCCTAATCTCGCTTCAAGCTGGGCCACATTTTTGAAGGACATCACAAACGAACGTAAACTACGTGCCGAACGACTCAGTCGCCAATCGGAGGATGTTGTGCAGTTCATAAATCGATTTCCACTTTTGGAAGTATCTTAGAAAATGAAATGGCAAGCTGAAATACTTTATCATAACTGTAAATACAATTCTTTATTATTACAAATAAAACATTAAATGAGCTTTTGGTAAAAATAGAGCAATGTTTTTATTTTGACACTTGGGGCCGATTTCTCATCTTCTAAATAGCTGCTATGCGTCAGATAATCTCCTTTGTAAAGGAGACCCTGCAGTTTGCGCCAACTACCGCGGGATCAGTCTCCTTCCCATTGCATATAAGGTTCTGTCGCGCATTATTTGTGAACGTCTTAAGCCGCTTATTAACACACTGATTGGACCTTATCAGTGTGGCTTTAGACCTGGTAAATCCACCACAGACCAGATATTCACATTACGACAAATCCTGGAGAAGACCTATGAGAGAGGCATCAACACACACCATCTATTTGTTGATTATAAATCAGCCTTCGACACGCCGATAAGGTCAAGGTTTTTTGAAGCCTTGTCTACCCTTGGTATACCAGCAAAGTACGTCCGTCTTTGCATGATGACGTTGAGAAGTACACAAAGCTCCGTCAAAATAGGAAAGAACCTTTCCGAACCATTTGATACCAAGAGAGGTTTTAGGCAGGGCGATACCTTATCGTGTGACTTCTTCAATCTACTGATGGAATATATACTGCGCCGGTGCCCACATGCCAACAGAACGGGCGCCTTTATTTATAAAGATCTAATGCTACTCGCATATGCCGATGATATCGACATCATCGGCAAAAACGAACGGGCGGTAAGCAGGGCGTTTTCAGAGATTGAGAGGCAGTCAGAACTGATGGGTTTGGCGGTAAATGAGGACAAGACGAAATACCTCGTATCCGCGGACAAAAAGTCCTTGCGTCTTGGACAATCTGTTACAATGGGAGAATACAACTTTAAAGTTGTAGAGGATTTTGTTTACCTCGGAACGACGATAACCAGCGACAACAACATCAGTCTGGAAATCCGACGAAGGATCACTCTTGCAAACCGATGCTACTACGGGCTAAGTAGAGAGCTCAAGAGCAGAGACCTCAAGCGAAGAACAAAGTTAGCCCTATACAAGTCGCTTATCATCCCAGTCCTGCAATACGGCGCAGAAGCATGGACAATGACAGCAGCGGATGAAGCGGCGATTGGCGTGTTTGAACGAAAGATTCTTCGGAGGATTTATGGACCTTTAAAAGTTGGCGATGATTTCCGCATTCGAAATAATGACGAACTGTATGAGCTCTATGGGGACACCTGTCTGGTCAAGCGCATAAAGCAACAGCGGCTGCGCTGGTTAGGACATGTCACCAGGATGGACGAAGAAGCTCCAGTAAGGAAAGCTTATTATTCGAAGGCGGCTGACTACGGAGGAAGAGGCAGGCGGGGGGAGACCCCGACTTAGATGGGATGACCAGGTTCGGGCAGACCTTGCCAAGCTTGGTGTGACCAACTGGTCCCAGCTCGCACGGAGCAGAAGCGACTGGCGGACATTAATCGCAGCGGCCGAGACCGTCGAACGGTTGTGATGCATGCATCGGGCCAATCAAGAAGAAGAAGAAGCGCCAGATAATCTCGCAATTTTAACGTAGAGAGAGTTCCAGCTGTGCAGACGTGTTTGTGTCGGGCTCCAGTTTGTGAAGATTATTAAAGTCACCTGCAACAAAACAAATCATCAGCTGTTGACACCACATTGGAGGGGGTGCTTACCAAGACGCTCATGCTGTCACCGGATCGTTGAAGCCGCAGCTTGGGTCAAATTTTATCAATTTAATTTTGGCCGCCATTACAATCGTAAGCTACTTGAGGTTTACGAAAACCTGGAGAAAGGCGCAACAAATAAAGAAAGTGCCTCTTAAAGCGTAGTATACACTTCCACCAAAGACTTGCCAAAACAAAAAACTCCATAAAAAAAACTCACAAAAATTTTTGTGCCAAAGCCCTTTGGCAGTCTCTTTGGTGGTAGTCCACACTTCCAACAAAAAGGCCTCAATTAAATACCAATAAAATACTAGATCCGTATTTTCTGTAGTGTTATCGATAGCTCCCTGAATAATTAATTTTAATTATTTCAACAGGTATCGCACATTGTCGATACACAAATATGCGTCGTCGGGTGAAATTTGAATAATTTTCCCATCACTGATTGAGCGCAATTTTCAATGCAAGCTACAAAACACCGTGAGACTTCAACCAAATTTAAACTGGGTAATAATTATGAATTTAATCATTACTAAATTGTCATATCTGCTCATCAGGGCCGTGGAGAACGCATGTTAATCATTTGTATTTACTGATTGTGAAACTTATAATTTAAAATCAAACCAAATACAACGCTCCAGGTAATGTGACCATATTACATGCATACATCTTACAATCTGGTCACACTGTCACAAAACAAAAGAATTGTCACTTTTGGTATTTTTGTTTTGGCAGTTCTTTGGTGGAAGTGTATACTACGCTTAAGTGAAAACACACACACACCAAACACATGAGGCAACAAACTTAAGAGATCCAGAGGTGACACACATCAGCTTTTCGCTATATCGATGAAAATTGCCATTCACACCTATTTATCGATAAGAAACAGCCGCCGATAAATCTATTTTTGAAACGAGTTTTTATATTTTATTTTTTTGTCTATTTGTATTAAGCTAAGAATTCGTATCGACTAATTTGTACCCACAATGTCAAAGCTACTACGAAGTCCGCCCCTACACTCCTACCAGCCATCACCAAAGCAATATAAGTCTGACGACGATGGGAGACTTATTTAAAGCCATTAATGCAAGCAAAGCAGAAGCCGCACAAAACTTTAAAATACCTGGCAGAAAATATGGCTACCAAAACTGATCTTCAATGTATGAGCGCACACTTTGCATCCCAGATAGAAGAACTTAAGGTCGAAAACGCACTGTTAAAAGAACAGTTGGCAAAATTAGAGTCGGAGAAGGATTTTTCGAACAAGGATATAGTGCGAATGGTGGACGCGAGCAAGGAAAAAAACGTCATTATAAATGGTCTAGCTTCTCAAGGATCCCCCAAAACTGAGGTGAAGAAACTTTTCGAGGAAAAACTCCAATTAGAAAATGCTGAGATAAAGGATGCAAGGATCATAAAAAGCAGAAATGGAAAAGAAATGGTTATAGCTACTCTTGAATCTAAGGAGGTGGTCGCCTAACTATTTAAAAATGCTAAGAAATTAGCAGGTACGCGAATATATATCGAGAAGGATCTAAGTGAAGCCAGACAGATGGATAAAAAAGTTCTGCTACAACTTCAGCGAAACCTATTATCTCTAAGTCCCGCACAAAAATGCATTGTCAAAATCGATAGTTTGTGGATGCAAAACAAATGATTCCGATTCGATAGAAATAAAATATTGAGAGCAGGAGATATAACATCCGAATCTGTCATTAGAGACTTCTGGGGTGAACGTGCCAAAGACATCACCACTGATTTCAACAAACTCAAAGACTCCCTAAATACAAAAAACTAGATATCGAAGAGCTTAATACCTATACCAGGGTCCCAATTAACACTATTAATTAAAATTTGGATATAATAGCGTATAACATACATGGACTTCATAGCAAACTATTACATATAGCGTTTTTCAACTACCTGAGCACAGCAGATATTTTCATACTAACAGAAACACATGATGATGAAGGCAACACCGCTAAATATGAACACTTATTTAAGGCGTTTCATTTAAATTGGATACCGGCAAAAAGAAAATACAAATTTGGCAGGGCTATTGGCGGAATTCTTTGCGGAGTGAAGAAATCACTAATTGAAAAAGGGATTGAACATTCGTTTGAAAATGAAATGGATATAAATATTATAAATATCAAAACTACCCACTTGCAGTTCTCAATTTTTCCGCTCTACATACGCGGCTCAAACTGGCGAGAAGAATTTGAAGTAATCAAGGACTTCTTTACACAGTCATCAACATGCTGCTCTATAATAATGGGCGACCTAAACGTTCGCATTGGAAATGAACACCAAGAGCTAGACGAATTGACCCTAGCACACTTTACATCTGGCTGCAGAAATAGATCGTCAAAGGATGAGGTGGTCAACGCAAATGGTCGAATCTTTATGAACTTTTGTGACGACTATGGTCTCATTGTTTTGAATGGTCGAACACTAGGGGATGAAGTGGCCAATTTTACTTATATATCCAGCCAAGGAAACTCTGTAAATGATATTTGCGCAGTCTCACAAGACTTAGTCGAACACATTGCAAAACTGCAAGTGGATGACGCCATCTGGTCAGATCACGTTCCAGTCAAACTGACCATGAAACTGACAAGCACCAAGCAATCAAAACTTTATATGAAACTGCTGCCAAAACTATACTGGAATGAATCCATAAAACCCAAGTATATATCGCTCTGACCAAAAATCTTGAGAAAATTAAGCAATCACCGGAAACTCAATTACTTAATCTTACCTCAGCCTGCTGATGTATCATGTGTTAATAAGAATAATTTCCTTCCCAAAAATAAATGGTTTGATCAGAAGTGTTTGCGTGAGAGAACAGCTACTTTTAAGGCTCTTAAAACCAAGGCTGCAAACCGGTCCTGAACCGAACCTCTTAGAACCGGTTCGGTTCGGGTTTCTTGAGTCCGACGAACCGACCAAGAACCGAAACCCCAAATATAAAATTTTGACTCCTCGAACCTGAACCCGAACCGGACCACTCTTTAGAAAAATTCGGTTCGGTTCAACAACTTAAGTAGTTTTTTTTAACGGCACATACAATATAGAAATTCCTTGTAATCTGACTATAATTCAAGAAGTTCAAGAAGAGAAGTCAAGAAACGAATATGGATCGAGCATTAGAACTTTTAAATGACAACTGCAGAGCATAAAAGGAATGAAGAATGAATATGTGCTTCAAAACCATTTTTTGATTTGGACGATGACCAAGTTAACTCAATAAATTCCCTGGAGGACTATGTAATTACAGTTAGTTGTGCTGCACACGCTCAAAATTTAGTAGATAACGATTTTTTAGGGACGTTTAGTTTGACATTGGTACTAACATTATATGAAATCTTTGCTGATAAAAAATTCAAATTGAAATTGAACGTTTACTAACTATTAAAGATTTTTTAATTCAGAGTTCTTTAAAAAGAGCTCCACCTAATAACATTTGATAGTTCAAAATATTTTTTATTGCTGCAGCCAAAACAAATGCTTTAAAGCAACAGGATTCACAATTACTAGCAAGTGATTTTTATTCCGCTTGTTTTTCATTTCGAGCAACTGTTCTGAAATATTTTGATTATTACTAAACTCGTTCGATAAACGTTCTCCTATTATGAGCTAAGTACCAACATTGACTGCAGTGCTCTAAGACCCAAGATTTCAAACTTTGTTAACTTCACATTACACATTACAGACATGCTGAAGCTCCAAAAAGAAATTCTTGATGAGAGTTTTAAATGAATCAAATTCTGATTGCGTAGAAGAGAAGTTTTTGAAAGCAGTAGAAAGCAATAAACCAATATTTAATATCAAATCTGTAAATAATGTTATAGATTCCTTCTACTATTGTCCTATACATCGACAAATGTTTTAAAATTTTGGAAAGGTGAAAAAAAGAAGACTTAAAAAATATTGCGTTAACTAAACTTGCTATTCCAGCAACTCAGGAATCAGTTTAACGGTCCTTTTCAACAGTTTACAATCTACGAAGAATGCTTAATAATTTAAACCAAGCTGTTCTCAAAAGTTTTTAGTGTCAGCTAATGAATTTGATAATTAAAAATTGCATTATTGACATGAAGAATATTATTATAAAAATAAGTGTGTACCTTCGGTACAGAGTATAATAAGTGTTGATAAATCGAAATTATTCTTCTATGTTAAAGCGAACCGAGGTTCGAACCAAAACCTTGGGTTCAGGGGTTCCGAGAACCGGTCCGCGAACCGAACCTTAGGCTTTACAACGGGTTCGAACCCCCGGACCGAACCTTCTGTAAAATTTTAGAGGTTTGCAGCCTTGCTTAAAACATATAAACGCACGGGTGGCCTCACTGAGAAAAAATATTTTATTGGAGAAAAAAAGGAATATAACAAACTTGTTTTTTTTAAAAAAAAAAAAATTTTGATATTTTTGCACAATCTCTAGCAGAAGTAAGAAACACGAAGGATTGGTGGAACATTGTGAGGACGGGAAAAAAAACGAAAAATTCAGGTTGGAAATAGCATAACAGAAGATGTCTTTAAGGTGCATTTCAGTGAATTATTAAACCCTCAGAGAACAGCATTAAACATTCTGTAGTAGATGGAAGCCCACGATTAGCAGCCTAACAGATCATATATATAAAAAAAAAACCAAAAAAAAAAAAAAAAAAAAAAAGAAAAGGGAAGAAAAAAAAAAAAAATAAAATATAATCCAAATGCCTCTGAAGAATTCCTGCTAGAGCTTGTTAAAGTCTATAACAACTTACTCACAAATACAAATTGTGATGACTCATTCAAACGAAGCATAGTATTTCCTATTCATAAGAAAGGTGACTTAAATAACACGAAAAATTAGTGCGAAAATTCTTATGGGTATAATCAATGAAAGGCTGTCGGATAATGTCAACACACTTTAAAGAATGAAAATGAAATGAATGAAAAAAAAAGAAGTGGAAGACGCGCAGCGAATGAAGCCTGGTTATATAGGGGTACCGAATTGGAAGTGACCTGCCAGTATAAATACTTGGGTGTTACTTTAACACCAGGAATGTCCTTTAAAAAACATGTCGCCAATAGGAATGGAGAGGCAAAAAGGAGTTTAAATATCACGTGGAAATCTTTTACTGGGCGATCAGACATACCCCTTACCGACAAGTGGAATCTATTCCGAGCAGCATGTAGATCGGTACAAGCGTATGGAGCACAGGTATGGGGATACTCCTGCTTTGAGGAAGTTGATAGTCTCCATAGATACTTCATAAAGAGGGTTCTTCAATTACCAACGCAAACACCGAATTACGTTCTTGCAATTGAAACGGGACTCGAGGATCGGCACTCTTACACTTGAATACTTTGAATAAAGTACATAACACGAACATTGTTCAAATATGGAAGTCAACGGTTACCGCACATTCTATCAAGGAAAATTCTTGAAAAAAATATAGATTGGAGCAGAGAGCTCAATGAGAAATTACATGCCTTGGGGATATATTTGTGCAATGAATCTGACTCGTACATCGATTGGTGCAATAAACTTGAAGACCTATTTATTAAACTTAAACTGCAAAATATTCAGAGATACTACGCAAGTGCAAAAGTAAGCCAGTCCAGATTTTATAAAGAACTGAGTCATCACGTTGGTGCCGGATAACATGGATCATCAAGGCAAGGGCAGATATGTTATGGCTAAATGCAAATCAAAGGAATGTACTCGGACTCGATAAAAGGTGCAGCCTGTGCAACATGCAAGAGGAGGAGAAAATTAAACATACGTTAGGAAGATGTCCAGAGCTCGGGGAGTTTAGACAAAGATTTTTTGGAGCGAAATGAATGAGTGATGCTGAATTAATTGGAGTCTTAAATGGAGAAAGAGGATGGGTGACCTTAAGCTTATTTGTAGAGAATATTATCATGTATCGTAAAATGTTAATAAGTAAATTCAATGTTTAATGTTAATTGAGGCAGCAATTATAATCTCAGTCAACGTATTTTAATGTTAAATTTAAAATTATTGTCCATATCAATTTATGTATATTTTTTTGTTTATTAAATTTGTTTTTTCCTATGGGTGATCCTCTAACGCACCATTGCCGGTGAACGATTTGATATCTCGGGACGACCGGGGAAGTCAAGTGTAGTAACCGGAAATGGAGTATTGGGGACTATTCAAGGGAAATATGGGCTGACGGCTTTAAATGTCATGCCCAGAAGCATATAATTATTTACTTATTTCAAGGATATTAATAACTCATATTCATATTTGTTGTCTCATATTACAAAATAATAAATAATACTACTACTACTACTACTATCTCGCAATTTACTCTCATTTGTTATTTGTTAGTTTATGTGACAGAAAGCTTCATGTACACTCAGAGAAAAAACCAAGCCGATCGTGCTTGATCTAAGCCGAAAATACTGAAATCAAGCACGAATTTCTGAGACGTTTGAAGTCAAGATTAATTGTCTAGTCCTATGCATGCAGATTTCGTCCTAAAAAATCATAAAGAAAAAATCTAAATTGAAGCCGACTTCTGTCTCGCCGATTCGTGCAAGATTTCTCTGGGATAGATTTCAATCTGATTTTGAATCGATGTTTTAGCGAGGGGTCGGCAGTGTAAGCATAGAAATTACCACTGACAACTGAGGAAAAAATTCACTTAAGCTGCATTTACACTTATCATATATCTCTAAAGAGACTCTCTGACGAAAGTGTAATAGCAAAGCAACGTGACAACGCTACAAATGCATATTGGCCAGCAATGGTGGAAATATTCCTTTATATTAGGGCCATAAAAAATTGTTAAACATCAATTAGCTGCGAGTCAAAATAGGTAATAAGTGCATTTTTTACAGGTAAATGTAAAACTGGCTATACAGCCCCAAAGGGGTCAAGCGTGTAACGCCGATTCCGAACGCCAGAGTTTGAGAATTTGGTTTTTAATGGCTAGTTATTTCACAGCTGGCGCCAATAGCTGGTAAAGGTGATCGGATGTGTAAATGCTATTTTTTAAAGAAAGAAAATAACTATTTATATTAGATGTTCCTGAGGCGGACAGCAGTCCAGCACACTAACCGCTGGGCCACGCACATTTTAATTTAGATTCATGATAAAAATGGAGACACACCTTATTTACAAATGTTGCAATTTATTTAAAAACAAGTGAGAAAGTCGGTCAAGCCCGACTATAATATACTGTGTACCTCTCTCTCTCTCTCTCTCTCTCTCTCTCTCTCTCTCCCTCTCCCTCTCTCTCTCTCTCTCTAAGATTGTGCGGCGTTGGTTGTGAAAGGGTGGGTGGTGGGTGGCGGGGGTGGCCGGGAGTGATTCAGATTCACTTATTTGCTCATACCTTGAGAACCGCTCGTCCGATCTTTATCATTTCTTTGGCAAATCGATACACATTCCTAATGACTAACTATCTCTAGAAGGTACAAATCATCTATCTACAAAACTGTGGGAGATATGACGTTTTTTCGAAATTGTGGGGGCGGGAGGGGGCGCGGCAAAAATTGAAAATAAACTTGATCTGCCTGCAAGTATAAGAAGCATTTGTCCCATACATGTCAAACCTCTATCTCTTACCATCTCTGAGATCTGTTTGTTCATACGGACGGACAGACGGACAGACAGACGGACAGACAGACGGACAGACAGACGGACAGACAGACGGACAGACGGACATGGCTATATCGACTCGGCTGTTGATGCTGATCAAGAATATATAAGGTTGTCAAAAAAGTCTTGCGGTATTTCCGCAAGCTTGTCTTTGCAAGCGCGTAGTTCTAGTTGTATTCGTCGCATCGGTTCACGCTAGAGCTTTTTGGAAAGCTCTTTTCACGCGCTAACACGTGTTTGATTTATTGTTGTTTGTTTTTAGTCGTTCGTGAGTTATAGCGTCGCAAACATGGAGCAAAATAAAGAGAAAATACGGCATATTTTACAGTACTACTACGATAAAGGCAAAAATGCATCTCATGCTGCCAATAAAATTTGTGCAGTTTATGGACCCGATACAGTTTCCATTTCCACCGCACAACGATGGTTTCAACGTTTTCGTTCTGGTGCAGAGGTGATCGAAGATGCGCCACGGTCCGGAAGGCCTGTCGTCGAAAATTGCGATAAAATCGCTGAATTGATCGAAAGAGACCGGCATAGTAGCAGCCGTAGCATCGGCCAAGAGCTGGGCATGAGTCATCAAACCGTTATAAACCATTTGAAGAAGCTTGGATTCAAAAAGAAGCTCGATGTATGGGTGCCACACGACTTGACGCAAAAAAAATTTTTGCCCGTATGGATGCATGCGAATCGCTTCTGAATCGCAACAAAATCGACCCGTTTTTGAAGCGGATGGTGACTGGCGATGAAAAGTGGGTCACTTACGACAACGTGAAGCGCAAACGGTCGTGGTCGAAAAGCGGTGAAGCTGCCCAGACGGTGGCCAAGCCTGGATTGACGGCCAGGAAGGTTCTTCTGTGTGTTTGGTGGGATTGGCAGGGAATCATCCACTTTGAGCTGCTCCCCTATGGCCAAACGCTCAATTCGGACCTGTACTGCCAACAACTGGACCGCTTGAATGCAGCACTCATGCAGAAGAGGCCATCTTTGATCAACAGAGGCCGAATTGTCTTCCATCAGGACAACGCCAGGCCACACACATCTTTGGTGACGCGCCAGAAGCTCCGGGAGCTCGGATGGGAGGTTCTTTTGCATCCACCGTATAGTCCGGATCTCGCACCAAGTGATTACCACCTATTTCTGTCCATGGCGAACGAGCTTGGTAGTCGGAAGTTGGCCACAAGAGAGTCCTGTGAAAATTGGCTCTCCGAGTTTTTTGCCAATAGGGAAGCGAGCTTCTATAAGAGGGGCATTATGAAGTTGGCATCTCGTTGGGAACTCGTCATCGAACAAAACGGCGCATATTTGACTTAAATCGCATTATTATAACCAATTTTATGAACAATTGAAAATTCAATAAAAATACCGCAAGACTTTTTTGACAACCTTATATATACTTTATAGGGTCGGAAATGATTCCTTCTCCCTGTTACATACTTTTGCACAAACTTAATATACTCTATGTACCTTCGGTACAGAGTATAAAAAAATTGTTTGAACATTATTTAGGAAATTAATATCGAAATTAAATATTTTTGCTGTATTTATGAAATCATTTCAAATCAGATAATCATTATCCAAGGCACTTAGACCTGGAAATGATAATGCAGTTGAATTCTAGTGGTAACACAAAACATGTTTTCTGTACATTAGGGTGGAAGAAAGAAAGTTAACTGATACCATCTTAATAACGATTACGTTTAGGATGTACATAATAAATTAAAAAAACAAAAAGTGGTAGTTCATGTTTTAACCTCTGCGAAAAGCCTTCAAAGTTTCCACAAATGTTACGTATACGACATGTTCAGCGAATCAAAATTTCGTCGACGAACTCTCCGATTCACTTTAAAAGTTGTCAAATATGAATTTAATGTAGCAACAAATAAATATGGAGCAGGAATCGAATGTATTTTTGTTTGGTAGACTGAGACCAAATTTTGACGAAGCGAGCCCATTTCCAACGAAGAGATGCCACTAATGTGGCTCGCAGGTTGGAGTCAGCCTGGTTCCAGCAATACCCATATCCGCATGAAAGCATGGACCTCCTAGTCAGATACTGCCGAAATAACAGTGAAAGCCATTTTAAGTGACCATTTGGGCTACCATTAGCAATTTGCTAAACTCAAGCGACCGCTCCGTGGACACTGTTTTGAGTTGAAATAAGAGTTAGAACCCGTAAAGGAGAAGGAAGGAGAAAGAAGAGGACTTTGCCGTTTTGTTTATAAAATTGAAAAAACATTGGCACAAGTGTAATGCATTCGGGGGAGACAACTTTGAGGGGAATGAAATAACTTAGAATAAATAAATATTTTTTTAATTTATAAACAAACTAGCAAATAACCCGACGAGCTTCGCTGCGCCTTCAACAGTACATATAGAACCCCGTTGAACCCAGAAATCGAACTTTGCTGATGGGTTCTCCCCACAACTCCCACCCCATCCCTCCCACATCCCACCCACTCCCAATTCCAACCCACCCACTTCCCCCCCACATCCCACCCACATCCCAACCACATCCCACCCACATCCCACGCACATCCCACCCACAGTTCCCACTTCCCGCCAACATCCCATCCACTTCCCACCTACATCCCACCCACATCCCACCCACTTCCCACCTGCATCCCACCCACATCCTCTCACTTCCCACCCACATCCCTCCCACTTCACGCCACATTCCACCCACTTCACAACCACTTTCCATCCAATTTCCACCTACTTTCAAAACAACTAATCACCTACTCACTTCCCTATTCACTTCCCAGTGGGCATCTCGGCCTTATTTCCAATATCGGAAAATTAAAAAAACAACTGAATTCTCATTTTGACCTTACAAACCGAGTTTCAAGTCAATCGGATGAAAAATAATTCTTTTGCATGGGGGCGGATTTTCCGACATTAAAAAATCACATTTTTTGTTATTTCGTATTCTGTCCTTACAAACCGAGTTTCAAGCCAATCCACAATGGTCAAAGTCGATTTTTTGGCATAAAGTCAAAAAAATTTTGCGATTTGTGGGAAAATTGATTTATTTTTTAAAAGGTATTCCCAGCGGTCTAGAATCGAAAAATTGTATTATGAAATGCAGCCCTTAAAGTTTTGCGAAGCCCTGAAAATCAGCCATTCATTTACCTCCGCACGTGGCTTTTGTTGTGCAAAATTTTGTCTAAGTTTATTGCCTTCAAAATAAACGAAAATTGATTAAAACAATTGAAGTAAACTATGGAAAATAATGTCAGTAGTTTAATGCGATTTCGATTCAGTTTGTTCTATATTGTGCTTTGTCCTCTCTTTTATGTATTTTTGTTGTGTGTTGTTTTAGGCGAGCTTAACCTCTAAAAAATTCTGTTTCGTGGAGTAAAAGTTTGGTGGATTGTCGTGGATTGTCGTAACTGTTAATGCAATATGGTTCTTAAAGTGTCCTCTTTACGATAGTCTAATTGGTTTTTTCACGAATTTTCACAAACCCGCAAAATCTCGTTTTTCAGACCTCTTCGAGTTTGAGCATTAAGAATTGATTGAAGAACGCATGCACGAAAAGCAGTTGTCAGAATAAAGCGACGTTTTCATTGAGCTATGGACTCTCGCGATCCACTGATCTCTAGTTTGTGTTTAAATAAAAGAAAGGCACAAAATAAAATATACCTCTTCCGACTTCCCTCTTTTACATTGTTGTAATTGGACCCTCTTTGTGATGAAGATAATACTGATGATACCGATTCGGATAGATCCGATATTGAGAATAAATACTGTTTACATTTAGATTCTGAATTTAATGATTAAAAATATTCTAATTAAAGTTGTGTTAAAAGATTAGCTTCTGCAAATATTGCATTTATTACATCATCAAAATCATCTAGATTCTGCTAGTCGGCCGATCGGTTATAGCAGCCATTTATAAAAAATAGTCTAAGTTGAACAAAATTTAGGACACCTCGAGAGCCTAAAATACGTGTATAAACTGAATTACAGCTCAAGAGTTTGAGAAACAACAAAGTTAGTGAAAATCGGCAGATCATTTATATGCCAGCTATTGAATAATAGTCCATATTGAACCAAATTTGGTGAGATACCTTGGGAGCCTAATATACGTGTATAAACTGAATTTCGTTCAATAGTTTAAAAAACAACAAAGTTAGTGAAAATCGGCCAGATCTATATGGCAGCTATATGAAATAATGGTCTAAAGTGAACGAATATTTGTAAGTCTGCCTTGGAGGCCCGAAATATGAGGATAAGCCAAATTTCGTGAAGAACTCTTCTTAATTAGACTTTATGCCAAAAAAATCGACTTTGGGACCATTGTGCAATCGGATGAAAATAGTTTTTCTGCTCAAAAAAAACACCGACGCTTTTCCGACTTTTCCGGGTGGAATTTTCCAAAACCCCGTCTTAGTACGCACTTTCAACACTCACAGAAACTGCTGTCCACATTTCAGCTTTCTATCTCTTACCGTTTAGGCTGTGCGATGTTTGCCAATCAGTCATTGAATCAGTCAGGACACTCTCTTTTATATTTATAGAGAGACCCTGAATTTTTTGCCAATAGTAGTATAGTAATCCTGAAAGAACGGGAATTATCAAATGAACGATAGTTTTACATACATAAAATGTCCGACCTAGAGTACATTTATAATTATGACATCTAGCAAAAATTATGAAACTATGACCTTTGTTTTCGCCTTTGAAAACGGAAATTGAAAATGTACAACGCACCCCCACCCCCACCGAAAAAAGTTGTTCTCAAAACCAGAAAACAGACCTGGGGGAACCTCCTAGGGTTAAGTAAGTTTGTTACAAGCCTTTGTCGGTTTTTTCACATTTTTTCGGAACAACTCAATGTACGACAGTATGTGTGTCTACATTTATCGTAATCTGTGCCTGCCTTGACTAAGCCTGGAAAGCCTTCGCTCTGTGTCTGAGTATTTATCACCTTTATTAATCGCTGTTTGTGGGGGCGAAAACAAATTTATGAAATGCGCATTTGAACTCATATAAATGGCTAAGCCAAAGCCAACCCCCTTCTCTGTGCCTCGCATTCCCGGCTTGCATAGGCTTTGGCTGCGGCCACGGAAACTTCCGAAAAGCGCAGATAGATAAAGGCAACCTACACTTGCGTATATGCCATTTAAGCCCTCATTAAGTCAGAAAAGTTCCTCAAATATTTTAACTATTTAACGACGCCATAAGCGCCGTGCCCTGACGCATGGACGGACTGGAGCGGCTGGCTGCCGGCGTCCTGATGGAAATTATGCAGCATGCGCTTGGCCTGGTGCTTAAACTTGCTCCTTTGCCGGGTTCACACCATGCCTCTTCATGAGTGAGCCAAATGGAATCTAGCAGCGACGGGGAGACCCCGCTAGCCCCGTGCCTGGCATAGGCATGCCTGCTGCTGGGAGGCTCTTTAAGGCATTATCGTCCCAGTCAAACTGCTATCATTATGCTAATCACTTCGATTCCGCTGTACAACCACACGGTGGGTCCTGCTCCAGGCAATCCAGTGTCGAAATGGAAGTTATTGCTTATGGGAATGGCCCTTACCTTGCTTCACTTAAGTTATATTCAATCGGTTGCCACTGGCTAATGGCATTCACATCCGCCTCTGACCACTACCCCATCGACATTCACACTTTGGGACCCTGAGCAGGGCGAAGGTGTTGGGTGTGGGAAGTGCTTTTGCAATTGCAAAGCGCCTTTAAAATTCCATGACCCTAATTTTTTCGGAAGCAGTTGCAACATTTGAAAAACTGCAATTAGGCTGTAGCATGTTGGGTCGCGGGTGACTCTGGGGTGGTTCTGCTTCTGGGTTAAGCACATGTTACAGTGGCAGTCACGCTGTCACCTTCAGTGAACGGTGCGCGGTTGCGGATGGACCAGAGAAATGAGACTCCACTCGGTAGCCCCGGCAACTGAATCCGCTCAAATGCAGGTGCAGCTTCCTCTAGCTTTGGCGTGTGCATATAAGTGTGCAAATGTATGTATATACTTATGCTTTGGCCTGGCTCCCTTGTACATGTACGTCTGCCTGCCTGGTAAATAAGTATAATTGCAACACTTTGTGGACGCGTTTGAAGTGACAAGAATTTTGACACCGTTTCAGTCTAAGGATGCATTTGTTCCGTCCTTTATTAAATATGTTAGCGCCAACGAAGTTCTTAATTAAATTGGCCTTTCATGCTACTCTCACCGAATCGTATTTTGGGTTCCAACTGTGGTTGTTGGTTGCTGAAATAATTGATTTTGTTTGGTGAAGATGTGAAACATCTTTAATTTCGGTACGGAAGATTTTAGCAGGAGTAAAATTAAATTTCAGCGTCACGTGTCGCTGTGAAAGGGGTGGAAAGAGTGGATCAGTGCTTCAACAGTGACTAAATAGTGACAAAACAGTGTCTTGACAGTGACTGAACAGTGATTAAACAGTATCTAAACAGTGACTTTACAGTGACTAAACAGTAACAAAACAGTGACTGAACTGGTGACAAAATATTGACTTGACCATGACCTAACAGTATCAAAACAGTGAATAAAAAGTGACTAAACAGTGACAAAACAGTGACTTAACATTTGAAGCTATCGAGCTGAAACTTTGCACAAAGTCTTCTTTTTACTGCACTTTTTACTGCTAATATGTCGGAACAGACTGGATCGGATGACTATATCTTATAGCTGCCATTGGAACTATCGGTCGAAAAGAAGGTTTTAGTGAGAAAAACTTTTTTGTTTTTAATGTTAACGTCTCCCAACTTAGCGTTTATTAATATTAGATGCTTTTACACTGATTTGCAAGTTTTGGTCAAAATCGGATGACTATATCTTATAGCTGCCATCGAAACCATCGGTCGCGAAATTGGTTTTAGTGAGAAAAACTTTTTTGTTTTTAATAATAACGTCTCCCAACTCAGCGTTTATTAATATTAGATGCTTTCACACCAATTTGCAAGTTTTGATCAAAATCGGATGACTATAC
The DNA here is from genome assembly GCA_018904235.1 of Lordiphosa stackelbergi. Classification (NCBI taxonomy): domain Eukaryota; kingdom Metazoa; phylum Arthropoda; class Insecta; order Diptera; family Drosophilidae; genus Lordiphosa; species Lordiphosa stackelbergi. The sequence continues at coordinate 69,640 of JAEIFU010000176.1, read as the reverse complement.
AACAAAACCCAAATATGGGCATTTCCACCAAAAGGTCAACCTGGGCCAAAAAATTAAAAGTGGTTAAAAACACAATATTTTATCGAATTTTCATAGGGAAAAAATTAAATTAAACTTATGTACGGTAATATTACATTTACTAATGACCCAATTGGATATATTCGGTTTCACGGCCGTGCTAGCGCAATTTTTCTCATTTTGACATTAAATTTGCTTAACTTTTTGGGAAAAAGTGAGTATAGATTACGTGTACTTTCGCTATCTACAATCGTTCAACTGGTACAAAGGGGTATACATAAATGCATAAGGAACCATGACAAACTATGGCAATGCAATAAACTGTAATTTTTTGCTTCGCATTATAGCAGAAACCACATAAAAATTATTATGGAAGAAAATGTCGCGTGCGACATGTAGCGTGCGACAATGATTCAAATTCAATTTAAAAAAAAACTACTTAATATTTTGAAGTCAAACGAAATGCATTATTAAGAACAATCAATACATAACATTTTAAAATTAATTGCATTACAATTTTCCATCATGGCCTTACATTTTTGTGATTATCTTGAAAATGAACAAATGCCCAAAATCGATCTTAACACAGATTATAGTGCTAACCAAGAGCTATAAAATTCGCATTTAAAAAAAATTAAAAAAAATCTAGGGACATGTTTTTTTCAGTTTGATTGCGTACAAATGTCGCATTCGACATCAGAGAATTGCCCATATATAAATTGAAGCGGAATTAAACGAACACCGTATAATTTAAGTTTTACCTTATGTATTATTTTAGCTTAAGTTATTTATACACAGAATTCAAAAATATGTAACTTGTTTTAAAATATTTCTGCATCTTAATATCTAATAATTTGTAACTATATTTTAAGTGAACCATTTGCCGTTGTGACTAGCGTTATAAATATAAGTATATCAATACTTGTATCGCTGAGAAGAAACTTAAATAAACTTAAACTTAAACTTAAACTTAAACTATATCTTATTGCTGCCATGGGAACCATAGGTTAAAAAATAGGTTTTAGAAAAATTGTTGATATTAAAAAACCACGTTTTCATTTTCACTTTCTGACAATCTGTTCTTAAAAATTTTTTGCAACTATGGGCCTATGTTTAATCTTTTATTTAATTTTGAACAGGAAAACAAATTTCTAAATTTAATGAAAAAATCACTTATATATTTTGTGTACATCATTTTTTATTAACCTTTAAGGGGGGTAGGGTTTTAAAATTATTTTTTTTTCATTATACCCTTGGAGAAGGTATATTAAAATTGTCCAGATGTTTGTAACGCACAGAAGGAAGCATCTTCAACCACATAAAGTATATGTATTCTTGATCAGCTTGACGAGCTGAGTTGATATAGCCATGTCCGTCTGTCCGTCCGTCTGTCAGTCTGTTTCTATGTTATCCCATCCGTCAGTTTTAAAGCTATCGCAACCAAACTCTGCACGAAGTCTTTTGGTACAAATACGCTGCACATTTGTCGGAACCGGCCGGATCGGATGACTATAGCATATAGCTGCCATAGGAACGATCGGTTGAAAAAGTAGTTTTAGTGAGAAATGTGTGAAGCTATATGTCTCAACACAATATTGGCGAGTTTGATCGCATGAATATATCGTATAGCTGCCATATAACAACCTGGCAGGCATATATCATGCTCCAAGGGTATATAAATTTCGGTCGAGCCGAAGTTAGCTTCCCTCTATTTTCAATATTAAAATCTAAAAAATTTTACCTTATCAACAAAATCAAAACATCGTGTTTGGTTTTTCTGTAACTTTATTCAATGTAGCTCACAATTAATGAGGCCACAGAACCATCAAATGTAAAGATACCTCGCTAAACACTCGTTTATGCGAATATCTCGTGAACCTGACGTGCTGGGAGAAATCGGACAATTTATTTGAGTTCAGCGGCCAAAAATACATAAGCAACGGTTGCTAACTTCTCTTTCGCAAAAGTTGGTTTTTTTGTAAACATGTGCAATCGATGGTTTAGCTCGCAGATTTGAAAAAAATTTACGCTTTGAGAAGCTATATCTCCCATATTTGGAATATAACTCTATTGGAAAAGTTAACTTATTTTGTCAATCGCTTCAGTCAAAAAATTGATTTTTGACGCAGTTTGAGCAAAAATAGTAACTTTTGAACGGAAAGAGATTATTGAAAAATTTCAATGGGACGGTGATAGAAGTTAGTTTTTTTATTAAATTTGATTAATTTAAAGTAGTTTTACAGCCAAATATCACTAGTTTAAAGCCAAAAAGACCCATTTCTACTGAAAATTTGTTTTAGTGTAGTTTGGAATGCTGATCTCAAAAATCGATTTCCAAAATTTTTTAATGGCTCCGTTTTTGAAATATGATTTTTTTTCATTTTTTTCGGTAGGTGCTCTTACATTTTAAGCCATATCTCACTTTATAATTGTCAGATGGAGTCAAGCAAAATATGATGCGAAAGGTCATTGAACTGCTAGTAATAGCGTAGAACAGTGTTTTTAAATCGGTGTATTAGTTTGAATACAATTACCAAAAAAATTTAAAAAAAATCGATTTTTTGCTCGAAAATGCGAGAAATTTCATTTTTGAACGCCTGGAAAAAATATAAAAAAATCCAAAAAATGGTTTTTTTATTTTTTCTATTTAAGAATCGCACTTTTACGAAGAAAACTGTATGGCGATTATAAAAATCTATGAACAAATATAGCAGCTGTGAGCAATTTAATGCAAAAAAATGTGGTGTTTTCGTGATTATTTAAAAATAAATTTTCGTTTGCTTCGACTTTTGTTCTGTTCTTGATTATTATTTTTGTTCTGCTTTTCGCTAACTTCATAAAGTGACCAAAAGACGAAGAAAAATATAAGTTTATTTGTTGTGAACACACAAAATACTCAAATTAGTCTGTTAGTTCCTCTACTTAATTTAATCTATCTATGGTACGTGTGACACGATTTTCCTCAACAATACCTAGTCGACTGTAAAAGTACGATTCTTACGTAGATAAAAAAAAAATATTTTATTTGAATTTTTTTTATATTTTTCCTAGGCGTTTAAAAAATTAAAAATCTTGCATTTTCGAGCAAAATATTGATTTTTTTGAAATATATTTGTTCGTTGAATCCAAACTACCTAACAGATTTGGAAACAATGTCTTACGCGATTATTGACAGCTGAATTACCGTTCGATTCATATCTTGCTTGGCTTTATCTGACAATTATGAAGTCAGATATGGCTTAAAATGTAAGAGCACCAACAAAAAAAGTGAAAAAATTTATATTTCAAAAACGGAGCCATGAAAAAATTTTTGAAATCACCATTCCAAACTACACAACAAAAATATTTCAGTTGATATTGGTCATTTTTTGTAATTTTTTTTTTTATTTTTGTAAACTAGTGTATTTAATAAATCGTTTTTAAAAAAAAGTTAAAATTGCATGCCTTTTCTTTTGCAATATTTTTTAGTGTATTGAACTGGGCACTGAGTCACCCTGTGGAGCTACAATGATGAACTTAAACTTATTATAAAGCTATTGAACATCTCTATCACCTTCCGATTGGAATTTTTTAAATATCTCTTTCCGTTCAAAAGTAACGATTTTCCCAAAGCGAAACCGGCCCGTCGCTCGTGCACAAGCAAAGTTCCATAGATTTCATCTCAACGCACAATTAATTCATGCATATTGATATGTTCAATTCGGAAATTCTCGCAAGTGGCAAAAAAGCGCAAGTGTTTCTTTTTATATTTTGTATATATATATATATGTATTTTATAAAAAAATTTTCTCCAGAAGTTAAAACTAGGTAAAATTCACTTTTTACGGTCCATCAAAGTGGTAAAATATGGCACTTCAGTAAAACGACAATAATTCAACTAATTAAAAAAAAAATATAAAATTTTCTTATATATTTTTCTTCCGAATTGATGCATCTTTAAAACAAATTAAACAAAACAAAAAACAAATTGCAATCGAAATATCCGTTTGGTTTTTATACGTTCCCTGTTACGTTTTGAAACCAAAAATATACAAAAATTTATCAGTTAGAACCACATTGAACCACTGTAAAAACCAAAATTATTGACCTCATTAAAAAACCATACATGTTCGTGCTATCTGGAGTTCCCTTTATTAAATTAAATTAAAGATGTAAAAAAACCGACTATCAATTTGTACATCCTTGGAGAGGGTATATTAAAGTTGTCCGGATGATTGTAACGCACCGAGGGAAGCATCTCCGACCACATAAAGTATATATATTCTTGACCAGCATGACGAGCTGAGTTGATATAGCCATGTCCGTCTGTCCGCCTGTCCGTCCGTCTGCCAGTCTGTTTCTATGCTATCTACTCAGTCAGTTTTAAAGCCATCGAAACCAAACTGTGCACTAAGTCTTTTGGTACAAATACGCTGCACATTTGTCGGAACCGGCCGGATCGGATGACTATAGCATATAGCTCCCATAGGAACGATCGGTTAAAAAACTAGTGTTAGTGAGAAAAACTGTTTTGTTTTCAATGCTTTCGCTTCCAATAATCTCATTTATAGGATTTCTATGATTTGACATAATTTCAACCAGATTTATCAAAATCGGACATTTAGTATAGCTGCTATACAAAAGATTGGTCTGAAAAAAGTCTTAGCGAGAAACTTGGTACAGATACAATATTGGCGCTGTGAAATAAGGCCCCAATGAAATAGGGCCAAAAAAAAAAAAAAAAAAACTAAATATGGCCCCAAAAATTTATATGGAAAACAAAAACAACGATTTTTTCTGATATTCGGGGTGTTATTTCATTTTTTGGGGCATTATATCCTAAAAAAATTTCAAAATGAAATAAGTCCCCAAAAGAAGAAATGAAATAAGACCGCAAATCAATTTTTTGGGGCCTTATTTTCTTTTATCAGGAAATAAGACGTCAATTTTTAATATGATTATTTAGGATCTTATTTCATTTTTTTATTTTTGATAAAATGTGAAAATAATCCAAGAACTTTAATAACGCTTAATTTTCTTAACTGCAGGTCTTCTTAGACTAAGTATTTGATGCGCAGAATTTTGAAACGTTTTAAAAATAGTTCAGTGATAAGCTTTAGAGTGTGTTGATCAGTTTAGTGATTTGCATTGTGCGAAGTAAACATAAAAATAAAAGTTAAAATAATGGAGTGCAGAAAAATTGTTGGACTCTGCGTAGACTGGAAGTTTGATTTACGTAAAAGAACAAAAAATTGAATACAAGCTTAAATTTAATTTCTAATAAAAAAAAATGTATCTATATTAGTGCCGCAGGCGAAAATTTGAAACAAAAAAATTTTTTTGTATCAAATGTTTATTATTTTATTTTTGCACCGCAGTCGAAAATTTGATACGCGCGATTTTTTTGTATCAAATTATATTTCATATGAAATAACACCCCAAATTTGGGGCATTTTTTCATTGTTTTTTGGGGCCCTCTTTCATTTCAGTGGGTCCCTATTTCATAATTTAAATTGGCGTTTTATTTCATATGAAATAACACCCCAAACTTGGGGCCTTATTTCATTTTATCGTTTGGGGACTTATTGCCGGCAGCCATCAATATTATATACTACCACTCAATTCTGTCAAGTTTGATTCAAATCGGATGACTATAGCATATAGCTGCCATTGGAACAATCGCTCAAAAAAGAAGATCTAGTGAGAAAAACTTTTTTGTTTTCAATGGTAGCGTCTTTATACTTTCCATATATGAATGTTTTTTGTTTCAACACAATTTTTGAGAATTTGATCAAAATCGGATGAATATATCATACAGCCATATAACAAACTGGCAGCGTATATCATGCTCCAAAGGTATATAAACTTCGGCAGAGCCGAAGTTAGCTTCCCTCTATTTGTTAAATCTCAAACCATGACTGTTTTAATCAAAAATTGGCCAAATTATTTGCCTGTGTGAACTTAGCTCAAGAAATCAATAATAAAGAAGAAGATGGCAACAAAATCCATCTAGAATCTAGATGGCTAACCTCGAACATAAGCAAAGCAAATGCAGCAATTCCACAAAGATTTGCAAAAACAGCAACATGAGAAAACGGGCCTTAGACTAATTAGTTGCTCGTTGCAGTTCCGCAGCACACGAATAGAAATTTTAAAACGAATAACCGCTGTTCATGTGTAGGCGACTTTAGCAGGAAGCGAACATGCGAAAGCAGAACTTAAGGGTACTGCATACCTTCAGGTGTTATTTTTAGTAAATGAAGTACACAAAATATATAAGTGATATCTTGATTCGATAGGCAACGGGGTAAATTAAATTTAGAAATTTGTATTCTTGTTCAAAACTAACCAAAAGTTTAAAACATGGTTGGAAAGAATTTTTGAGAACGGATTGTCCGGAAGTGAAAATGAAAACGAGGTTTCAGCTAAGAAATGATGTAATTCTGGTGTGAACTAGGATGTTTTGGATCGGCGTGGTCGGATCGGTCAAAAATTTTGCTCGTTTCCTATACATGCCAGTACTATAAAATGTTCCAAGTTATAGCACAACAACTTAGTCTATCTTATTTATGTCAAAATTTTGTCAATTCCGTAAAGTGTGCAGAGTAAGAAAAAATTGTATTAAATTATTTATAATTCGATGTTTTTTAGAATTAGTACATTGCTTAGTGGTGTGTGCTGTTTTATTGTTTGTGGTGTTTGTACTTGTGCTGAGTTGCACATTTGAGTTTTCTGTAAACAATGGTAAAATTAACTATTAAATACTCTGTACACAGAGTATATCAAGTTTGTGCAAAATTATGTAACAGGGAGAAGGAATCAATTCCGACCCGAAGTATATATATTCTTGATCAGCATCAACAGCCGAGTCAATATAGCCATGTCAGTCTGTCCGTCTGTCTACATGTCTGTCTGTCGAATGTATGTCTATCTGGCTGTCTGTCCGTCTATCCGTCCGTATTAACAAACAGATCTCAGAGATGGTAATATATAGAGGTAGGCTGTACTGCTGGGCGGGAGGTCGTGGGTTTGATCCCGCCTCTTTCTTAAGAAAAATAGCTTTTACACATACGTTCACCTTCACCAGCTATTGGCGCCAGCTGTCAAGTATCCAGCCATGAAAAAGCAAATTCTCAGACTTTGTCGTTCGGATTCGGCGTTAAACTGTAGGTCCCTTTCTGTTGTGCGAAAAATTTAAAGCACACACGTCAAGAGATTGAGAGAAGATTGGCTTGGCCCCGTTGGAGGAGCTGTATAGCCAATTTTACATTTTACTCGTTACTTACTCATGCTGTTCCAAGCGATATTTTTGGGTCCACCACTAAATAATAGCCATTCGCAACTAAAATATACACAGACAACGTAGTTTGAATGTCAAAATGAAAATGCCGCGCAACAGAAAACAAAATGAAATTTGAAAATATTCCCAAAACTGTAAATTCAGTTTATAAAATGCTATGTATTATTCACTTAATGTCATTAAATTATCTGCTTCGACTCAATGGCATCCAAATGCTTCGATGTACTGGGCAGACCATAAACATTTTGTACAAGTCCGTATCGATCATATCGCCCATTTGTCGGATGTTTTCTAACACCTCTGCTATCCATCGATGTATTATGTACTGCTGCTGTTAAGCAGATGCCAATACAATTGTTAAATTTACAGAATTTTAATTTTTTTTCTTTTATAGCTGGCATATTTACATCATGTGGCAAGAAGAAGCCAATGATGGTGGACGGTAGACGGTAGATGATGACCATGTGAACACGAATTTCATTTTTCTACCATCTTCTCAACGTTCCGCCAAGATGGACTGTAGTGTGAATAGGCTATTAGGAAACAAAAAGTTTCATTAGTGATGACTCGTCACCAGTGCTGCCACTTTAGCAATTTAGTTGCTAGATCTAGCAACTTTTAAAAAAATTTGCAACTTTTTTTTAAAAAATGCTATTAGCCATAAATCTAGCAATTTTTAATTTATTTTTAGCATTTTTAGCAACTTTAGTACGAAACGATCAATTTGTTACTATTCTTCAGGAATTTTTGCCTTTTTTTACCTTTTTGCAATTAACGTCACAAATTACAATTAATAGTGGTTCACAACGATATCGGAACTTTTAATGCTTGAACAACAGCTCACTATTTTGATGTGTTTTGTGATTGGGTTAAGATGGCAAAAGTTTATAAGCAAAATTTCGTGATGCCTGGCTGCAAAATAAGGAGTTCTAAAAATGATAGCAGGCGATGTCCACTAATATGTGCGTATTGCAATCCGCAATTGGCGCAAAGCTTTCGTTCGAAAGTCAACAAAAACGGAGGAGCAGGAAGCGGCACTATGCCTACACTTTGCCAAACACACGGCGATTGCGACCAAAGAAAATCTAACACGGAAGCACACTTTGTGGAGTCGTCTTCATTTCAGTCAGATATTAGTCAGCTGTTTGCTGTCATTTTGGCTCTCTGAGTAATTTTTGTGACTATGTCCGTCTCCCTCTAACCAACTGGTTTTCCTATGGCGACAAATACTTGACTTATATTTTGAGTTGTCACAATGAATGTTCTCTATGACAAGATGGAATTAACAACACTCAATAAAGAGAGGATTTTAAAGTGTGCTTCTTTGTTAGATTTTCTTTGTGGCAAAAAGTGATCATTTGTCAAATTTGTGTGTGGAGTTGTTTTTAGCTTGCTAAGCTGCTGAAAATATAAAATTAGGCAGAACGAAGTGCAGGTACATTATTAAAAATGTACTTGCAATGCATTTCATGTACGACTTACGCACCGACTTTTTTTGGACAAGTCCATTAACATTAGTGTGACAAAAATTCTTGGTAAGCTTTTTGTTGATAAAAATATAAAATTCTTAAAACACATACATATGATGGAATTGTTTACGATACAGAAATCATGTTCCGTTTTACTAAAAGTATTTCAATTTTGTTTCTAAAAATACATACATATGGGCATTTCCAAAAAAAAAGTCCACTTTTTGTCACGTTCGAATGCAATTATCGTGAAAACGAACAATTGCCCAAAATCAGCCTCATCACCAATAACGGGGCGTATTAGTAGTTATAAGTTAAGCCTGCGTTGTTTTTGATTTAGACTATAAATGTGTTCGATAGTCCCGTCCGCGAATGCAAATGCACATATACTTCAGTGCAATAAGTATATGTGCTAATATGTTTTCGTTTCCTTCTTCCTCAATAGTAATAGAACATATGTTCTAGGTATGCAAAAGTCTTTGTTGTTATCTATTTTTAGAATGCTTTTGCATAATTCTTCTTTGGTCATCATTCTTAGTACCGTTATCACACATTTGAGTGGCGAGATTTGATTTTCTTAGGAAATAAGTTTATGTGCAAAAACCAATTAGTGTGCATTTAATGGTCGGCGTGCAACAAATTGGATGTGTTTTGATAAAAAATGAAAAGTTGAGAGTAAATTAAGTAGCTGTTGCAGAAACACAAAAAAAAAATTTTAAATTTTCCTAAGAATGCCGCGTGGAACACATTTATCAGCTGAGGAACGCGGACGAATCCAAGGATTGAACGAAGGTGGGGCTACCATCACTGAAATAGCTTCCAGAGTGTCTCGACACAGAAATACGATAGCTAATTTCTTAAAAAAATCCAAGCTCCTATGGTCAGATTAAACGCAGTGGCAGACCGAGCCACATCGACGATAGGTGCAAGCGTGAGATTAAGCGCCTGGCTGTAAACAATCAAATGTCTTGTACAGGCATTAAACGTCATTTAGAGCTCAATGTCGGTAGAAGACGGATCCATCAAATTTTAACTGAAAATTGTAACCTTAAACATAGTTCCCGGGTGGCTGTACCGATGCTATTGCCACGCCATCTTAAGGCTCGTTTGGCGTTTGCTGACAGGTACAAATTTTGGACCGAAGAATTCCGAAACGTTATTTTTTCGGATGAAAAAAAGTTTAATCTTGATGGTCCTGATGGCTGTCATAAGTATTGGCGTGACTTAAGAAAACCAAGAGAAACTCGCCATAAGAGGAATCACGGCGGTGGATCACTGATGATTTGGGCCTGTTTCGGATATGCAGGAAAGTCTCGGCTATGTTTTATTCCAATAAGAACAAACTCAGAAATCTATATTCAATTGCTGGAGAGTGAATTAATAGATTTTGCAGACGATCTTTACGAAGACAGATGGATTTTTCAACAGGACAACGCTCCAATCCACACATCAAAAGCCACAAAGGCTTATTTTTCTTCAAGAAAAATAGCTGTACTGGAGTGGCCGGTTATCAGTCCTGACTTGAACCCAATTGAGGACCTCTGGGGTATCCTCTCAGCCAGGATTTATAAAGGTGGGAGGCAGTTCGACTCAATTAAGCATTTAAAGTACGCTTTGCTTGCAGAATGGGAGTTAATAAGCAATGAAACTCTCCAAAATCTGGCAGATTCCATGCCAAACCGCCTTGCAAAAGTCTTAGAGGCAAAAGGAAAGCACATTAACTATTAAAGTTGATCCAAAGTTTGAACTTAATACAAAATTTTAAGAACTATATAAAATGCACATATACTTATTTCCTAAGAATGAAATACATTTGTTAAATAATAATTTTTTGTTAATAAATATTGAAGTACTGTAAGGCAGTTCTTAGTTACTGGCTCTAGAGCTATAAGTAAAAAATATACTTGGCTTGAATCGTTTGGTTTAAAACAAGGTTTTTCCAAAAATGTGAATGCACATATACTTATTGCACTGAGGTATATGTTGAAAACGAAAATTTAAATGTTTTAGCAATCTTTTTGGCAATTTTCTTAAAATTTTTTAGCAATTTTTAGCAACTTTTTTTCTCAAATCTAGCAATTTTTGCTTCGGAGATTCTGGCAGCACTGCTCGTCACCAATAATTTGTTAATTTGAATTTAAAACGTAGGCGCAATTTTGTATAAAATATAAACTAGTCAAAAAAGTTTTGTATTTTGCTTTCTGCTGATAATTCAGCAATGCGTTTTCCCCGCGTAATTGCTTTCCTGACGGGTATGTCTTTCTTGTGCTCATCCTACTAAAAAGTCAACGTGAGTTTGAAAATGGCGCGTGTTATGTTAAGTAAACCATTCAGCTGTGGTTGTCTACGTGGCATTTCGAATGTCAAACGACGATTGTCAATATAAAGGGCAAAATTTTAGGAAATGAAAATAATAAGCAGTGGAAATAGGATTTAAGACGTTCTGCTAGTAAACTCTATTTTTTAGTTCGTTCGCATATTGGGATTAACAAAAGAGCGCAAAGTCTTTAAAATAAGGGTTAGCAACATTTCATGTACATTTATGTAGATTTTTTCGATAAATAATTCTATCGGTTTCAAATGGTTATTTCCAATGATTCTGCAGGTTCTATTTGTGAATCACTCCAAAATGTTTTCTCCTCTGCTGCTGCTGTTTAAAAAAACATTAAACACCATATGCGCCTGCCAAGTGCTTATGTTAAAATGTCCCACCAAGTGCGCCAAAATGGCGAAAACTTGTAACCCACTGTCAACGCAGCTTAAAGCTAATTTGAAACTACAAAAAGTGTGCGAGGTCCTCCCAGCGCGCTCACCGTCAGCCCGTAAGATGGCGGAAGCGAACAGAACTAAATATTTTGGTGGCGTACACATGCGGTTGCCTAGGGAACCGGAAGCTGTGCCACCCTGCGGATAACTTTTATGATGTGCCGAAATGCATTCCCGCACTACAGGCATTTGCTACTGCGGTACCGCCAGATTATTTATTTAAATTGTCGCTCGCACTGAACCAATAAACTAAAACATTTGCAGGACTTAATCCGCCGCGCTCCATATTTCATTCATACATGTTTGCGCACCGGATGCAAATAATAACTCATTTAATGCGCGCCCGCCCATTCGATGCAGTCGTGTGCACAATTTCCAGTTACAGTCAACTGGACTACGTATAGTTGAGCCAGTGCAATGTCATCGAAAGAGCATTGACTCTGCGGATCTGAGTGCAAAGTTTCGTAGTTTAAAGCCGGCATGCGAAGCAACTTTACAAACAGCTCAGTGTCTGTTCGAGTGAACGTCGTTTGGTATTGGCTGTGTAAAGGGAAGTTGACAAGTTCAATTAAAATTAATTATACTCGCATAATCAGCTCAGGTAAGAAAACTCATGTCTTGTCGACAAAAACTCAACTGATTTGTTAATGAAGTCTTTCTGACTTATTGCTGTAATAGGACCTTTGAAGACTTTCTGTTTGCAATAGTCTTGACTAGAGGGTATCTCCGAACCCATTAAACATGACTGTAGTCCTTATATAATCCTTATCGTTATACTCTTACGGAAGATTTCGGATAAACATAATTACATATAAACATAATCATACGAGAAAGTCGTTGTTCTGAACAAACTGGAATTAAGTAGTGGAACCACTTAAATCAGTCTGTAACGGTCAAATAAGTTTCCATGTCCTTCTTTCTTCCACTAACGTTCTACTTACTGCCCAATTTTTCTCATTGCATGGCACGTCTTTTCAATAACTATGATAATTCCTCACGTTCTCAAATATGTTAATATTCCTAATGTATTGTAATCATAATTTACTAAACTATTTCTAAAAAGTTTCCCCCCATATAACCGTTCTGCCGATTTGCATTTACTTGCTTGGAAAATTCGAGGCGACTTAAGGTCATATTTACGTGGGTGTTTGCCACTTTTCAGTACTCTTCAGCTAAGAAAAGTTTGAACAAAGTTTTTATTATTAAAGTACTCGCTGTGGCATACCTGCTGCGGCGCAGCTCAATTATCTCTTCGAGAGTTGTGTGTCGCCCCTGCCTGATGGCTCCTGCCCATGTGCAAGCATCGTCGCACTCACGTGCTGTAAACTTTTATAGGCTTTCGCAAGTGTAATTAAAGTAGTTCCCATGAATAACATACACAATATTATGCTAGCATATATATTTGTATGAAAATGTATGTGTCTGTGGGTGAGTGCCCGCAAAGGATGGCAGCTGTGCCATCTGTGCAGCTCAGGTAAAAGATAAAAAAGTCAAACGAGTCAGTAAGGATTTTCAGCACTCAACAGATGGTATTACCAGATGCATATTAAAATATTAATAAACCTTGGACTTGCTGCAGCCAGTTTGTGACTTTCGGATTGATTGAACTTTGAACTTACACAACTTTGCCAAAAAAAGAGCTTGCTCTTTGGATTGTTCATTATAGTAAGGCATGGGCTGCACCAAGGTTCGAACTAAAAACTTCGCCCAAAAACCTTGGTGAAATTAACTCGCGATCCGAAGCGCCGACAAAATTTTGGGTTTGCTGCCCTTAAATAACTATTACACTTGTTCCATTGGCATACATTTAACATCATTCTTAACAAGTAAGAAAATCGGTCAAGCCCCACTTTAACACTGTTCGACAGCATATTTTTTCAAAGCGCCAGACCTACTTCTTCTGAAGCAAATTGTCCCACTGATTATAAATATCGCCATGAAAGGAATTCTATCGGCTAATTATCGAGATATTATCGATAATATATTTTTTTCGATTTTTCCAAAAGATGCGTCCATTTAAACTCTCATAACTTTTAATATCCTTGGAGAGGATATATTAAAATTGTCCGACTCACACCTAGTCGTGGTGACCACAGGTAGCTGAGCGATGCAGCCGCAACGCTGCTGGCTAACGTAAGCGGCGACCCGCGCTTTCCTACAGGGTAAAATATAAAGGGTCACCTTAAAAAATCGCCACCAATGAAAACTGTGACAATAATGCCTCGGATACGGACGCCCTCTGACGACGACACACGCAAACGTTTTAAGGACCACGATTTGAGGATATGCACCTGGAATGTCCGCACCCTCAACAGAGATGGTGCTGATATCGCTGTGGTGAATGTCCCCAAGATCAGCGATGGCCCTTGGTGCCTTCCCGGTGCCGAAAACATTTCGCTATTCACATGTACACGACCCGAACGCTTGCCGAAGCTGAGACCAAAAAAGCAGAAAGGCGTCATTTGCTCGACAGAGTTCTAAGCGATTAGGTAAAAGCAATTTTTCGCCACACCAATACACTCTCACTTTTTTGCCTCGCTCTCGCTGGCCATCGCTGTTCAAGATATATTCATCGGACGTTACCGCACTTCAGAAATTGCGTTGGATCGGACAGGGGTGCAAGTTGATAGCACCATCAACAACAACAGCAAATGCACCCAGGAGATCTACAGCGGGCATGCTTTTAAGCACGAGTTTGGGTGCGAGTTTGTATTTAGTAAAAGACTCAGTCGCTCTGTAATCAGCTTAACTCCAGTTGACGAGCGACTGGAGCGCTCAGAGTTAAGCCAAAATATTTGAATATTAGTCTTATCTATGCACACGCGCCAACAGAAGACAGGACCCAATAAAAGACGATTTCTATGAGTGCCTGGAACAACTGTACGAGCTCTGAACCGATAACGACATTACCATTGTCGAAATGTTTCTGATAAAATATTTATTATTTTTTTGTACACTCAAAAAAAAAAAATCAATCCATACGGGATCAAATCAATCCCAAGCGGTAATGATAACAACGAAATCCAGGTGTTTGACTTTTTAATTTGAGGAAAGGCAACTTTTCTTCCTTTCCTCCGCAGGCCACATGCCGTAGGACATCCTAATCAACTTCAAACTTGGTTTATTTAAGACTTCTGAAAAAAAAACAAATAAATATAAAAATTGTTGTGCTCAACTGGGACTCGACCATGCGCGCACTCTGAACATGAAAGGAATGGCATTTCATCGCTCACCACCAACCCCATCGGTTATGGCTGCATGACTAAAAGGCTACTTATATTTCTTCGCTCTCGCTTTCCAATTTGTGGACATGTGATCTCGAAAGGGATTGAAGTAAGCACATTTGGAATGATTCAAGTTCGAAAGGCATGGGTCAATCCTTATAGGATTGAATTGTGTAGAATATTCTGAAAGTCGAGATTGAATTTTCATGCTCATGCCGGGCTTACTGTAAGATTTAAAAGATTGAAAATATTTCGTCTTTTTATACTCTGTACCGAAGGTACAGGGTTGTCCATATTCGACGGACCCATCTGGCAACGCCATAACTTTTGACAGAGATGTCAGATCGCTTAATGACATACCGCGTTTGAAGCGTCAGTCCAAGCAGATTTTTACCATGGAACAATACACGCCACGCAAGCGCTCTGAAATAGTTGAAATTTACATTCAACAGAACAAGTCAATTGTGAAAACTCAACGTGCTTTTAAAAAATTTCACATTTTCACATTTCACATTGAATGGGACCGTAAATAAGCAAAATTGCCGTATTTACGCCACTGAAAATCCTCAGGAGATTCAAGAAGTGCCTCTTCATGACGAAAAAGTCACAGTTTGGTGCGGCGTTAGTGCGAAAACGGTCATTGGGCCGTTTTTCTTCCAAAATGAAAATGGCCATGCTGTTACCATCAACCAGGAGCGTTATCGCGACATGATGACCAATTTTGTGATGCCAATTATTCGTCGAAAGCGTATGAGGCAGTTCTGGTTTCAACAAGACGGCGCTCCACCGCACACAAGTCGCATAACAATCGATTTTCTGAAGAAATTGTTTCCGGGCCGTTTGATGTCGAAAAGTGGTGATTTGGACTGGCCACCGCGTTCGCCCGATTTGACGCCGCCTGACTTCTTCTTGTGGGGATATTTGAAGTCAAAGGTTTACGTTAACAAGCCAAGGACCGTAGAAGAGCTCAAGGACAACATTCGTGAAGAAATAGCCGCTATTCCGGCCGAAATGTTGGCGAAATCGATGGAAAATGCTGCAAAAAGGGCACAATACGCCATCAACGCCAGAGGCGGCCATTTGAGAGATATCATATTCAAAAATTGATGTAAACAAATCTAATTGGAACAAATTAAATGATTAAGATTGCCAACCGCCAAATTTTTTTTTTTTTCTTTGATTTTTAAAAAAAAAACATGGGTCCGTCGAATATGGGCAACCCGTACTTAGAGTATGTTAAGTTTGTAAAAAAGTATGTAACAGGAAGAAGGTCCGTCCGTCTGTCTGTCCGTCCGTATGAACTTACAGATCTCAGAGATGGTAAGAGATAGAGGTTTGACAAATATGGGACAAATGCTTCTTATACTTGCAGTCAGATCAAGTTTATTTTCCATTTTCGCCACGCCCCTCCCGCCCCCGCAATTTTGAAAAAACGTTATATCTCCGACAGTTTTATAGATAGATGATTTGTACTTTCTAAAGATAGGTAGTCATTGGCAATATGTATCGATTTGCCGAAGAAATGATAAAGATCGGATCAGCGGTTCTCAAGTTATGAGAAAAAAAAGTGTAAAAAAGACGCCTCCCACGCACACGCAAACAACACCGCATTGCATGCATCAAAGAGAGAGAGAGAGAGAGAGAAAAATAAAAAACTTAGAGATGAGCACAGTGGCAGGGACGCATTCAGCATTTATACAGGGTACAGAGTATGTTATAGTCGGGCTTGACTCACTTTCTCACTTATTTTTTCTGTGTAAATTTTAAATATTAATTTGATGCAATTTGGTTTCACGGAAAAAAAATTATTTGAATTGGATCAACATTTGTAAAATCATAATAATCACAAGGGGCTTAGTCCGAAGATTATGGTGAATGCGGAACGATTAAGTTAGGTAAATGTGCTATAATTTGATGAAAATTTCTCTTTAAAGGCCAATTTAGGCGCTTTAGAGCTTGCTGATGCTACTCCCATGATTTTTTTAGGCTGCATTAATATGTAAACAGTCGCATAGAGCTCATAAATGCAGATATTTTTGCTCGGTGTAACCTCCATAATTTTTTAAAAGCCAAAAATACTGCAAAATGGATTTTCCGCGATATTCTTGAACACAAAAGCTGATGAAGAAAAACCGAGACCAGTTTTGGAATCAGTGCACAGAACGGAACGGGATCAGAATTTCTCATCGAGAAGGCTGGACCAAAATGGCTGCTGGCCTGTGTTATTTTTACTATTGTGTTTTTTTTTCTATATCTTATAATGTTGAAAATTCTCCGATACAATTCTGTGCTGCAGCAACATAAGAGGAGAATAACGTCCAATTTGCTCCATTAAGTAGTTCCAAGAACATATCTCTTCCAAAAACTTGTCCCCCAAAGTACAATTGCCTTGTCTCTGCTAAAATAGGACAGTCGACAAGAGAGTGTATAATGTCCTCACGCACCCTCATATTACAAAGCGAGCAACTTCCAGTCCGTATATGTGGTATGAAATTTAGTGCCAGAATCTCAACATGCGCCACAAAAATTATTCTAATTTGGTCGATCGTGTATTCATCCGAGAAGTAGTTGAATGCACTAAGCTCGTAATTTAGTTCCCTTCCTAGCAGGCGAATGGAGCTGCACTGAGCCTTATAAATTCGTCCCTGTAGCTCTCACTCATCCTAAGTAGAATTCGATCTGACCAACGGGCCCATTCCATAGTGTCGTCCAAACGTAAAGGTACGTGAAGAGGCGAAAGTCCAGTATCCAGATATATCATTCTGATTGGCGTGTACTAAGGCAGGCGGAACAATCTTTTAATGAAATACCTTAAAGGACATTCTATTTCGTCAAAGTAGTATAACCCCCACACTTGAGCGCCATAGGTCACTGCTTCAGTAAAGGGCTTGTATTTGGTGCTAGTAGGCAAATCCTTCTTGCCAAGCAACGTGCTCCTGGTGCAATTGATGCCTACTTTGGAGTCTGCTAGTTTGTTTGTTAAATGCATGTTGAATCTCGCGTTGCGGTTGAAATAAACTCCTAGATACTTTTAGCTTTTAACAACTTTTAGCTCAACTCCATTTAATTGCCACTTTTCATCTCTTGCAAGCCCTCTCCAGTGTTGTGAGGTTCCAGAGCATACAGTAATTATGCAGCGCATCAATTCTTTTTTGCATACTTCTGGGTGAATCTGATAACAAAACTATATCATCAGCATACAAAAAGGCCTTCATAGCATACCCGTCTAACGAAATTCCTTCTGGAAGACAATCTGTGAGATCGTTTAGGTATAAGGCGAAGTGAAGCGGACTAAGCAAACAGCCCTGTTTTACTCCCGTTTCGGTGGTAAACCAATGTGACAAGCTAGTGCCATCCCATACTGCTTGTTGTTTGTTTTTATAGAGGCTCTCCAAGATTCTGATGATTTTTGAATACATGCCGAGGTTGTACAACTTCAATAACAGGGATTTGCTTTCCATGGAGTCCAATGCAGCTTTGAAATCTAGAAAGAACGCGTACAGCTTTCTGCCAGTTGAAATGTATCTCTCTGCGATGCTCAGAATAGCCCTTGCTAGAATAGCCCTTCCGGAACCTGGCCTTAAACTCTGACAGAAGATCAACTTCGCTTATCCAAGAGTTTAGTCTTTCCAGCAGGATCACCGAGAATACCTTTGCTATTGCATTTTGGAAGGAGACTCCCTGTAGTTTGACGCGAGCTGTGGGTCACCCTTCTTAAAAATTGGAAACAAAGTTTCCGGTACTGTGCCTAGGTCAAATATACAATTGAACGATTTCGTTAGTTCCTGTAAAAAGCGAGGGGTGGCAAAACGAATGAACTCAGCAGATTTCCTATCAACACCCGGAGCTTTGTTTATCTTTGATTTAACGACTCTATTACTAACTTCAGCCACGGTTATTAAAAGTTGGCTATACAGCTCCTCTAACGGGGTCAAGCCAAGCTTCTCACAATCTCTTGGCGTGTGTGCTTTAAATTTTTCGCACAAGAGAAAGGGACCTACAGTTTAACGCCGAATCCGAACGGCAAAGTTTGAGAATTTGCTTTTTCATGGCTAGATTATTTCACTGCTGGCGTCAATAGCTGGTGAAGGTGACCGTATGTGTAAAAGCTCGGCCACGGTTATTGGTTCGTCCAATCTCATATTTTCTATATATGGGAGGGCAAAGTTTATTGGTTTCCCAGGAGAGTTAGCATTTAGAAGATTGTGAAAGTAGGTTCCCAGCTGCAGCGCAATAACTTCTCCTCCTTTAACAAAACTGCTCCCATTTAGTTTTCTGATGGCTACCCAATAAGACTTGCTGTCTTTTATTTCCTCAAGGGATTTGGCCAGACTTGTAAAAAAGCGACTGCGGGCAAGATAGCATTTTAGTTAATAGTCCTTGTTTTCCTGATGGTTACATCTTAAGGATTCAGGAGTACCTTCGTATCTTGATAACCGTAGCCAGTGGAATGAGAGATCCCTTGCCGCTCCACTCCTGCTTAAACTTTTTGCCGTCTAGGTTTTTTGGTTGAATCGCCGAGTTTTTAATGCAGTCCATTAGACTGTTTAGATCGTAGCAGTAAGTATTGGCTACCTGGTTGCTACATTCCAGGTTATGGTCTAGGTTTCGTCTATAACTGCTTGCACATTTTCCGGACCATCTTAGTTTTGGTAGGAGGTTATGAAAAATATAAATAACTATTATGTTTATACAGAACAAAATATTTTTTTATACTCTGTACCGAACACACAAAAAAATCTGGTGGGTAAAATTAACTACGCTGACAGTAACTTTTTTCCAAATTTTTTATGCATGTGGTTTTGGTGTTGTTTTGTAACTGTGCTAACAGCAAAATCTACTGAAGAAATTTGTAAGCTTTGCGTCTTTATTTTAGCACGACTTTTGTTGTTGCATTTAACAACTGTACTCCTAGGAAAATTAACTACAAATATTTTGCCAACTTTTTCTTTGTTTTAATAAGTCACTACTACTACAGTAACTTTACCATAGAATTAGTAACTCTGACGTGATTTTTTCATCTCATACTTTGCTTTTGCAGCAATTAACTTTACCCACAAGTTAATCTAACCGCACATATAGTATAACTTTTTGAATGTGTTTGATGCACCGATTAACTGTTCCGACGGCAAATCTAACAGCGAAAATTGTTGACTTAGCAAATTTCAGTTGGTCTTTTATAGAGCACTTTAACCGAATTAGAACTTGAGAATTACTAGTGGGCTCATTTATGCGATATTCAAGAAATTTTTGGTGCATATGTTTAGGCAGATTTAATACAAGTAATATGTTAGAGGCGTTGTTTTCAACGGGCGCGTAGCGTAACTGGTAAAGACGTGCTTCCAATCGTGTTAAGACCAATGGCCCCGATTTCGAGTCCCCCCAGAGTAAGTAAAAATTTTTCAAGTTTAATAAATATTTGTTTCATTCCAATAATTGTTTCAGAACCAAATTTGGTGGGTGGGGGAGTAGTGGGGTTGCCTCTACTGCTCTTGGATGAGCTCAAGTAGATTGCCAACTTGTGACAGCTAAAACAGTATCCCACCCTACTGTTGTACAGTTGTGGAACAGCTGTAAAATTACCAATTGTGTGGTAAAATTACTGTGAACTCAGTAAGAAAAGTACTTACTGTAAACATCGGTAAATATTACTTATTTATGTCGGTTGGCGCATTTTTAAACGAGATTTTCGGTTAGACTTACCATAGCAATAGTTCCTCTTATGTAAAGGTTTACGTGAAAGTTATTCTACAATTTGGTTAATTTTACCAACTTTGTGGGTTGGCGCATTTCCAACCCACAATATCGGTTAAATCTACCCACAGATTTTTTTGTGTGAAGGTACATAGAGTATATAAGGTTTGTGCAAAAGTATGTAACAGGGAGAAGGAATCATTTCCGACCCTATAAAGTATATATATTCTTGATCAGCATCAACAGCCGAGTCGATATAGCCATGTCCGTCTGTCCGTCCGTCCGTACGAACAAACAGATCTCAGAGATGGTAAGAGATAGAGGTTTGACAAATATGGGACAAATGCTTCTTATACTTGCAGGCAGATCAAATTTATTTTCAATTTTTGCCACGCCCCCTCCCACCCCCGCAATATGTATCTATTTGCCGAAGAAATGATAAAGATCGGATGAGCGGTTCTCAAGTTATGATCAAATAAGTGAATTACCCCCGCCACCCCTTCCCACCCACTCACAACGAACGCACAATCTTATAGAGAGAGAAAGAGAGAGAGAGGGGGAGAGAGAGAAACTTTGAGATGACCGCAGCAGCAGCTATGCATTTATCTCCTACTTTAAGTACAGAGTATAAATATAGTCGGGCTTGACCGACTTTCTCACTTGTTTTAGTTTATGAAAACAAAAGCCCAAAAATATCATAGTGCAACAGTAAGATTTCATGACTTCTCACTTTCATATATCCTTTAATCACTGAATGTTAACAAAAGTAATTACCCAAGTTCAAATACAAACAAAACATAACTGACAATGCAGTGTGACCGTTTTACTAGTATTTTGCTGATATTATGGAGTAGAACAGCTACTCTGAACCCTACGCCCAGCTGTCAATTCTGATGGTGAAAATTTGGGACAGAAAAATGTGATTGTGTTGGTGAGCACGACTAAAATTCCACCGATTAGGTTTTAATGTTCTTTGGGGCTAGGCAGGTGACCGCACCTTTTATCATGGTCTCGATTAACCTGATCAAGCTAAAAAATTTTAAACGTTGAGCTTACATTAATAAAAACTAGAACGAATAATTTGAGTACAAACGCGCTTGAAAAAAATATAGTCGCTCTTGAATTTTCAAGAATTTCGCTTTTGGAATCGAGATAATTTTATTCTCAATGAGGTTCTATAGGCAAGGGGAGTGAGGGAACGCAAACTTTGAGAGAATAACGTTGGACGCACTCTCTCAGAGAGAGACAGCGCTTGCGCAGTTTGTCCGTGTCATATAAAAGTGGCAGCCGTTTATTCTGTTAATGTTGAACATTAATATTGTGCAAAAGTAATTGATTAAACGACTGTATAATAAAACGAGAAAGGCAAAGCTAACTTCGTCTGTACCGAAGTTTTGATACACTTGAAATAGCTTGTCTCAACGGTTAGAGACTTCGACCAAACTTCGCAGATCAGCTTAAAAACATTACATATTACCCATGACCTTGTTTGAGAGCAGTAATATTGAGAACAAAACAGTTTTTCTTACTAAAAACCATTTTCCGAACGAACATTTGTATGGCAGCTACAAGAAGTAGTCATCCGATCCGGTCGGTTCCGACATATTAGCAGCGTGCAAAAAAAGAAGACTCTGTGCAAAGTTTCAGCTCGATAGCTCCAAAACTGAGGGACTAGTTCGCGTAGAAACAGACAGACGGACAGACGGACGGACAAAGCTTAATCGACTCAGCTCGTCATGCTGATCAAGAATATATATACTTTATGTGGTCGGAGATGATTCCTTCTATGCGTTGCAAACTTCTGGGCAAAATTATAATACACTTTTCAAGTGTATAATAACAATGTTTAAAACACAAAATTAAAAAAAATTAAAAAAAATTAAAAAAAGGGATAAAAGAAAGAAAATATATGCTCCTACGCGGGCTTGAACCACGACCTCCACTTTTTCTAAGCGAACAAAACATCCACTTTGCCAGCAGGTCGAGCTCTTGCGGTCTTGTCTCTTACACCCAACCCCCCCAGCCCTTTCAATTACTTGTTTAGTCTTTTATTTTGAGAGTTATTCGTACTTTGATCAAGTACTGAAACTCTTGGATAAAAAATTCACACTTGGGTCAAGAATAATTGCTCTTACAGTACTTTTGAGAGGTTCATTGCCATCACTTGTTACTTTTTAACTCCCATGAATTCATACATTAAGGATCCTTAATGTTGGTCCTTTCAGGACATGTGATCTATCAAATGATAGGTATTGAACTGTACATCGTGAATGATTTTAAATTTTGGCAATACACTTCGCGGATCCCACGATATTTTCATTCAATTTTCATTTTCAATTTTTATAAAAAAATTGACAAATAACTTTTATTTTTTGATTTTTTTATAAAAATGAAAAATAATTTTTATTTTTGGAGTTTTTAATAAAAATTGAAAAATAACTTTTATTTTTAGATTTATTAATACAAATTGAAAAATAACTTTTATTTTGGAGAACACTTGCAGAAGAATTTAATGCTAATTTTGAGTTGACTAATCCGCGCAAAACTGTGCAGCAAGCTAGGAGCAGCTCGACGAGGATACTTTACAGACAATTAAGCTACTCATGGGGGGAAAACCACTATTTTCACGACAACAACAGCCTTAGCCTAATATCTTTTGTATTCAGAGCTAGATGTGAAATGCTGAACCTACGTTGCCGCCGATATGTCAACGACACGGAAGCCATCTGCACCCTCTGCAATTTAAACGCTAAAAAAAACACGTTTCACTTCATTGCAGTTTGCCCAATTTTACAGGAAATTAGAAAGGTGTATTGGAAGCAAGGAGAATTTAGTCAACAACGAGCCATTTAAATTTTAAACGGAGAAAAATTGAATATTCTTTTTAAATTTCTTGTAGAAGCATCAACATATAGAAATCGTATAATGTCTGAAGATTTTTAGTATAGTCCTAAACCGCCTAGGTAAACAAATTGTATTATAGCATATAGTTATCGCAACAGCTGACGGCTTTAAGCCTTTATGATTTTTAAATTAAAATTGAAATTTAATTTTTATATCATAATTTTTTTATTTTGATCGAAAAATAAGAGTTCATTTTAAATTTTTTGATAAAAATCAACAAATAATTTTTATTTGATAACTTAAAGCTTTTACGGTCCCTGATTTAAAGCAACTAATTTGCTCTTTGATTTAAATACAAACATATTTAATCACCAAATTTTCTTTGCGCCGTATATAGATAAACAATCTGGGGAATTCAAATATGAAAACAAGTGAGAAAGTCGGTCAAGCCCGACTATATTTATACTCTGTACCTTAAGTAGGAACTAAATGCAGTGCTGCTGCTGCGCTCATCTCCAAAATTCTCTCTCTCTCTCCTTCTCTCTCTCTCTCCCTTTTTCTCTCTCTCTCTCTAAGATTGTGCGTTGGTTGTGTGAGGTTGGGTAGGGGTGGCGGGGGTAATTCACTTATTTGATCATAACTTGAGAACCGCTCATCCGATCTTTATCATTTCTTTGGCAAATAGATACATATTACTAATGACTAACTATCTTTAGAAGGTACGAATCATCTATCTACAAAACTGTGGCGTTTTTTCCAAATTGCAGGAGCTGGAGGGGGCGTGGCAAAAATTGAAAATAAACTTGATCTGCTTGCAAGAATAAGAAACATTTGTCCCATACATGTCAAACCTCTATCTCTTACCATCTCTGAGATCTGTTTGTTCATACGGACGGACAGACCGACAAGAATATATATACTTCATAGGGTCGGAAATGATTCCTTCTCCCAGTTACATACTTTTGCACAAACTTAATATACTCTATGTACCTTCGGCACAGAGTATAATTACAAGTGGTCTCATGTTTTTAGGCAGCATATATTCAATACAAGTTGATCAGAAATAGTTAAAAATGGACAGATTTTCGTTCAGTCACGACACGCATTCAACTCTTGTCACGAACCTCGCATGACTCCGCCCTTATTTCGATGTTAAATTAAAATTTAATTTAAACTCAAAGTGTCGCTGGCAAACTTTCCCAACTTGATTAATTGCTTCCCGATGTTCAGATGTTCCGGAAAGGCTGCAACAAGTGCTTTAAATGTGTATCCTGGCCATCCGCGTCCCCGCCAGTTGTAATTAAGTGGACAACTTGTACTTCCCGCTATGCAATACAATTACAATGCACAGTGCGTACACTGGCCACCCGTATTTTCAATTGCGGCAGCCAGTCATTAGGTTTGTATTTTAATTCGCTTTCTTTGGGTTAGATACACACTTGGTATATATTTCTGCTCTATACGTAAGTATGTATTGTACACGAAGACAATTCTATCCCCAAAGTTGAACTGAGACAAAAAAGTTATAAAAGCTCTGAATAGGGAAAAAGTGGCTCTGATATCCCAAATCGTGCAAAAAATTGACAATCCCCAATTTGGCAGCTCAAAAATCAACTCGCACTTCTTTGGCCGTACTCGCAGGGCATATCTCCTTCTTAATGGCCCAATGTTTTTATCTGCGTGTTAGCTCAAACTGGCGGATGAAAACAAAACGCTATTGTTGGCGTGGACAGACTAATACAAACCGAAACAAGCTGGCAAAAAAAGGGAAAATAATAAAGCCAACGCCAACAAAAGCTGATTGGGGAGTCGGCGCTCCATGGAGCGGCAGCCCAACGACTACTCTGTGCAAATGGGCGAAGCAAACGAAATGAATGAATCCACAAGAAAAGATGAAATTCTCAGTGCCGGAAAAATGTTCCATTAATTTTTACCTACAACGACCTGAATCAGCGATTTTATGCTCGCCCTTCATGCCAGTGGGGGGGAGGGTTGGGCGTCGGGACGGACAGTGACTCAACTAAAGCCAAGCCAGCTACCTAATCCCGTCGAATTAAAAGGGATGGGAGATGAGCTGTGGGAGTAGAAATACTGGGAGTTCACCGTCCCGCCACTGCAGCATGCAATTTGGCAGCGGTGATGTTGAAAAGCAGCGCTCGGAACGTGCAGAGAAACTAAAACAATTTCCCCCAAAAACCCAAAGTGGAAGCCGTGGGGGCGCTGACAGAAAAAAAGCAAAACGTGCAAGAAGGCAAGAAATGAAATAAATTATAAAAACGTAGGTTGACCAGTCGGCCGGCTGGTCACAATTGTGCTGGACCAGCACCTACAGCTATAGGCTGGATGCTGGGCAGGGGCAAGTAAGTACATTGCCATCGCCGCTAAGGCGAGTTATCAGCACTTTGCGGGCTGCAACAAAAGGCAACACTAACTAATGGCCAAGCAGATGCAGCGCTGGTCGCTGGTTAACTCATTATTTTAGATGGACTAGGTTAAAGCCATATTTAAGTCAATGCTGCAATTTTATAATTTACTATACAGAACGGTTTGGGTATATAAAATAAAATTTAATTGCATAAATAAATGACAACCGCAGCTTTTTCAGTACTTTTTCTTCACTTGACTTCACCTCAGCAATGCTATTCTCTATTTGTGGATCCTAGGTTGACCTACAAAATGTGCTTTAAAGTGCTGCCAAGTATTAAAAAATTTAGTAAATTTGCAGCACTTGATCGCCATGAACATCTCAACACAATTTAACTGCTAGACGAGCTAGTCACTTTCAGTTTTTATACCCTGTTCTCATTAAAAATGAGAAAAAGGGGATCATGAAGTTGTGCCAATGTATGTAACAGCCAGAAGGAAGCACCTCCGACCCCATAAAGTATATATATTCTTGATCAGCATCAACAGCCAAATCGATTTAGCATCCGTCTGTCCGTCTGTCTGTCTGTATGAACGCGTCGATCTCAGAGACTGTAACAGATAGAGCCACAATTTTTGGCATTTATGTAGGTGTATACTGTACCCAGATCAAGTATCCTCCAGATTTGGCAAATTCCTCCTCCTCTTTCTTCTAACCGCGAAAAACAGTCAGAGCTACAATTTTTAAGCTTGAACCTAGTGACTTAATGTATATTCAGTAAGGACCAATATCTGTCTACACCACTATAAGATCCGAGCAGAAACACCGAAGATATGCAAGTGCGCCTCCCCATTTATTCAAAAAAATTATAATATTAAAAGTGTTCAAAGCTATAGGAACCACATTACTTGGAACTGGGTATTTTGCTGTCGGGGCACTCGACCGCAACACTCTTACTTGTTTTCTATATAAACATTTATCTCTTAGGCCGACTAACTGACATATCGGCCCACAGCTAAAGCCGCTGAACCGGAATAGAGATTTAAGATTTTGCATAAACCTTCTATAAAGTGGGGTTGTCAATATTTTATCAATATATCGATATTTGTTTGGACGATAAGGGATATGTTTTGCCGATATTGGCGATTATCGATATCTTTATAAGCGAAATATCAGAAAACGAGAAAGGCAAAGCTAACTTCGTCTGTACCGAAGTTTTGATACACTTGAAATAGCTTGTCTCAACGGTTAGCGACTTTGACCAAACTTCGCAGATCAGCTTAAAACATTCAATAACACTCATGACCGTGTTTGAGACCGGTAATATTGTGAACAAAACAGTTTTTCTCACTAAAACCCATTTTCGGACCAAACATTTGTAAGGCAGCTACAAGAAGTAGTCATCCGATCCGGTCGGCTCCGACATATTAGCAGCGTGCAGCCAAAAGAAGACTCTGTGCAAAGTTTCAACTCGATAGCTTCAAAACTGAGGGACTAGTTCGCGTAGAAACAGACAGACGGACAGACGAACGGACAAAGCTTAATCGACTCAGCTCGTCATGCTGATCAAGAATATATATACTTTATGTGGTCGGAGATGATTCCTTCCATGCGTTGCAAACTTCTGGGCAAAATTATAATACACTTTTCAAGTGTATAAAAATACTATGGTTACTGCAGGAGACTGTCGATTTATTTTCCACACAAAGCGTTTAAAAAAAACGGAATTGACAGAAAATTCTCAAAAAATATTACCCAGAAACTATGGGTCTAAAATAAATTCCTCCCTTCAACTTGATCCAGCTTCACCAATACCTTATTTACTTCGTAGAAGTGCGATTTCTAAGTAATTCTGTTGGAAAAGACAAAATCCTTAAATGTCCTTAACATTTGTGGTCGATTTGCGCAAAACCAGGAATTCAAAAATATTATAATTTATTGTCAATTATTTTAAAAAAAAAAAATATTTTAATTTATTTTAAAATTAAAAAAAAAAACAAGTTAATATGTAAAAAATAAAATTGGTTCAAGAAAAAAAAAAAAAAATAAAAAAAAAAAAAATAAAATAGGTGAAAAAGTGAGTGGAAAGAGTGGGAGAATGAAAAAAGAAGATAGGAAAGAAAAAGGGGTAGTTTTTATATTAAGAGATAAAAAAAAAAAAAAAGTAAAAGAAGAAAAAAAAAGAAAAAGAGATAATGATTTTGAAGCAAATGGTTTCTTGGTAAAAGACGCAATTATCTTACGAATTTTCAATTTAAAATAAAAAAATTTAGACAAAGAAGCGAAAAAAAGAAATAAAAAAGTCAAACAAAGAACGTTTTAAAACTTTAGTTATATAAAAAAAATAAAAAAAAAATAATAGTAAAAAATAAAAAAAAAAAAAAAAAATAAAGAAAAAGACAATAAAAAAAAAAAAAAATAAAAAAAAAAGAAAAAGAAAGAAAAAAAAAAAAAAAAAAAAAGAAATAAAAAAATTTAAAAAGTAGGTAAAACAGAATTTATTAAAAAAAAAAAAAAAAAAAAAAAAAAAAAAAAAAAAAGGGGAAAAATATAACTTTTATAAAAAATAAAAATAGTTTTGGAGCTATTAAGCTAAATTGTTGACTTTTTCCCACCCATACAACTTCGAAAACAAAGTCATTTAAATCTTAAAGGTAATGGTCTGCGAAGCTCTTTACAACGATGAATCCGATTGTAAATTGAAGTACTGGCAAAAAGACTTTATTGGGATTCGTGTGGATAAACTGAACAGCAAAAATATAATTTAAAAATACTGCACCAAAGGGGCCAAGCCAAGCTTTTCACAATCTCTTGGTGTGTGTCCTTTAAATTTTTCGCACAACAGAAAGGGATCTACAGTTTAACGCCCAATCCGAACGGCAAAGTTTTGAGAATCAGAGGTATTTTGGTATTTTGCTGTATAAGGGTGGTGTTTTGGCGCTTATCAGTCACACTGGGCCGTACGCTGACCCTCTTCGAAATAAGCAGTCAATTCCGATTTTGCGATATTAGAAATGTGCTTTCCGAGTCGCAGCGGAGTTGTAATTGCTCTAATTCGATATTTTCGAGCCTATCTGCAAGAAATTCGGCTTGAAAGCTGCAATAAATTCTTAGGAAGGAAAATGTGTGGAGGCCAAAATTAATTTTGAGCCGACGTAATAAAACCTAGTTTTAAGATCTTTGGTTTGATAAATAGAAGGGATGCAAACCGCTCGGAAATAAGGACTGGTTCGGTTCAGTGGTTCACTTAGTTTTTGAACCGCCGGTTCGGTTCATTACATGGTTTTTGGGGCTTACTGAACCGCGGTTTCGGTTCGGTTCGGTTTGCGCTGTTAAATTAATATAACAAGGGCCGATTTCACATCTTCTACATAGAGCTATCTGTCACATAAATTAACAAATAACAGTGTGAAATTGATGAATATCTGACACATAGCAGCTATCTGGGAAAACAGAAATCGGCCCTTAGTCAGATTATTTAGGTTAGGTTTTGGTTGTTTAGTCAGGTTTTTAGTTATTATATAATAAACATTTCATTTTTTTTAAACTCAAAATTTGCTTTGATAACATAACGATATCTTTAAGACTGTGCTATTTAATGAAGATATTTCCATTCGATTGATTGCATTTCAAAACAACAGGAGATATATAGAGTTTAAAGAACTAAAATTTAGTTCAATATGATGGAATTTTGGTTAAGATTTAGTAATAATATATCTTATAGTAAAGTTTCATCGATATTGCCTCTTAAGTCTGATAAATCAAGTTTCAGTGTGGGAAATGCTCGTTCTACTGACACTTGTGTGGTTGAAATTGCTTAAGTTGATTTCTTTAGGTAAACTCGTTTCGCCATCTAATGCGTCAATGCAATTAACAAACGATATTTTACTTTATGATGGTAATTAGTCCTTATATTTCCAACTCGTCTTTACTTATCGGGTTCAAAGAATTATCCGTTATGTTTTCATTAACGATTTAGATCTTCTTGTAAATTAACATTAAATGATATTTAGCTAGCTTTTTTCCTTCTTCTTATACATAGCAGGTTTGATTCCTGGTAGAGGTAAAAAAATCAAGACTTGGCCTGCTCCAATTTTGGGTCCTAAGAAATTTGGTGTTCTACAACTCTTGCTTTTCCACGTATTTATACTCTGTAGTTTTGTGCAAAAGTATGTATCGGAGAAGGAATTTCAGACCCTTTAATTTTTGCCACGCCCCTCTCTCCCCTCTTTAGAAAAAAATGTCATGTCTCCCAAAGTTTTGTAGATAAATGGTTCGTACCTTCTAAAGATATTTAGTAATTAAGATTATTTATCCATTTGACAAATGAATGGTTAAAAAGAAAACAAACCATTATGATATGATATACACAAACTTTGGGCGTAGTGAGTATGTTAAAGTTTGATTTTACAGAGTTTGATTGGTCCGAAATATATCTTTACCATATTTTTCGAGATCAGTTGGTTACGCATCAACACACACCATCTATTTGTTGATTACAAATCAGCCTCCGACACGCCGATAAGGTCAAGGTTTTTTGAAGCCTTGTCCACCCTTGGTATACCAGCAAAGTAGGTTCGTCTTTGCATGATGACGTTGAGAAGTACACAAAGCTCCGTCAAAATAGGAAAGAACCTTTCCGAACCATTTGATACCAAAAGAGGTTTTAGGCAGGGCGATACCTTATGGTGTGACTTCTTCAATATACTGAGGTATATGAATATATACTGCGCCGGTGCCCACATGCCAACAGAACGGGCGCCTAAGCAGGGCGTTTTCAGAGATTGAGAGGCAGTCAGAACTGATGGGTTTAGCGGTAAATGAGGACAAGACGAAATACCTTGTATCCGCGGACAAAAAGTCCTTGCGTCTTGGACAATTTGTTACAATGGGAAAATACAACTTTAAAGTTGTAGAGGATTTTGTTTACCTCGGAACGACGATAACCAGCAAGGTCAAAGAATGAAGAGCGTAACGTAAGTAACCACTAGATGGGACGGGATTAAATTGTTATTTTGAATTTCCCTTGATCCCTGAGACGCAGAGCGCCATGGAGTAGCTGCGGTTATAGGCAGTACTTCACACTGTTGTTATGGCGTCTTTTTTCTGGAAAAGTTAATAGCACTATTCAATAAGGTTTGGTCTTTAGAAATGGTGGTGGCGATTTGAGATGTTTTTGTCCGTTCTGGGAAATATGTATGTGCTCGATGCTTTTATGATATCATTGTACAGGACGTACCATTTCTTAGCCTTAAAAACTTTATCTAAACAGTTCTACAATTTCTTGAGCGAAGATGTAGCATTTTGAAAACATGTGTTGGAAATAACTATTTTGTCTACTTAAGCAGGTATGCAATGTAACGAGAAGGCCAAGCTAACTTCGTCTTTGCCGAAGTTTTTATACCCTTGCAAATGTTTTAACACATCCGAGTTTAAGAACGCCAACATTAAAACAAACTATTTTTCTAAATTAAACCCACTTTTCGACCGATAGTTCCTATGACAGCTATAGAATATAGTCATCCGATTTTGACCAAAACTTCCAAATCTTTGTAAAATCGCATAATATTAATAATTGTTGAAGTGAGACACGTCAACATTAAAAACAAAAAAGTTTTTCTCATTAAAACCCTCTTTCGACCGATTGTTCCTATGACAGCTATAAGATATAATCATCCGATTTTGACCAAAACTTCCAAATCAGTATAAAAGCGTATAATATTAATAATCGCTGAAGTGAGACACGTTAACATTAAAAACAAAAAAGTTTTTCTCACAAAGACCCACTTTTCGACCGATAGTTCCTATGGCAGCTATAAGATATAGTCATCCGATCCGGTCGGTTCCGACATATTAGCAGTGTGCAGTAAAAAGAAGACTCTGTGCTAAGTTTCAGCTCGATAGCTTTAAAACTGAGAGACTAGTTTGCGTAGAAACAAACAGACAGACGGACAGACGGATGGACAAAGCTCAATCGACTCAGCTCGTCACCCTGATCAAGAATATATATATAGTTTATAGGGTCGGAAATGAACATTTCTATGCGTTGCAAACTTCTGGGCAAAATTATAATACCCTTTGCAAGAGTATAAAAGCGGCACAGAAGGCTGGTCATTTGCAACGAATTCTAGTGGACACGTAGTACTACATCCATTGCATACTTTATGGACAGTACAGAATGCTTTTATTTCGAGCACATATATTCAAAATAGTTTATCTTCGCTTTACAAAAATCGTAGAATAGTCTGGAATAAATAAGTTCGGGTTCGGACCTTTAGTAGGAGTGTTACACTCTAAAATTAACGATAGAGTTTACAGATTGGAAAAGGAACGACAAAAAAGCAGAGTCTTATTTCAAACCATTTTGCCGTGATTTACAAATCAATAAATTACATAACTATGATTGTGATCTTACCGAACCGCGATAAAATATCATGGATGAACTATGTGAAGAGAACAGACGAGGACCAGAGCATGTAGAATGTATTATATAATCTCCTGACGGAGAAACAACTAATTTGTGAAAAAATATAGAACAACGGATTCAAACTAGTAAAGATGCAATGATATCACCTGGTCCACTATTTTCTCGTTCAACTAAGTACCCAAGCCAGGCAGATGCAATGCAAAATGTTATGATAAGGCTCGCGTCCCTGACACAAACTTTTCGCTTGTACGTGAACTGAACACATTCACAAAAGTGCTTTTTGCGGTGTGTACGAAATGACGCGTACAGTACGAGATGAAACGGAATTATGGTAAGATACAAACCATTTACAGTAATTGTGCTTTGATTAGTACTCTACGAACCACCTACAGTGCTTGCCTTTACATAGAACATTCTTGTCTCTACGAACCACCTATAGTGCTTGCCTTTACATAGAACATGTGTTCGGTATTTTCTATCGTTCTAAACAAAAGTATGGAATTCAGAGTGGTGCTTTTAGCATATTTTGACCTATTTGGGCCTTTCTTGATCTATTTTAGACCTATTTTAACCTATTTAAAGAATATATGTACTATGCTTTTGACCTAAAAAAATCTATTTTGGAAATGATCATCTTAAAAAATTATTAATATTTTTATTAATCCAAGTATTTTTATTAGTCCAACGTCATTTCGAGTTTTTTAGACCAACAACAAAAACAGAGCTAAAATTTCGAATTTTTTAGACCAACCACAAAAATAGCCCTAAAATCCTATATCTAGTAATGACACTGTTAAGCAAACTTACCTGTATTCGATGAAACACTCATCACTTTTAAAGATCCTTTTTCGGTTTTTAATTTGTTTTAAAGGGCATAGCAGAATAAGCATACAAAAACTGCCATCACTCCGATCAGCACCAAAATTAAATATGTTGTTACCATCAATGAGAAACTCACTCTCCTAAATTTTTAGTCCTCTAATCGCTATTGGAGTAGAGTTATGAGGGCGGAAAGATAAATCAAAAAACTCGTTTATCTTAAGAACCGCTTAACCGATTTGGATGGTCTTAATATATGTTGGAAGTGTCCACAGCACAATTAAAAAAAAAAAATTAAGAATTTGCAAATATTTTTTACGGTGTTGCCTTTGCGACAGAAGTTTTTGCTGGTTTTTTCATCACAAAGGTCTAAAAAAAATTTTTGCAAACACATCCCAAGAGTACCACATGGTGAAAAATAATTAAACGTTAAACTAGTACTTTTCATTAATATTTTATACATATTAGGCACACTGTAAATCAACTTAAAAGGGGAAAAAAGGGGAAATTTTCTGTCAATTCTGTGTGAGTTGTTACAGTGTGCTCAATATTATAAAATATATTTGTAAAACTATTCACATATTTTATTGGTATTCACTATGAAGATGATTCCCGATGACACTGCAAAAAAATTGCATTGTTAAGGACATCTTATGGAAACAACTAGCAAAAAACTAGAAAAGTTGAAATCGATGTACACCTTGAAGAAAAATTATTTGAAAATTTTAATATTTATTTTTGTGCCTAAGAAATGGTAATAAAAATGTGCAAAAATAACTTTCTGAATTCTATGATTGACACTTATAACATATATTAAACCCATTCAAATCGGTTAAGCAGTTCTGAAGATAAACGAGTTTTTTGATTTATCTTTCCGCCCTCATAACTCCACTCCAATAGCGATTAGAAGACTAAAATTTTAGGAGAGTGAGTTTCTCATTGATGGTAACAACATATTTAATTTTGGTGCTGATCGGAGTGGGGGCAGTTTTTGTATGCTTATTCTGCTATGCCCTTTCACTATGGGCGCTTGCGTCTTCACTCAATTTGGCACTACTTGTAAAATTTCTTGTTTAAAGTAGTGTGACCAGATTATGATAACAAAATTTGACTAAAAAGTGCGCTCTTCGGCATGAATTATTTGAAATTTTGCCGATATCCGATATCCGCTTGATATCCGATCTAGCCGATGTTACCATTTTTGGTAAAACTTAACAAATAAAACACACGCTTGCCAAGTTTCACTAATTACTTATAATATAGTTGAACGAAACCATTCTTTTCCATTTTTGAACTTGTTTTTTTTTTTAAATTAACAATAATTGTTTGAGCAACATGTCGAGATCTGGTGAGATTCAAAAACGTTCGGTTTTAAAAGAATGGCGCATATGCCGTTGGCAAATTATGTAACTTCAGCGTTTGTCCACAGATTTTAACGAGCGATAGCTCTATGAAAGCTATTAGTGTATTTAAATGAACATGTCAATAAAATGAGTTTAAAATTATTTTTGAATTTTGCTTTTATTAATTTTAACACAAAAAATCAAATCTTAATAAATAGTATTAGGGCTTAAGCCAATGACGTAACTTCAGTGTTGTAGCCTTTTACCGGCAACTTGGGAACAATCTAATATTAGTCAGTTTTGTCATTTTGTTCACCTACTATTTACAACCATGATGAAAACCAGTTTCCTAAAATTTTAGAAATGACTTTTTGCAAAGTGTCGCTTTTCCACAAAACGCGTCTAAAAAAGGTTAAAAATTAAAATTTTCAGCAACTTTAGACTCAAACTACTCTGCATCCAGACGTGGTGAAACATTTCGCAAAACATCATCCAAAAACGAGAGCGTACGTTAAAGTCGGCTCTAACCGACTCCGATATACCCGTTACTCATGAAAAAACAAGTTTAACAGTGTTGCCGCGTTCCATAGTGTGACCATCCGAAAAGTATGCAACATTTTATTAGGGTGGGTGGGGTGGTAGCGGGGGGAGCTTGGCTCACTTTTTTGCTTATAACTTGAGAACCGTTCATCCGATCTTTATCATTCTTAACATGCAAACAGACAATTGGGAAATTAATACCGAGACAATATTCAAATGTAACGTTTGCATACAAAGCCCACACAAATACAAGGAAACTGTTTACAAACACGAAGGATAGGATAACGAGAGAACAACAACAGAACGTTGTGTACAAAATAGCATGCAAGGGAAAAAAAGGAGAGGCTTGCGACGGCGTATACGTAGGAACGACAATACGAGCGCTTGCGACTAGAATAGCGGAACACAAAGGAGATGCGAAAAACAACAAATCAACCACAGCGATAGCGCAACACTTGACAACATCTGGACACACAGCTGATTTCGATAATGTTAAAGTGCTGGACATAGAAAAGAGAGAGAGAGTATTCAGACAGAGGATTCAACAGCGGGCAGACGGACGGACGGACGGACGGACAGACGGACAAGGCTAAATCGACTCGGCTGTTGATGCTGATCAAGAATGTATATACTTTATATGGTCGGAAATGATTCCTTCTGCCTGTTACATACATTTGCACGACTTTAGTATACCCTTTTTACTCTACGAGTAACAGGTATAATCATCTTGAATCCATACCTCTATCTATCTTTGGAGGAAGAACAGGCAGAACATTAGTGCGCTGTTGGACTGGGCAATGAAAAAAACGCCTGTCTTCAACTTATCAAACAAAAAAATGACTGACATAAAATCGGAAATGCATGATACGCTACCATTGAAAACAAAAAAGTATTTCTCACTAAAACTAGTTTTTCGACCGATAGAAATTATGACGGCTATATGCATTATGCGATTTGAATCAAACTTGACAGAATTGTGTGTTAGCATATAATATTGATCAGCAACGAGTTTGGGAGCGATAGCATTAAAAACAAAAAAGTTTTTCTTACTAAGACTTTTTTTCAAACCTATCTTTTGTATGGCAGCTATATTATATAGTTGTCCGATTTGCATAAATCTTGGTGGAGTTATGTGAAAGCATCGAAAACTTATTAATACCAGGTTTGGGAGCGATAGCATTAAAAAAATTTTTTCTCACTAAAACTACTTTTTCAACCGATCGTTCCTATACGGTATCCAAATTCATTCGGACAACAACTGTTCAACGGAGAAATTAATGAGCTTTCATAATGAAATTAAAGAAAAAATTGCATAAAATAAAATAGTTAAACCGGTGATTGCCAAAGTACAAATTTCTCAAAAAAAGTTGAAAATGCCAGATCTGTAAGCCGCATTTCTTAGCCATCGCGTTAAATTAGTCAAACCATTAATAAAATTGTTTTAGATTCCTCTCGTCGCTATCGAAATTAATAAAGTTATGAACAATCGGACGGTTCATTCGCGAGGTATATCTATTGATTTGAGGTAAAATAGCAAAAAGTACGGAAAAAGAAGCATTTGGGAGGTTGGTGGATTTGTATGGCAGGTAGGGAAAGGTGTGGTCCAAACAAGACATATTTTATTCTAAATTTATTTTTGTCAGATCAAATATAAAAGCCAAATTGAAGAGCTGTAACTTTATTTTTTGACTTTTTGGCAAAAAAATGGCAATTGGGACCACTGTGCAGTGTTCACAAGTTCTTACGTACTAGATTATAAATTTCTTACATACAAAATGTGGCCGTCTGTGGCCCAGCAGTTAGTAAGCTGGACTGCTGTGCGGGAGGACGTGGGTTCGATCCCGCATCTGCACATCTAATAATAAAAGTTTTTTTCTTTCTTCAGAAAAATAGCTTTTACAAATACGGTCACCTTCACCAGCTATTGGCGCCAGCTGTGAAGTGAGCTAGCCATGAAAAATCAAATTCTCAAACTTTGCCGTTCGGATTCGGCTTGAATATGTAGGTAGGTCCCTTTCTCTTGTGCGAAAAATTTAAAGCACACACGCCAAGAGATTGTGAGAAGCTCGGCTTGGCTCCGTTGGAGGAGCTGTATAGCCAATTTTACATTTTTTACAAAATAAATATTCAAAAAACCACAGTCCTTTCACGTCAGTTTAAACCACTGTATGGCGATCAGTTTGTCAGCGAGTAAGGTTCTTTACAAAAGTATAATCTTTATTGTGTGATTACTGGGAGAGAATATTTCGTAAGGACCCAATAACAAACCGAATTCCCTTTCCATTTTTAATAATGCTTTAACAGCCGAATATCTTCACTCTCTTGGTACGATTGATTTTAGCTAAAGCCCAAAAATAATAGTTTTTTCTTGAATTATGTTTTTGAAATCAGTTGAATTTGTTCCTATTATGTTTGTTATACGCGAGGGAAGTAAGGATAAGAAACTGAACGGAGAGAGCAAGCTAAGTTGGAGAGTCAATCGTTTAAAACTCACAAATCCAGAAATTTTGAATCAAAAGTTCATTCTAAAGGCCCATACGGACATCCGAAGTACGTAATTTAGCTAACTTCCCCCTATGTTTCGTCGCCGTGGAACGTAAGAGCAGTGTTACCATACTTAAGAAAAAATTACGCCAAAAATTTCAGTATTTGGTATTCTTAATTTAGTTGGCGGTAGGTCACACTGCTCGATCGTATTTTGTTTTGATACCAAGTTGAATTTTTGAAGAAGCTCGGCCACTTCTCCTCAAGCCTTGTTCACAAAATTTATGCCGAATGCTTGGGGTGGAAAAGATCAAAAATGACATTCCGCTCTTTCACCGCCAAAATTAATAATATTTTTTTGTCATGGAAAAATAATTCAAAACAACTATTTCGCTCTTGTTTTTCTGCCATGCTTTTTATATTTATTTGTTCAAATCACTTTAGCTAAAAGCACTTCAGCTGGTCTGCGCAGCTAGAAGCAGAGTGAAGTTACATGGTGCATTCTCAATGCTGCGTCTGCCGCTCAAAGCATAATAAGGCCCACAACCATTTTACATAGTCTCCACAAATGTGCTGTTAAGTGCAACATAGTCTGTTAAGTGTAAAATTCAATTGCGCACCTCCGTACATGCAACAAGTTCAAGAGGCGAAGTTGTAACTTCTGCTTCTTCTTCCCTCAATTTTTGTATGAAACTTCTCGTAACTTCTGATGTCCGTATGGGGCTTAAGACTACAAAATTGGCTCTTGGATTACTAGAATTCATTCTTCACGTACTTCTTGATCTGAGAACGAAATTTTCTTTATTTGTGTATAGAGTGTTTTATGTTTGTAAGGCTCTGTGAGAGCAGAAACCAGCACTTACAATCTCAAAACGCTGATCGAGGTACTTTTACTTTGAGGATATCGAAACTATTGAACTGAACCCCTCTTCTGCTTTAGGTGACCTGCTTCTTGTTCGGGTTCGAGCAGTTGAAATAAATTTTCTTCGTTTTAGGTTCTGTTCGGAAATCCCAAAAATCCCGGGACTCTGAACCGGTTTGAAGCCCTTGTTTAAGCAGCTAAACTCTGATTGCTTTCTGGCTAGTTCAAATCAGCTCTCGATTATGTATTCCTTTAAATAAAGCGGCTTAAAGTTGCCGACGGATACTTTTAAAGTTAGAAATGCTTAGGACATTTTCGTATACGTACAAATATGACAAACAGACTCGAATGTAATTAAGGCGCTGATGCAAGTTCATAACTTGTTCAATTTTAGTTCAGTAATATATTCCAGTCATGTTTCACAGGCGTACAAATCTTCATTTATGCGCTGGTCCATAAGTCGCTCATTTGTTTCATTGACTGTTGGTTCACATACGTTGCAAGTTAGTCAGGTTACACTACTATATTCTTGACCATTATTGGCATATGCTTTAATGTCGCCTACAAAGCTCGAGAGAATGTGTGTATTTGTGTGTGGATATTTGACCTATGTACACTACGACCGGGGCGTCCAGATTGACGTTTAATCAAAGAAAACAAACTGTTTGATTATTGGCTTCGTGACGCACACAATCACATCCGCAATTACACGACGACCCGCCAGAATCGCAATGGAAAATGTGGTTCATATGGGGCATTGGGTAGGGTGGGTGGGACGTATGCTAGTTTTATTACGCTCCAATTTCTGCTGATTTGTGTCTGGCAGCAATGAATCAGATTAGTTTGATGCCAGAGTCACGTTTGCAATTAACGGGGTAATTTTCTTTCAAGGTTATTCACACAATGCATATGTTTATAGTCTTTTTAATCCCAACATTAAACTGGCATGGGATCACACATGCTTGGTTCTCAGTCAGGCTTACGGTAAAATTTTTGGTACTGGGATGGTTTGTAATTATTCATGGAAATCGTTAAAGGTCGTTATCGTCTAATGTGCTTCAGAGAAAAAAATGTTTGTCAAAACCAACCGAAATACAAGATGGTATAAATCAAATCAAATTTAAAGGACAATAAAATTCAGTTTTGGGAGGTGTCAAAACATGATGTTTGATTGCTTGTGATGCCAAATCGATGTCTGCATTGCTCTGACAGCTTCTTTCACTCTTGGGGCTTAATCATACACAACTTTATCTTCTTCTTTTAACCATTTTAATTGTGTACATTGCTCGAAAAGTTCTTAATCGGGCAGAAAAAGCTGCCAAGCACGCATCTCCAGTCCTGATTTCATGACTTTACGCTAATATCAAAATCCCAAAATCGCCGTGCTTTCACATTAAAGGGAAAAAACTGATGCGCTTATCTTTTGATATGCCTGAAAGTTTATACATGATTGAAACAGTGCGCAAACAAACTTACCAGCAAAACAGCACCGAACGAGTCTCGTTATTTTGTTTATTTTTGTTAAGCGCCGCAAATAAGCGAAAACCCATTTTCCACCATTTAGTCCGTGCCATGCAAACTCATCGAGAAGAAGTTTCCATCATTTCCACGCTCTTTAGTTGTGCATTTTTCATCACGTTTACACTCTGATTTCGAATTCCAACTCTGATTCGGATGGATCCTGCTCCTGGGTGCCCACTAGCTGGTTCAGTTCGACATGTGTGCACACACACCAACTACCTTTCATTTTGGTTTATTTAATTTTCCATCTTTATCCTCATTTCTGCTCTTGGCAAACACACAACTGTACGCACATGGCCAATGCCACCCACCCAAAGCATGCACTGGCGTGCACATATGCAAGCCAGCTTGCTGGAGCATCCACACCCACATCCCGTGAGGTTAATTTGAAATTTTATCAAAAGTTGAAACAGGCCCCGTTGGCAAGCTGCGCACCGAAACGAAATGTTGACCTGAATGACTCAAATGACGTTCGACTGCCGCTGCTGTAGCTTCTGCTGTTCTCGGTTCAGTTACGTGGGAGGAGGTGCTCAGAGAATAAGGCTTGCTTACTGCTACGGCCGAGGTGCGGAATTTTAAATTATCTTTTTAGTTATGCTCATTTCAATCAAATGTTAAGGAAAACGAAAGAAAACTCGCGAAACTCTGAATTAAATCTTAAAAAGTTGTTTGCAAAAGAGGAAAATTTTAACTAATCAAACGAAATATTAAACTTCATGCAAATTATAATGGTTAACCCAAAGAGAATGAAAACGCTATACCTATTGTAGATTTTCAATTTGAAACTCTTAATCCATAACATACTTCTCGGCACTAAAATCAAATCAATTTTTAATTAACAA
Source organism: Lordiphosa stackelbergi (assembly GCA_018904235.1). Lineage (NCBI taxonomy): Eukaryota > Metazoa > Arthropoda > Insecta > Diptera > Drosophilidae > Lordiphosa > Lordiphosa stackelbergi. The sequence goes on along the minus strand of JAEIFU010000176.1, from coordinate 29,143 downwards.
CATTTGTGTACAGATGAAATATTTAATTTAACAGCCATACAATTTTTAAAAATTCTCTGAGTCAGAGCTTAATAAATTACCGTTTCAGAAGTATTCAACTGGCATAATTGAAAATAAACTTCAAGTGATTGGAAAGGTACTCATAATTCTTAGCTCGGGAAGGAACAAGAAAATTGTTAGAAAATAAGTATAAGCGATATTATGGCCGGTGAAACCAACAAAATTTGACAGTAGCTAACACCCACTAGCTTAGGAAAAAAATGCCACGTATTAAACAAATTTGTATTTTGGAGGGTACTAAACCGATTTCGCTACGGCGCGCGTTAAAAGCAAAGCGTCTGAGCAGAGTGGTTGCATTTATATGAAGAGAGCGGTCTTAAATACTTCTGGTGGAAATATCCGGCTAAAATGAATACTGTGCAGATACGCTATGATAAGTAAAAACATTAATAATTAAAAGTGGGCGTGGTAATCATGTCCACACACACTCCACTGCGGCAGCGCTTCAGCATCGAACATTATTTTACTCCTAACTAAAGTATCGTTCCTCCAATCTTTATAATTTTTTCGGCATAACAATAAATAATCCTGATTACTAAATAACTCTACACTGAGAAAAAAAGGATTGTTTTGATGATCCCTAGGATAATTTCGGTATCCATTTGGACTGGATAGTTAAGTATCCCTTTTGGGATCCAATGGATATTTTCGCAATCGATTTATTTTATCTTAAAAAGGATATATCAGAAATAAAATATTTCATTGATCGTTATTCTTCATCCAAAGGAACTGAAAAATGTGAAAAGGATATTTAAAAAAATGGATCTTAATGTGGATATTTGAATATCCATTCGCGAATACGGGCAGTGTGTTTGCCTCCTTTGCGATCGGTGCCATTTCGAATTTGCCGGCGCGGCGGTCAAGACATTTGCGAATGCGGCGGCTGCCTTTCTGCTGGACTTTCTGTTCCAGATCGCCGTCTCTTCCTGTCTTACTGCCTGCCTCCCAACTTCATTTCGTGGATGCAACAAATTCGTTTATTAATTGGCATTTATTGGTTTGGCAATTAGCAAAATAAATAATACAAGTGTTCGACGCAGCTGTTGTTTATCGAGTGAAAATATCGTTAGTTTTATCGAAACTTGCCAGCAAGTCAATATTTGATCCCATCACGAGGCTGCGGTTAAAGTTGCCGGCAGGTTTACGCCAAAGACAGCATGAGCCACTCAAATTCGGCTAACCTGCCGGTAAGTTTGACTAACCGGACATTAAGAAAATGGGCCTAAAGGCGTTAAATCGCACGATCTAGGCGACCAACTGACCGGTCCCGATCGTAAAATAAAATGTCCACCGAACTCGCCTCTCAATCAGGTCATTGTTGCGCGTGCTGTGTGGCATGTGGCACCGTCTTGTTAAAACCACATGTCATGCATGTCAAGCTCTTGCATTTTGGGCAAAAAAAGTTGGATATCATCTCACGGTAGCGCTCACCATTCACAGTTACGTTACGATTCGCATCATCTTTGAAGAAGTACGGTCCAATGATGCCACCAGCCCATAAACCGACAATTCTGCTTATTTACATACCTATTGAGCCAAAACTGAGCTTCGTCGCTGAACACAATTTTTCGGTAAAAAAGTGGACCTTCGGCCAACTTTCCAAGAGCCCATTCACCAAAAATTCTACGTTGCGGTAGGTCGTGCGGCTTCAATTCTTGCAACAGCTGTATTTTGTAAGGCTTCACATCTAAATCCTGTCGAGTAACAGAGGCCCAATTGCTGCGAACGGCGACGAATCGATAATTGATGGTCATCATTAACACTGGCCGATACAGCTGCGATATTTTCTTCAGTTCGCACTCTAAGTAAGCGTGTTGGTGGTTTAATGTCCAACAATGTAAATTTGGTGCGAAATTTAGTCACAATAGCCGCTTCAGTGGGTCGATTAAACTGACCATAAAATGGAAGAAGTTCGTTTGTAAGACGATTCATGGTTTAATTATAGACCAAACTGAAGATGTTTGACAGTGAAACAAAACACGAAGCGTGCGTGAGCTGTTTAAACCAGTGTTGCCAAAAAGATAATAGCTAAAAAATCACCCTTCATAAAGCTAAGTTCACACAAGCAAATTCATTTGACAATATTTCGAAAGTTTGACAAAATTAGTTTGAATTATGAGTGAACTCCATATTTATTTACAGTCAAACACATATGCAAGCCGATTTGACAAGTTTAACAGGTCAAGTTTTTGTTTGTGTGCTGTCTGAACGCAATGTGAACACTGTTTGTCAAACTGTTATCGCATTTGCCGAGTTTAATCTTGCAATTCAAATGTAATAACAAACTATGTCAAACTTGTGATGCTTGTCCAATTAATTGCAATTGCTTTGACGATTGCAAATCAATTTATATTTTTAATTTGGATAAAAATTAGCATAATGGTGTAAAGTAAAGTACAATAATACTGTTTAGTCTTATCCAAGAGAGATTGAAGTTTTCCATGAGTGGGCAGATTTCTAACCGAAGAAGACAACTTGAAATTGATATCGCTGGTGGAAACGTGCCCTGAAACTCTCAACCCAAATAAAATTATGAGAGCAAATGAGGGGGCACATATTGTCCAGGAATTTGAGCGCCAGTTTAAGGCAGCGCAGTGGCATGGAAAGTGGTCAAATCTCCGTATCCAATACCGAACAAATGCAGCCAGAGCAAAAGCAACAAGGAGAAGGCGTGGTGTGTTGAATTTTGGTGGCGACGCGTAGTGGTCTCAATGGCAGGAAACAATTTCAAATCTTGAAAACAATTTAATCTGACACTCAACTCATTCGGCGTGGGCACATGACTCTACCGCAGCTAGTGCCATATTGGGCACCATGACAAAATCCAACTTTTTTTAAAAACCCGGCATAAGACCATTAAGTTATGACAAAAGGGACCTCTGTAAGTATCACCTGATTCCTAGTTCTCAAATGAAGCCGCGGTTCGCGGTAAATGGATACTTTTGCACTTGCAACTCACAACGGCAACAATTCTAACTTAGTTTTTAATGGTTCAAGATAAAATTCTGCAAAATTCGGCAGGGTCATTGGAAACGGTTAAGGTACCTCCAGAAGGAGGAAAACCTTAATTCTTGAATATCTTTTATTTTTTAGACTCACCTACAAATCAATTTATATAGGCCATAAACCATATCTAAACGAGTAAGAAGGTCGGTCAAGCCCGACTATATTTATACTCTGTACCTAGAGTAGGAGCTGAATGCAGTGCTGCTGCTGCGCTCATCTCTAAGTTTCTCTCCCTCTCTCTCTCTCCCTAAGATTGTTTTTGGTTGTGAAAGGTGGGGAGGGGGTGGGAGGGGGCGGGGGCGGTAATTCACTTATTTGATCATAACTTGAGAACCGCTCATCCGATCTTTATCATTTCTTCGGCAAATCGATACATATTGCTAATGACTAACTAACTCTAAAAGGTACGTATCATCTATCTACAAAACTGTGGGAGATATGACGTTTTTCCCAATTTGCGGGGGCGGGAGGGGGCGTAGCAAAAATTTGAAAATAAACTTGATCTGCCTGCAAGTATAAGAAGCATTTGTCCCATACTTGTCACACCGGTCATGACGGTCATGGCTATATCGACTCGGCTGTTGATGCTGATCAAGAATATATATACTTTATAGGGTCGGAAATGATTCCTTCTCCATGTTACATACTTTTGCACAAACTTAATATACTCTATGTACCTTCGGTACAGAGTATAAACAATTGAGAGATCTGCATTTTCAATTTTGCCAACGAAGACTTGGTTCGCGGCTTATAGGTATTCTTGTAGTAGCAATTGCCTTAGAACAACATTGACCATTTAGGGTAAAACCGGCTTCACCAAATTTAAATAATAAATTTTATGAGTAAAGTGCTTCATAATCAGCATAAGAACAGATACAAATACTTCAGATCAGGGCATCTTGGCGTACTACGGTTTGTCCAGCAAAGACAATTTTATTTAAAATTTTACTTTTTCTTGGAGGCAATGACGAATTTTACTCATAAGATTAATTGCATAATTTTTCGGAAGCTTGTAATACCCAAATAGTCAATGTTGTCCAAAGGCACCAAAGCTTTCTTCGAGAGAGAGAGCGGATAGAGATTGAGAGGGATGGTTCATTTCACTCTACCTGCTTCTTTAGTTGACAATACACACAAATTATATTCACAGAAAGAATCGCTTTGAAATTGGGCCTACTTTGAGAATGGAATGGCATATCCGACTATAGGAAGTATTTATATGTACACATTTTTTAATGAATCATAAATAAATCATTGCGTTTGTACCCTACGAACGAACTGTCCAAGCCCATTATTAAGAAACTCTAAAATATTTTGACAATATATAGTCTAAATGCTTGCTCAAATTGAAGGCTATGCAAACTTCTTCTGATATCCTAGAAGGTACACTCAAGACCGTATAATATAGCGTACCGGATCTAACAGTGAATAAATGTACTTCTTTTGCTACATTTTAGTCGAAGCTATCCGAACTATTGAAGTATCTGCGTCCAAGTAAATACTCGAGCATAGTAGAGCTGTGTGTGGTCTTTATATTAATTAAAGTCCAGCTCCGGCCAGCCTGCAGAGGCACAGCACAACATTTGCCAGCTTTGTTTGATGACTGGATGCAACGGGTTGTTAACTTGTGCAGCCAAGCGAGAGTAATCGTAAATACATATGGCAAGCCGTGTAGCACCAACTTCGGATTATGCTCAACTTGATGTGAGGAGCAGCTTTGCCGCATTTACTACTTTTAAAAGTTCCTGCCACAAGTTTTCGAGCTGACAACTAAAGTGTTGAGCTCCCAACCCTTATCCCTTTGCATCCATTTGGTCTTCCATCGTTATGGATGCGTGCTACCAAATGCAGGTATCTATCCCCATATGTAGGTTATGCTTATTGGCCTGGGCAAGTGGGGGCTCAAGTCCAACAACCAGCGGTTGTTAACACCTTCCGCCGGCTCTTTGAGCACACTGCCTTTTATGTTACACTTGAGTGAATCTTTGCACATTTCAAAGCAGCAGTGGAGATTTTGTACATCCTTTTGACCCTGACTCTGATTACGGGAGCTCCCCACTGAAAGCCCTGCTTCCTGCTACCTTCACACACACACACACAACACACAAATCAAATTTCCTTGTTAAAATATTTCCATTCTGTGCACTGCGCCAGTTGCTTGGCAGAACAGCAGACGGGCCCAGTCTCGTAATTGCTTTCAGGATTCAATTCATTACCGAAAAGTTACCAAAGTGTGCAGGCAGCAGCAGCCGCAGGAAGGTGAAGCGAATCCATTTTATGGATATATGCAGTTTGAACAAATAATTCCATACGGGGTGTGGTCCGGCAGCAAGCCGCACTGCCTCCGCACTAAGGCCGTAGCTCTTGTTAACTCTTTCGGTTCATGTCGCAAGTGGCTTTGTTAGCCTTAGCAACCATTCTTAGCCTTTGTGCTCCTGCTGCTCCTATTTAATACCATTAGTGAACCGAACTCCGAAAATGTTAAGGAAAACATAAATTTGCCCTTGGCGGCGGAGTTTTGTTTTTCATTTATTGATGGAGTGACCTAATTAAATATTTTATAGAACAATACAGCACAGCTTACATGGCCACACCAAGTAAATCGAACAAAAAAGATTGAGTGAGAGAAAAAAATGATATAATATTGTTAAGAAACCGTCAAACAGTTAGTGTTTCACCGACGGAATACAATTTACAGCATTCGCCCAGGTGTTCTCTTTAAAAAAAAAGGTATGAACTGCTGTCGCAAAATAAAGTTATAAAGAATTTATTAACCCGCTTTCTGTGAACGGCCCAATTAACCTAGGAAAAAGCTCAGTGGCTTTTGAATCAATGAAATTCCGTCGGCAAAAGTTTAAAGCTAAAAAAAAATGGGGGGCACCTCCGTAAACTTGGCATGAGATATGCTGCCAGTTTTTTATATGGTTTACAAAAAGTTTTTCTCACTAGAGCTACATTTTGACCGATCGTTCCTATGGCAGCTATATGCTATAGTCATCCGATTTAAATCAAACTTGACAAAATTGTGTGGTAGTATATAATATAGATCTGTACAACGTGGGAGCGATAGCATTGAAAACAAAAAAGTTTTTCTTACTAAGACTTTTTTTCAGACCTATTCTTTGTATGGCAGCTATACTATATAGTTGCCCGACTTGCATAAAACTTGCTGAAATTATGTGAAAGCATAAAGATCTCATAAATACGAGGGTTGGGAGCGATAGCATTGAAAACAAAAAGTTTTTCTCACTAAGACTTTTTTTCAGACCTATCTTTTCGTATGGCAGCTATACTATAGTTGCCCGATTTGCATAAAACTTGCTGAAATTATGTGAAAGCATAAAAAACTTATAAATACGGGGGTTGGGTGCGATAGCATTGAAAACAAAAAAGTTTTTCTCACTAAGACTTTTTTTCAGACCTATCTTTTGTATGGCAGCTATACTATATAGTTGCCCGATTTGCATAAAACTTGCTGAAATTATGTGAAAGCATAGAAAACTTATAAATACGGTGGTTGGGAGCGATAGCATTGAAAACAAAAAAGTTTTTCTCACTAAAACTACTTTTTCAACCGATCGTTCCTATGGCAGCTATATGCTATAGTCATCCGATCCGGCCGGTTCCGACAAATGTGCAGCGTATTTATACCAAAAGACTTCGTGCAAAGTTTGGTTGAGATAGCTTTAAAACTGACGGAGGAGATAGCATAGAAACAGACGGACGGACAGACGGACAGACGGACAGACGGACAGACGGACATGGCTATATCAACTCAGCTCGTCGTGCTGATCAAGAATATATATACTTTATGTGGTCGGAGATGTTTCCTTCTGTGCGTTACAACCGTCTAATTTACAAAGGAAAAAAAAAAAATAAAAAAATTTAACCAAACAGTAACTGTTCAAGCGGGAAAACCCGTGTGGTTTACCACACTTATCTCCCAGAAGTTTCGCAGAGTGGTATACTCTTCCCAAAGGAGATGAGAATGCGAAAGTATCAGTGTACTACCTTTTATCTATTGACCCTTAATTGTAACGTTATCTCCGTAAGCCTGTGTCTCAACAACTGTTTTCACATGTTACACATATTTGGCCAGTTTTGCCAGTTACTTAACTCTACTTTTCCAAAGAAGTCGGAGTATGAGACACCTTCCCAAAAAGTGGCACACATCCACTTATTCTCTATTGTTACAAATTGTACAGCGTGTTTCGTGCTCCGAGATGTGTGGTATAATCTGTAGTCTGATACCCTCGCTCCTAATTAGTATTATATTTTTTATCGTCTCTTCACTGTGGGCATCATTAAAATAGTTTACGCTTGCTAAGTTGAGCTACAGTTTTTCTACCCTTGCATAGAAAAATTCAAAAAAAAAGTCCTTGCGTCTTGGACAATCTGTTACAATGGGAGAATACAACTTTAAAGTTGTAGAGGATTTTGTTTACCTCGGAACGACGATAACCAGCGACAATAACATCAGTCTGGAAATCCGACGAACTCACTCTTGCAAACCGATGCTACTACGGGCTAAGTTGGGAGCTGAAGAGCAGAGACCTCAAGCGAAGAACAAAATTAGCCCTATACAAGTCGCTTATCATCCCAGTCCTGCAATACGGCGCAGAAGCATGGACAATGACAGCAGCGGATGAAGCGGCGATTGGCGTGTTTGAACGAAAGATTCTTCGGAGGATTTATGGACCTTTAAAAATTGGCGATGATTTCCGCATTCGAAATAATGACGAACTGTATGAGGTCTATGGGGACACCTGTCTGGTCAAGCGCATAAAGCAACAGCGGCTGCGCTGGTTAGGATATGTCACCAGGATGGACGAAGAAGCTCCAGTAAGGAAAGCTTATTATTCGAAGGCGGCTGACTACGGAGGAAGATGCAAGCAGGGGAGACCTCGACTGAGATGGGATGACCAGGTTCGGGCAGACATTGCCAAGCTTGGTGTGACCAACTGGTCCCAGCTCGCACGGAGCAGAAGCGACTGGAGAGCATTACTTGCAGAGGCCCAGACCGTCGAGCGGTTGTAATGGCCAATTAAGAAGAAGAAGAAGAAAAATTAATTTCCGGCCATATAAACTATTAGGGTGTTCACTTTGCTAAGCACATAGGCACTTGGGCAGGTTTGCCTGACTAGTATTGTGAGCAGCCCTCTGTGCACGAAATTTGCGCACAATTTCGTTTGACAAAGATAAAGATATTCTTTTGGAATGGAAAGCAAGCGAATTATATTAATTATTATAAACAAAATATGTGCACACTGTTTGGGCACAAGTGCCCAACTTTTCGTAGTCAGGGTCTGGGTCGTGCGAGCTGTGCACAATTTGTTCAGAGTAAATTGTTCTTGGAAATGCTTACACTTTTCCCCAAGATCCTATGTGCTCAACAAAGTGAATACCCTATATATACCCTATATAGCCTTGTCCGTTAGCAGATGACTATATCTTATAGCTGCCATAGGAACCATCGGTCGGGAAATAGGTCTTAGTGAGAAAACTTTATTGTTTCCTGTGTTATGTGCATGTAGGCGAGCACACAGTCTGTGAAATAGGCAGAGCGCTTCCCCCCTCCATCTCACAAGCAAAATTGTTTCGTGCATGACTATCAGGCCTGTTCCCATTTTCGATTTCGATCAAATCATGTGGAATCGGAATTGATAGCTGTTCCCGTTTCCGAAAAACGATCAAATTATTCGGTTTTAAAAGTTTTGCCTTTGAGTGAGTGAAATGAAAAGTAATGGACAATTTTCATGTCAACGGTTATATTTTGTATCAATCCAATATTTTTATATTAATAAGTCATAATTTGAGAAGATTTTAAAGTAACCATACAAATATTGGGCATTCAATTTGATTTAAAATTAATTATTTTAAAGTTGTATCCCAGAAATTGCATGTAGACGAAAGCAAAAACGATCGAAATGTAACCGAGCTGTTCGCAATTCCGCATCAGCGCATGCGCATTGCTGATCGAATTTGTTAATGTTACCATTGCTGAATTATAGTTCGAAAACGATTCGAACTTTCATTCGAAAAGTAAATCGATTTCTATTTCACTCGGAAACGGGAGCATCAAATGATAACGATTCGGAATTACAATCGTTTTACTTTTTAAATCCACTCGGAAATGGGAACAGACCTGTATAGGTTTTTTGCTCGGATCTTATTGCACTTTTTAGAATGGATAGATATATGTCCCAAGATAATATATATTAAGCGACGAGGGTGTAACTTGAAAATTGTGGCTCTGACAGTTTAATGGGGGAGGTGGGAAAATTTTGCAAATCTAAAACAAACTCGGTCTGGGTGCGCTATAAACCAATGTACATGCAAAAACTTGTGTCTCTATCTCCTATAGTCTCTGAGATCGACGCGTTCATACAGACAGACGGATATGGCTAAATCGACTCCATTGTTGATGCTGATGTGTGTGCGCTTGTGTATGTGTGTGTGTTTCCATGTGTGTCTCAATTGTACGGGGTATTTTGAAGTCGGGCAACTCGACTGCAACGCTCTTACTTGTTTAATATATCGATTTCAAATTTGGCACTAACTATAATCCCTGAAATTTTTATCATAATCGGATAATAAATAGCGGAGTTAAAAAATGTTGCATACTTTTCGGGCGTCCACTTTCAGGAAGGCATGAACGCTTTTAGACATTTCTTCTCATGAGTAACGGATATATAGAAGTCGGTGAGAGCCGAATTTAACTTACGCTCTCGTTTCATTTTGTTGATTTATTTATATTAAAGTTATCTCTTTAAGAAATGTTAAAAAAATAAATCAAAAAAATGAAACGAGAGCGTAGGTTAAAATCGGATTACAGGATTTATAAAAATATAATGGACTCCCCCTCAGAACACGCTCATTTTGCAAGGAAATGGCAGAACAATCGGCCATGTATAATGAGACCGAAAAGTACAGGTTACCAACGAATCTGTTAATGTGATATTAATTAATAATGCTACCCTCACCATCGCCCTCAATATAGAGCATTTTTCCAATATCCAGTCCATTATATTATATTTCATTCCGATTTTCGATTATTTTGAAGATTGTTTCTCATTTCATATCAAATGCATCTTGATCTAATTATTTAATGTTGAAAAATATATATAAAGAAATATTTTAGAAAAGTTCAGGCACAGCTACCCCCACCTTTTCGGAAAGCTGGCTTCGCCCTTGCTCGTTCATGACACTGTTGAACTCGCTTCAAAAATTAGGAAGGATGCAACAGATTATAATAAAATTAGTAATATAGATTAAGATTATAAAATGGTCAAGACCTATTCCAATTTCGTACTGTACCGTGGCCGTTTGTGGCCCAGCGGTTAGTGTGCTGGACTGCTGGGCGGGAGGTCGTGGGTTCGATCCCGCCTCTGATCATCTAATAAAAAAAAATCTTTTTTCTTTCTTTAGAAAATAGCTCTTACACAACCGGTCACATTCACCAGCTATTGGCGGCAGCTGTGAGAAGTAACAACTAACCATTCTCAAACTTTGCCGTTCGGATTCGGCGTTAAACTGTAGGTCCCTTTGCCTTGTGCGTAAAATTTAAAGCACACAAGCCAAGAGACTGAGAGAAGTTTAGCTTGGCCCTATTGGGGATGTATAGCCAATTATACATTAAAGGCGTTCTCTCCACCAACCACCAAGAACTCGACAAATTGTAATAAAAAGCACACTGTTCTTCAAGTTGGACGACTGAAAGCGGGATCGACTTTTCTCCCTTTTAACGGTCAAGAAGTTCGGTGGCAAATATTCGAATCTCATTTCAGATATCACCCCGTTGCAGAGCTCGATCAGTATTTTGCAAACCATTGATTTGGATATGCCAAAAAGTTCTCCAATCGTTCGGTATTCCGTTAATGAACCAAGCGGCGAATCGCTTGTCCAGTGGGATTGCAAGCCAAAAACGAGTGTCTTTCTTTGCGAGCCCTGTCAGAAGTTTGACTAAAATCTGAAATGTTTGCCTCACCATGCGAGAGCATTCCTGGAAAAATGCTTCTGGCATGTCGGTCCCCAATAAAGCAACCATATCGACTGTAGGAAATAAATAAATAATTAATAACTGATATACTAATTAAATGGCCTGTGACTTCCGTGAGTGGGACTCTTCGTACGCAACGTTAGTCACAGCACACTCGTTCATCACATGCAAAACAGTTTTTAACTAAATTAGCTGCAATTGTTGCTTTTCCATTGCATTTAAAGCAATGTCACTTAAACTCATTTTGATTGATGCGCAAGGTAAACAAAGAGACCAGATCATCTGTTGAGGATGCAAAAATAGAAACGCCTTTTGGGAAAAAAATCAAAATATCGTGAAATCGATGACAAAGCGCGCGTATGTGAAAATCGGCTATTAGTGTCCCCAAACTCGGCCAATACTACAATTACATGCTTTCAAACAGATTTGGTCAAAATCGAATATCTATATCTTATAGATGCCATAAATCTTTTAGAGCGAAGCTCTTTTACGGACGTCAGACTGGGGGAGTAAATCTTGAAAAATTTTGTCTTTGCGACAGATTTTTTTGGGGTATGTCTTTGAATTCTCTCTTTGAGTTTTGTATTTGCAAAATCAGCACCAGGTGGGTTGTGTGTGGAGTGGGATAGTGTGAGGTGGAAGTGGGGGAAGTGGTGGGAATCAAGTGAAGATTTGGTGGGGATCTGGCGGGGATTTGGTGCTAATCTGGTGGTGATCTGGTGGGGATCTGATGGAGATCTGGTGGGGATCTGGTGAGGATCTGGTGGTGATCTGGTGGGGATCTGGTGGAGATCTGGTGGAGATCTGGCGGGGATCTTTTGGGGATCTAGTGGTGATCTGGTTGTGATCTGGTGGTGATCTGGTGGGGATCTGGTGAGGATCTGGTGGTGATCTGGTGGGGATCTGGTGGAGATCTGGTGGAGATCTGGTGGGGATCTAGTGGTGATCTGGTTGTGATCTGGTGGTGATCTGGTGGGGATCTAGTGAGGATCTGGTGGTGATCTGGTGGGGATCTGGTGGAGATCTGGTGGAGATCTGGCGGGGATCTTTAGGGGATCTAGTGGTGATCTGGTTGTGATCTGGTGGTGATGGGGGGATCTGGTGAGGATCTGGTGGTGATCTGGTGGGAGATCTAGTGAGATCTGGGGAGATCTGGTGGGGATCTGGTGGGGATCTGGTGGGTGATCTGATGGAGAGGGGGATCTGTAGGGATTAGGTGGGGATCACCAAAGAGTGGCTGCATTGAGGTCAAGTTTTGAATTTTGTGCTATAAACTATAATGTTATCTGTTAGTAGTGTAGTGGTTTAACAATGACTTCAGATTGCTGTTTTTGGACCTTTTTTGGAAAAATTCTCATTTGAAAACGCAAAAAGATATTTGAATTTTGTTTTTTTTATTGAATTAGTAATGAATGAAAGAAAATAAAAAAATGTTTTTCGCCGCGATACGAGGGCTGTTCAAAAAGTAATGAGACTTCAAAGTTGGTGGTGAAAAAAAAAGGTGTCGTCACGGCGGCCACGATTCCGGGTCTCCGGAGCGTCTGAAAAAAAAAAAAATATAGGGTTATGATCAGCATAGATGTAATTCTGGCCCGAAGTAAAATAAAAATTTTGCGATTTTTTTTGACAAAATGGCGGCACTTGAAATTGACAAATCGAATTTTGACCCATTTTTTTGTAGTTTAGTGTAAAAAAAAAATAGTAAAAAAAATCGCAAAATTTTTATTTTACTTCGGGCCAGAATGGTGACAATTCTACGTCGATTAAACTTTGTTTCATCCAAATCGGTTCAGTAGAACTGGCGGAATCGTGGCCGCCAGCTCGAAAAACGTGGTTTCGAGATAAACGCGTTCAAAGTTTGAAGTTTATTTTTCGAAAAAAAAAAAAAAAAGCAAAAATGTTGGAATGCAGTTTTAAAGAGGCATCAATTGTGCGTCGATCGCACTTTGTTTCATCAAAATCGGTTTAGTAGAACTGGAGAAAAGTGGCTTGGCAGTCCGAAAAATTTGCTTAGAAAGTAACCAAAAATATTACAGATATTATATACTTACAGATATTAGTCGGCGATGCCAGCTGCATACAGCGGACCTTCCTCATCTTCAAAAAAACTGTTTTCAGGAGCAGTTCCCTCTGTTCTGCGTGCCATTTTGCCTTCTTTAGATACGGCCGCAGCTCTAGTTTCTGAGCGGATTAATCAGTCTGAGCATTGTGTAGCATAGCCTTCGATAATTATCGATTAAAAGTCGATTAATAATCGATATCGATCTAAGGCGACAACATGTATCAGTACAAATTAAAAAACCAGCCGATATTTCACAGCTTTATTTACTCGAAATTTATTTAGTCAAAAATTTCTTGTTTTAGCAAAGACATTGTTCGACTAAAAAGGCTATATCTTCTAAAGTATTTCGAATTTCAAAAAACCCTTTTAGGGTTATATTCTTAAATGTCCAAGCTATAAAAAAATGCAAAAAAAAAAAGTCGAAAAAAATTTTTTGCTGAAAGAGAATAGGGCCTTAAAAAATGACATGTTCAATAGATATATTAAGTTCACGGTACCCTGTACGCACTGACACTCATGATACAATGAGCCTAGCTGGTGGCTCCCGACTAGCGCCCCAAATAGACCGGGGTCACCCAGATCCCCATTTAAAAAGTAAACTTTCGGACGTAACCATTCTCCCATGGCGAAGTGCAACGTCCAACTAAAACCTCCGCTGATCTCACCTGGCTTAAATTTATAACTCAGCAAGCCCCAAGCTTGGTTCGAAGACCGCATAGTTGTCACGCCCGTCAGGATGTCCCTCGTCATCATGCCCCTTTCCGGTCGTACTTTCCCACAACAATTCGAGACAAAACTTATCCAAATACCGACCGTTGCCTCTCCGATATTAATCAGCGTAATTTATTCTTCCTCATGAAAGCTCTTCACATAATTCTTACGCTCACCGTTGTTTTCGGACATTTTTATACCCTTGGAGAGGGTATATTAAAATTGTCCAGATGTTTGTAACGCATAGAAGGAAGCATCTCCGACCACATAAAGTATATATATTCTTGATCAGCGTGACGAGCTGAGTTGATATAGCCATGTATGTCTGTCCGTCCGTCTGTTTCTATGCACTCTCCTCCGTCATTTTTAAAGCTATCGTAACCAAACTTTGCACGAAGTCTTTTGGTACAAATATGCTGCATTTGTCGGAACCGGCAGGATCAGATGACTATAGCATATAGCTGCCATAGGAATGATTGGTTGAAAAAGTAGTTCTAGTGAGAAAAACTTTTTTTTTTCAATGCTATTGCTACCAAACCTAGTATTTATAAGTTTTTTATGCTTTCACATAATTTCAGCAAGTTTTATGCAAATCGGGCAACTATATAGTATAGCTGCCATACAAAAGATAGGTCTGAAAAATTTTTAGTATGAAAAACTTTTTGTTTTTAATGCTATCACACCCAAACTCGTTACTGATCAAAATGATATGCTTTATACTTTAGCATGTAGCCCAATGGTTCTGATAATTTCACAAATTTTTTTTGCATATTAATCTTGTCGATGGACAAAGTTACAGGCGGTTAATCCCGAAAAAATGAATTAAATTTTATGGCAGGATTACTAGATTGATACACAAAAAGTGTATAGGAAATATTAAAAGACTACTTGATCTAACATAGACCTTAAATTAATTGTCATGCAAATGTACAATAACATTCAATCAGTACTATATTAAAACAATTTTCCACAAAATTCATATTTGCTTAATATCAAACAACCTCTTAAGAAACATTAAAATTTTATGAATGGGCCAAATGACTACCGCAATTACTATAATCTACGGAATAAGTGACAATTACGATTTTCCAAACAACAAATGCCTGGCGGACAGAGATTTCAGTAAAGACTCTATCTGTGAAACGAATGTATATGACGAGGAAGTTGACCACTCTTATTATTTGGAGGAATAAGCAATGAATGCAAGGTAGTGCAAAAACTCGCTCCATTTCGCAAGCGAATAACTTTGTGAGTCTGTCACGACATTTGACGAGATAAGTCATAAGTTGGAAGTTCGAATTTTTAGTTTTACTTTGAATTAAATTATTACATACAGTTAAGTGGCTCGAAAATAAAGTCCGATTTTCAAAAATTGTTCATAGAAAGACCTTTTAATTGAATTATGTACACAAATTTTCACAAATTAAGGTAATTTTTTTTGTTTTTAATGATGGCGTCTTTATACTTTCCAGTTATGAATTTATTTAAACACAATTATGGAGAGTATGATCAAAATTGGATAAATATATCGTATAGCTGCCTTATAACAAACTGGCAGGCATGTTTCATGCTCCAATGCTATATAAACAAGAACTATTTTTTTTTTGACGGTGGATTCACTTGGCCCATTTGAAGCCCAATTCATAAATTTGAATGTTTCTCGAGAGGTTATTTGATATTAAGCAAATATGAATTTTGTGGAAAATTGTTTTAATCTAGTACTGATTGAATGTTATTGTTATTGTTTGCATGACAATTAGTTTAAGGTCTATGTTAGATCAAGTAGTCTTTTAATATTTCCTATACACTTTTTGTGTATCAATCTAGTAATCCTGCCATAAAATTTAATTCATTTTTTCGGGATTAACCGCCTGTAACTTTGTCAATCGACAAGATTTATATGCAAAAAAAGAAAAACCATTGGGCTACATGCTGAAGTGGTTTTAATTAAAATTCAACCACCCCAAACTGCTGGTACACGGCGATTAACTTTGGAAAATTTTCTATAATTTGATGAAAATTTCTCTTCAAATGCCAATTTATGCGCTTTTGGGTTTGCTGAGGATGCTCCATTGATTTTTGTAGGCGACCTTAGTATGTATACTGTCGCATAGAGCTCATAAATACAAATATTGTTGCTCGGTGTAACCTCCATAATTTTTTAAAAGCCAAAAAACAGCAAAATGGTTTTTTCGCGATATCTTGAAAACAAGAGCTGATGGAGAAAAACCGAGACCAGTTTTGGAATCAGTGGACAAAACTGGATCAAAATTTGTCATCAATAAGGCTGGACCAAAATGGCTGTTGGCCAGTGTTATCTGTCTCAACACATTTTTGGAAAGTTTGATCAAAATCGGATAAATATATCGTATAGCTGCCGTATAAAAAACTGGCAGGAATATATCATGCTCCAAGGGTATATAAACTTCGGTCGAGCCGAAGTTAGCTTCCCTCTATTTTTGTAATTGAAACATTTGCCGAGCAATTTTTTTTGTGTTTTTGGCATTTTTTTGCAGCACACTAATTTGTTTATAGGATCCACTCACGCAATAAATAACTTAAGTTTAAAAGTTTGGCGTACTCCGTACCGTGCTTAAACCATTTGGAGAAGTCGATAAAAAACGCCAGGTCTCAAATCATTGATCTTTGCTTTGGTTCGTATCCTGAGAAGGATTCATCGATTCAGAAGCCTTGGACATTTGGAATATTTTGTACGATTCGTTTAAAAGAGTTCAGTTTAAACAGCTCATCTTTACAAAATAACTAGAACAAACGAACATAGCTTGTAGGGTTCACCGTCAGAAATTCCAGAGCAATAAATTTAAAATATTCCAGAGATAAGTGTTTGCTCCTTCCAGATGAAAAAACATATCACTTGTTTGTGTCGAAATTAACGAAATGGACTCAGCGGTAAACATTTCGTAGATTAAATCGTTTGGAGCTTGAGCCGTTGAGCTGTTTTATTTTGAACGAGTCAAATACATCATTATGGAAAGGCAGGTGCTGAACTATTCCATTCGGAAACACTTCCTGAGCTGATTTATTCGAACTGTTTTTTTGAAAGGGCATTCGTAGATTACTACGAGTAGACACGTGCAGGGCTCTACTATCTACCATATCAAAGCTCACTAAAGTTCTCGTGATGGCCAAAAATAATGATTTCTATTCTCAATTCCCACTGAAACCATTCATTATTTTCGATAAGAGTCCCAGCACATGGCTCGTGGCCTCTCCCGTCTAATCGCAACGATGCCGGGAGTCTTCTCTTTCTGCAATTCATTTTGTTATTACAAGTACACCAAATTATAAATCAGCTGCAATTTCTTACCTTCTCAAGTTTCGACACGGAGTAGATCCCTCCTGGTTATTATGTTGCCGAAAATTTCGTAAGTTTATTTTATTCAATTTTTTATTTAACGATGCATTAATATCATGATACAGTCTAAAGGCCATCGGTTCATCAACTCTCATGCCGTATAGGTAGACGTTGGAAATCCATTGGCTAGCATTTGCTGATCGATCCAATTGCGTGCCCCTGCCACATTAGCATAGGCAGCAGGAACCTCTTCGTTACAGCCAATACCCCAGGCCACAATGCCGCTCTGTTCATAACGGTTCTGGGAGGGTATTCCAATGGGGCAAGCGAGTGGCGCACCACCGTCACCTTCGCATGTGTCTAAGCCGCGCTGCCCGCCCGCGCACATGAACGAGCGATCCAAGGCAAACCTTGGCCCAAGTCGTGTGCCACGCAGCTGTCTCTGGCAAGTATTAAAGTCCACCACAGGTAGGGGTACACGTTTCATGATTACACTAAACTTTCCCGCAGCGCCAAACACATCCTTGCCCCAGCCGGTGGAGAAACAGGTGGTGCCGGGTGCCGCATTGGCGCCTTGCGATGGCAGGCACACCACATTGATGTGATCGTTCAGTTGAATAGGCTGGCTGAGAATAACCAGAGCAAAGTCATTGGCCACGTTCCTTGGGTTAAACTGCGGATGAGTAACGATGCGTTGCACTGTTTGCTCCTGGTACGGGAGACGCTCGCGTGTAGTTTGTGAGTCCCATTCACCAGCTCGCACCACAAAGCTACTCGGGCCATGGCGATTCACACAATGCACCGCAGTGAGCACCACCTGGGGGTGGATGAGCGAGCCGGCGCAGAAATAGCTGGCGTTGCTCACGTGCAACAGGGCCACCGTCCAGGGAAACTCGCCAAAGCCTGCCTCGTTCTGAGTGGCTCCCACCAGCTGGAAGTCCAAGCCACCCACATTTCGTATACCGCAGCCGCTTGGTTGATTTGGTCGTTGATCTAGGGGCGTGGGGTTCACGGTTTCGGAGCGCGTGCGGTTGCCAGCACAGCAGACGTCCACCGATGAGCTACAAATCGGATCGTCCTGCCCAAAGCGTATATCGATTTGTCCAAACCCATCGAATGGCTCATCCGGCTCCGTGACACTATTCGAGCGCGGATCACACATATGGTAGGGCACACAGTTGCAATCAGCCGTTTTGCCACTGATGGAATTGAAGTTTGTCGTTGGATTAGAAGGGTCAATGGGATCAGGCATTACCACTACGCCGAAACCGGAAGGGCGTGGTGTCTGAGTGGTCAATGGCGAACTTGGATTTGTGTTGAAAATATCCAGAAGGTTTTTCTCCACTGTCGAAATGGGCTGTTGGGGAGCCGCTTGAACGCCCCAAGAGCACAATGTGGCACACAAAGTGACGACAAGGAACAGGTTTTGAGGGGCCGTCATCGTTAACTGCAAGGTACAAAGTTGATAAGAAATTAATATACACAATGGGTACATCCCTTTAAACTATGAAGAAAGATTTACAATCGTCGATAGTACAGTACAATTAGAGTCCAAATTTTGATGAAAAGAAGAAGACAGAAGATAAAAACAACTTCGACTTGCTCCACTTGTCCTCTGCTTGATTTATAAACCAAATGCGACAAAACCCAATCACACACAACAACGCACGGTGACGTACTTTGAGAAATTCCCAGTTATACTAAGTTGCTAGAACTGTGGGAAATTTTCAAGATCATTCGACTGTGTTTACATTTAAATTTAATATCCCCCATTCAAGCCCTATTACTCACCTCGCTTCTGCCAATTCTGTGATAACCTTGACTTTATAACAGCAAAAAGAAAACAAATAACTTTAAATGACGCTAAAAAAATCCAATCTCAGTCTGAGCTGATGACCTGTCTTGGGCCAAGTAATCAAAAAAATTCGTACGAATCGTTGTTTATACGAGTACCTCAAGCGGTGGGTAAGCGCAAGTTGTAAGCACGAGCGTAGCTTACCGGCGACTGATTGATGAAAGCTCGAAACGAATCACATAAATACAACCAACGCGCTGGGAATCCAGTTCCAGCCGAACGAATTAAAGAGCGATAAGTAGCAGCCGAAGCGGTAGTTAATTTCGAATTTGATAGCGAGGCTCAAAAGAACCGAGAGAGAGTCTGGTAGTCGCGTGCTGATAAGACGGCGCAGAGCTGCGATCGCGTACTTACTAAACAGCACGTTGAGAGCAATACTAGAAAATCTTCCACAATGTTTACATGCAAATGTATTGTAAGCAGCGACTGTTGAACATTTTGTTCGAAAAACCGGTTTGTCTGCTTTAAAAAAGGTCAATTATTTACACTAGTGAAAATGGGTGAATCGGTTTTAGCTATAAGTTGGTCAAATACAGGAGAAAAGCTTTCCGAACCGAAAGCTTTGGTGAATTTGATTGACATCCTTCATTAGGCTTTGCACGTCTGCTTTGGTGACCTTTCGACTTGCCCTTATCTAGCGATTCTTCATCTTATCCATGTCTTTGGTAATTTGAACGTCCTTTATTAAATTTCTTTTAAAAATAGCCCAATATGGCTCTATGGCTCGTAGCTCTGGACCGTTTGGTGGGTTTTACTCTTCACGCACCAAATTAAGGCTTTTTGGTTAAGGAGTGCCTGTGTTGTTCGAGAAGTGCACGGATGCAAGAACCTAGACAAGACACTTTATGTTTTTTATAAAATGGTACTAGGCGTTTCTTCAATGGTGCCCTATGTAAAAAATAGTAGTTCGGTTTTGCCTTATGACAAAATTTTTTCACAGACCCATCAGCAGTACTGGCTCTCTATTTATTTCACATATGTTTCTTTATTCATCACAACGCATTCGACTGCATCCTTGCACATACGATCATTAAGCTTTCGAGACTCTCTGCTTTCCATTTTCTACCTGTCGCTGACTTTATTTTTAAGCTTCTGGATTTTTTTATGTCTTTAGGTTATTCCTTTGCTTCACCCTTGTTTTTTCTGCTGGTCTTCAACAAGTCTTTTAGGGTTGTTCCCTTGTTGTCTTCCAGAACTTAATTTTAATGTCATTTTACGCAATTCGTACAGACGTTAAATCCTTTATAATTTATTTGGCTACCTCTCTAATGTTTAGTAACTGAGTTCAGCTGGCTCTAGGTCCGTAAAAGTTGCGTTTGCTCACAACTGTAAGCAACTTATGCATTGTACAATTAAAAGAGCTGGCGTTTGGCTAATTTTCTGTACGAAGTTCCATTTTCAGTGCACTAACTGTGCGTAATTTTTGTGTACTTTTGTGTTATTGAAACATAGAAATATTTTTTTAAGTGTGTGCATTTTCTTCTCGGTACATTACTTCAGATATATACCCCAGACCAAATCCGCATTCATACGGTGAAACAAACTGCACGAAAATTTTCAAAAAGCTCTTGCTTGAAGGAAAGAGGAGAGAAGTAAGTTTGCTTCACAGTGTAAATGCGGTCTAACATATGCCATTAAAGAAACGGAAAAATTAGTATTTTTGTAAGTAAAGGGTATACAAGTTTCGACTAATCAGCTACGCCCACTGATTGTGGATTTTAGAATAAATATTGTTTATACTCCACAACTAAACACAATGATCAATAGTTGAATTATCATCAAATACGTGTGACAATTGTACAATTAGACTGAACCCTTGAATAAGACACTTAAGTAATCCACTGAAAAACAAGTAAGAAAGTCGATCAAGCCCGACTACAACATACTCTGTACCTAGAGAAGGAACTGAATGCACTGCTGCTGCTGCTGCGCTCATCTCTAAGTTTCTCTCTCTCTCTCTCCATCTCTCTCTATCTCTAACATTGTGCGGCGTTGGTTGTGAAAGGGTGGGAGGGGGGTGGCGGGGGGAGATTCACTTAATTGCTCATGAGAACCGCTCATCCGATCTTTATCATTTCTTCTGCAAATCGATACAAATTGCTAATGACTAACTATCTCTAGAAGGTACAAATCATCTTTCTACAAAACTGTGGGAGATTTGACGTTTTTTCAATATGGCGGGGGCGAAAGGGGGCGTGGCAAAAATTGAAAATAAACTTGATCTGCCTGCAAGTATAAGAAGCATTTGTCCCATACATGCCAAACCTCTTTCTCTTACCATCTCTGAGATCTGTTTGTTCATACGGACGGACGGACGGACAAACGGACCAGGCTAAATCGACTCGGCTGTTGATGCTGATCAAGAATATATATACTTTATATGGTCGGAAATGATTCCCTCTGCCTGTTACATACATTTGCACGACTTTAGTATACCCTTTTTACTCTACGAGTAACGGGTATAAATATGCCCTTAAAGAATGCTTTGCCACGCAGTCAGTTTCAAATCTCTATGACTGAAACTTGGCAAGTGGGCTTTATATACATCAAGCTTTTCAAAAATGTCAACATCACGCAGATCGGACGTCCATATCATATAGCTGCAATAGAAATTTTTAGAGTGAGTATTTAATTTGGCCCTAAATTGCGTTGCATAGTTCTTGTTGAAGTAGCAAAGGTTATTCTGTCATATAAATAGGATGGCTGTTTAGTATAAATTATCTTATGCAGAAGTATTAGACATATGTATCTAGTCCACGTTCTGAAGTCAAGGTCATATATCTGATTAGCAAAGTGCGTAATGTGGTCCGATTGTCTTCTATTATAAAAATATCTAGCGATATTGTTAAATGTGACTTTTAGTCTTCTCTGAGAGGCAGCATCACAATTTGGAAATATTTCGATCCCGTAGCAAAGCGTTGGTAGCAAGTAGGTCTTTGCGATTAGAAGTCTGATATTTGTCGTTAAGTAGCACTTACTGAAGGATAGTTGCCTAATAATTCCATGTGTTTTCCCAGCAGCTTTAGTAATTTGATCAATTGACACATTCATTTATTTTACTCAAAGGACGACTAACATACATTTGGACATCATCTGCGTACAGGTGGACATTACAATAACTTAACACGTCAGGAAGGTCATTTACATTTAAAGAAAAAAGAAGTGGACCAAGAACTGAACCTTGAGGTACACCACGTCTTAAGAATCAGTATAAATAGAAAAGGTTTCGGATTCTGAAACCATCGCTTGCTTTCTTTCATATAAATAGGATTTTATTAATTTAATGGCCGTATCAGTAAACTTATAAAATTTGACTAGCTTGGTAATAAAGATATCGTGATCAACCGTGTCAAATGCATTGCTGAAGTCAAAAAGTGTCAGAAAGGTCACATTGCCATTGTCTATTTGATTTCTAATGTCGTGGTGCAGCTTCTATGTTTCCTATAACCAGACTGTTTATTACATAAAAATGACGTTTCTGTCAGAAATTTGGTTATTTGTTGTGCCATCAATTGTTTCACAACTTTTGACAAAATCGGTAATATCGAAATAGGCCTAGATTCACTGTTCCCTTTAGGAATTGTGATTATTTTAGCTATTTTCCATAAGTTTGGAAATGTCGATGTAGTGAGGGGAATGATTTTTGGAAGCAGAATTTTCAGAAATTTGGGATTTATCTCATCTAATCCTACTGCATTTGACCTAATTTTAAGAACAGATTCTAGGACATCACACTGATTCACGCACATAAAGCTTAACCTACTATCACAGTTTCCATTTGGTATAGTTTCAAGGTACATGTTGCAAGTAGCTTCAGGTAGAGCAGAGTCTACAAACTAGCCTTCAAAGATCCTGTTCATAGCTCATAATATATCCGACTTTTAAACCGGATAACTCTGGCTAAAGTTCGGTTTTGAACCAGTAAAATAAATAACAGTCACATTATCAACAGACAAACCAATTTCACAAATCACATATTAAATAGTTTCTGACTCTAAAACACTCTTATATTTCAAATTTCCGATTTTAAGGGCGAGCGCTCGTCCACTAAATGAAGTCCGAACGCTGCAAAACATTTTATTATATCTATTGGGACCAAAACGAAAGTTTTAGCTACTACTTTAACTTTACGGGCCAGTCTAGTCTACATTACACAAACTTTTTTTTTTAAATTACGTGATTTTTCGGACAGTTGGATCTAACTATTCACGTGTCTACAATCACCATCTACTCTATATTTATACCGTCTATATTTACCCGTCTACATTGCCATACACCAAAGTCTTTATAATAATCTTAGGTTATACGAAAAATTGTCAAGTTAATGATAATTTGACAAATTACGCGCTTTTTGATCTACACCTCTTATATACGCGTCTCCAATTGCTATCTATCCTATCTTCATAAAAATCGTAGGTCCTTTGATTTTCTTGACCATTTGATCTACTCCCCCTTTTAACTTGCTAGCGGTTTACGTTAGTCTAAACTAAAATATGAATTTTTGATATTTCGCGAATTTTTGGACCATTTGTTCCTTAACCTCCTTTATTTATCCGTGTACTCTTGCCGTCTATTTATCCGGGAGAAGTGGCAACAAAATCATACTTAAAAATCTAAGCAGTTGGCACTTTGCCGACCGTAGTGCCTTTATTAAAAAGTCGATTGACACAAGCATGACACCACTGTTATATTCACATGAGCAACAAATCGACCCGAAGTTAAACTTACCAAAAATCTCTACACACAACTGTTTATTCGAAAGGTAGCGACATTGTGGACAACCTCATTCACCTCTGCGCCGCTGGGATGGGTCATTCTTTTATAAACATAACGGTTGTAAAATTTTCCATTTTTGATTTAAAAACAAGTGAGAAAGTCGGTCAAGCCCGACTATAATATACTCTGTACCTCTCTCTCTCTCTCTCACTCTCTCTCTCTCTCTCTCTCTCTCTCTCTCTCAAGTTGTGCGGCGTTGGTTGTGAAAGGGTGGGTGGTGGGTGGCGGGGAGTGATATACTTATTTGCTCATAACTCGAGAACCGCTCATCCGATCTTTATCATTTCTTCGGCAAATCGATACATTTTGCTAATGACTAACTAACTCTAGAAGGTACAAAACTGTGGGAGATATGACGTTTTTTCAAAATTGCGGGGGCGGAAGGGGGCGTGGCAAAAATTGAAAATAAACTTGATCTGCCTGCAAGTATAAGAAGCATTTGTCCCATACATGTCAAAGCTCTATCTCTTACCATCTCTGAGATCTGTTTGTTCATACGGACGGACAGACGGACAGACTGACGGACAGACGGACAGACGGACAGACGGACATGGCTATATCGACTCGGCTGTTGATGCTGATCAAGAATATATATACTTTATAGGGTCGGAAATGATTCCTTCTCCCTGTTACATACTTTTGCACAAACTTAATATACTCTATGTACCTTCGGTACAGAGTATAAAAAAAACGAGAAGGCCAAGCTTACTTCGTCTTTGCCGAAGTTTTTATACCCTTGCAAATGTTTTAATACATCAGAGTTTAAGAACGCCAGCATTAAAACTAACAATTTTTCTAAATAAAACCCACTTTTCGACCGCTAGTTCCTATGACAGCTATAAGATATAGTCATCCGATTTTGACCAAAACTTCCAAATCTGTGTAAAAGCGTTTAATATTAATAATCGCTGATGTGAGACACGTTAACATTAAAAACAAAAATTTTTCTCATTAAAACCCACTTTTCGACCGATAGTTCCTATGCCAGCTATAAGATATAGTCATCCGATCTGGTCGGTTCCGACATATTAGCAGTGTGCAGTAAAAAGAAGACTCTGTGCAAAGTTTCAGCTCGATAGCTTTAAAACTGAGAGACTAGTTTGCGTAGAAACAGACAGACGGACAGACAGACGGACAGACAGACGGACGGACAAAGCTCAATCGACTCAGCTCGTCACCCTGATCAAGAAAAAATATAGTTTATAGGGTCGGAAATGAATATTTCTATGCGTTACAAACTTCTGGGCAAAATTATAATACCCTTTGCAAGGGTATAAAAACCGAAATTAGATCTCGACATTCCCAAATGTGGAGACTTTTATAGTTAGAAATATATTGATAAAAATATAAATTACTAGCAAATAACCCGACGCGCTTCGCTGCACCTTCTAGAACCAAACAATATTAGATATAATAATACCCCGCAGATTCCAGAAATCGAACTTTGCTGATGGGTTTTCCCTCCAACTTCCTCCCACATCCCACCCACTCTACACCCTATTCCCCCCCAGTTCCCACTCACTTCCCCCCCCAAATCCCTCCCACATCCCTTCCACATCCCACACACATTCCACCCACATCCCTCCCACATCCCTCCCACATACCGCCCACATCCCACCCACATCCCTCCCACTTGCCGCCCACTTCCCGCCCACATCCCACCCACTTCCCATCTGATAAATAGTATTTTTCATGCAGAATTTTCCGGGAATTTTCCGACCGTCAGGTCAAGTTTTCCAACTACGGAAAATCACGTTTCAATCTATTTCGTATTTTATCCATACAAACCGAGTTTGAAGCCAATCGGATAAAAAATAGTTTTTTGCATGCTGAATTTTCCGGCCATTTTCCTCGTGGCGGATTTTCCAAAATCGGGAAAACACGTGTCGAATTATTTCGCGTACTAAGCTTACAAACCAAATTTCAAGTCAATCGGATGAAAAATAACATTTTTCCAAAACCCCGTCTTAGTACGCACTTTCACCACTAACAGAAACTACATTCCAATTTTCAGCTTTCTATCTCTTACCGTTTAGGCTGTGCGATGATTGCCAATCAGTGAATCAGTCAGTCAGTCAGGACACTCTCTTTTATAGATATAGAGATAGAGATTACACCTTATTACAATTAATAACAAAAGAAATCTGCCTTCATGTCTGCCACCAAATTGGAAATGGCCAGCGTGGCGCGAAGGAAGAGAGTCAGCCGCACATGTCAGCAGTCGAGGGTTCGAATCATGACTCGAGCAAAGATTTTTTCTTTTTTTTTTTTGTTTTCAAATTGTATTTTTAAACAAATTTAATTTTTTGTTATTCTTCGATATCAAGAAAACACACTTCTAGTAAATATTTTCAGCATTTAAAAGTTTTTTTC
Source organism: Lordiphosa stackelbergi (assembly GCA_018904235.1). Classification (NCBI taxonomy): domain Eukaryota; kingdom Metazoa; phylum Arthropoda; class Insecta; order Diptera; family Drosophilidae; genus Lordiphosa; species Lordiphosa stackelbergi. Next base: position 2,985 of record JAEIFU010000176.1, on the reverse strand, counting down.
GTTTTGGAGAGCAATGGGAGCTGCGTTGAGGAAATGCTTTCTTAGTACAATGTCCGATCGCTATGGGAAGCTATTGTGGAATTTTGAAATTTCTTACTATTACGGTTTGTCTTGTGGGCTGATGATCACGTTCAATGTCTTCTCACTTTATGTATACAGATAAATAAAATATATGGGCATTTCCATTCTGTCGAACCGTGACCGTCGTACAAATTGAAAATGAAAAAAAGTCAAATTAAATCGAACTTTTAATTCTCTTTTTACTGTATCATATAGCTCTTAGCAAGCATTTTAATTACTGTTAAAGTGTATATCATGTGAAATTCGGTTTCCAAAATAATACAGTTAATTGCATTGGCATAGTTTCTCATGGTTTCTTATGCATTCTTGTATAGCCCTTTGTACCATCAGAAAGATTTTAGATAGCGAAAGTACATGTAATTTACAGTCACTTTTTTCCAAAAAATTAAGCAAGTTTAATGTCAAAATGAGAAAAATCGCGCTAGCACGGCCGTGAAACCGAATATATCCAATTGGGTAATTAGTTAATGTAAGATTAGCTTACATTAGTTTAATTTGATTGTTTCCCTATGAAAATTCGATCAAACATAGTCTTTTTAACCACTTTAATTTTTTTGGCCTAGGTGGACCATTTTTTGGAAATGCCCATATATTAAGTTATAAACAAATATAAATATAATCTTAAAGAAAAATTTCTCACGCAGTCAGCTTTAATGCTTTTTGATTGAAACTTGGCCATTGTGCTTCATATTTATCACGCTTTTAAAAAATGTCAACATCACGCAGATCAGACGACTATATCATATAGCTGCCATCTTTTAAACTATAAAAGTCTCCATCTCTCAACAAAAAAATTTTCCTTTATTATAATATTTATGAATTAAATATGTGTTAATACATCTACATGGTTGAAAATTTAGATTTCGTTCTTTTCCTTGAAAGAAAATAAAGTCTACATTAATCAAAGTGATTGTTTTAGTGACCTTTTTGATTGAAAATCGTAGAACTTTTTTAGGCAGGCTCACACACTGTCCACAACTTTTCTAAAGCTAGACACGCACAACACAACAAAGGAGGCTGGTTGACAGTATAACGCTATTTCATGAATACCAATTCAATCTTCAGCTGTCTGCGCCTGTCCTCAGTGTGCTGGCAGAAGTTGCTTCATGAAAGAATTAATTTTAATTTCGTTTTCTCAAATTTTTGTTAAATTTCTATAAGCAATAAAAATGATATGAAATAAAAACTTTTTGTTATCTCAAATGTTACTTTGAATTAAAATTTATTATCAATCTGAACTAAATGGAGTCTGAACTCAAGCTAAGGTTCTCGCTGTCGTAGGGTATTTTAAATGTAAAATTGGCTATACAGCTCCTCCAACGGGGCCAAGCCAAGCTTCTCTCAGTCTCTTGGCGTGTGTGCTGTAAATTTTTCGCAGAAGAGAAAGGCACCAACAGTTTAATGCCGAATCCGAACGGCAAAGTTTGAGAATTTGCTTTTTCATGACTAGATTACTTCACAGATGGTGCCAATAGCTGGTGAAGGTGACCGTACGTGTATTTTTCTAAAGAAGGAAAAAAAACCTTTATTATTAGATGTTCAGAGGCGGGATCGAACCTACGACCTTCCGCCCAGCAGTCCAGCACACTAACCGCTGGGCCACAGACGGCCCATATTCAGACGGCACGATTCGATAGTAATTCTTCTTTATATAAAATATTTTGATTACCTACTTATTATCTAACCGTCTGTCGATCACTGCTACCCAAATCCATTGCTCCGCAGTCTATTGCACCTGATTTCCCAGGCCTTCCCCAGGAATCAGATCGTTCAAATGCGTAGTTAAGAACCCAAGTAGCGGTGTTACCGTTTTCCACAACTGTCCTTCACTAATTTGATTCCTAAATTTTAAGGACTGACTTGTAAAACTAAATAATGCCGACCAGTTTTCTTCTTTTCTTCGTTCTTTATTCTTTCATTTATTGCGTTTCATCGCAGTACTCAGTATGCATTGAAAGTCGTTCGTTTTTGGGCAAAAACTATGTTCTTAAAGGAGTACGGTATACCCGCTCCATTTGGTATAGAATATTCAAGCTAATATAAAGCTATTAGAAAGCAGAACCGTTTCATGCCTCTTATTTTGTATATATTTTTGCATATAAAGTACCTGCCAATCGGAAAAATGCTTTATTCAATTACTTGAAAGAAGTAAAAAATATTTTTCCTTTTTTGGTTTATTGGTTTGATTTGCTGGCTACAGCAGATATATGTATATGTACAATACTTATGACCGTATGTATGTATATACCTATGCCAGAGAAGTGAATGCAAAAAATACTCCGTAAGGCACAGCTGCCTTTAATCTGTGAAAAAGTATCAAAAATACTGAATCGTTTGTTTCACATTGATTGGCATATCGTTTGGGGCGCTTCCTGTGCGCAATCAAGCGCATTTTTGCATTTCATTAGTTAACCGCATATAACTTTCAAGTGTTCATTTTTTTGATCACTTTTACACCTGGAAAGAGGCTTTTAATATTTTGCAAATGCTTGGAGCTATGAATGAATGTGGCTTGGTCGTGCAAATTGAAAATGAAAGAAAAGAAATCACTTCAAGCGCACATAACGAAGTACTGTGGGGGTTTAGCAACTTAGTTCAGTCAATCTGCTTGCATCGTCGATTACAGACCTAATATACATATAAATAAGCATGCATAAATAAGCATGCAAAAACTGCCCCCACTCGTATCAGCACCAAATTTAAATATGTGATTACCATCAATGTGAAACTTCTTCTTCTTCTTGATTGGCCCGATGCATGCATCACAACCGTTCGACGGTCTCGGCCGCTGCCAACAATGTCCGCCAGTCGCTTCTGCTCCGTGCGAGCTGGGACCAATTGGTCAAACCAAGCTTGGCAAGGTCTGCCCGAACCTGGTCATCCCATCTCAGTCGAGGTCTCCCC